>OY725342.1:28128470-28723470 GCA_963243735.1 Neocrepidodera transversa | reverse complement strand
TAATTGGAATGTTTTTATTCAAATTGTTTAGGTCGTAATAGATATACATGGTTTGCTAAAAAAAAGAAGCTGTACTGTAATAAACAAGTTTATTCACTTTTGATGGTATCGATATGGCAGGTGTAAGAAATAAAAATATCCGTCTGTAGTGATGTCCATTATCAGGGCTGCTATTTTCATTCTCGTGTGAATACATCCGTATACGAATATTCGTAGGCGGATTTTTTCCGGTTGACATTTATATTTGGTATTTTAGTCACGCAATCGAATAACAATACGGTTCGTCTAACTTTAATTCGCATGGGTGAGTTGGCAACGTTGCTAAATGTCATTTATTCATTTATTGTGACAGCCAGCTGAAATTTTCTTAACCCAAAAATAACGTTTTTATGGAAGTTGTGGTTGTCTCTGCTATTCCTTATCACTTAAGTCCTCCAAAGGATTACATATTTGTTGACTACGTCTCCTTATTGGCCTATTTGCCAGTATTTCACTTCTTCTAAGGCTGCTATAGCGGCCAAATTGATCACATTATTAAACATATTAAAAAAAAATCTAAGACCCACTACAATAAGAAAAACAAAGACATACACACAAAACTTTTACTTTGATTCACTTTATGAAATAATAAGTGAGGTTAACGGAATTTTATTTTTTAGTACTTTCTCACTCACAATTTTTTGCTATCTCTCAATTTAGTATGCGAATTTACAAATTCGTTTCACCAAGACCATGCGATGCAGTTAACCGAAAAATAATTCGTATGCGAGAAGCGTTCGGTGACTTCAAAATACGGTTTATTCTTTTTCATACGAAAACACCAAAATTCCGTAGACGGAACTGCTTCGCACGAGAACGAAAATAGCAGCCCAGTACCGGACTTTAAAGATATCTCTTCTTATGTCGATTGTATTTATTTTTTATTTCGAGTTGAATTTTTTGTAGCAATCCTATGATTAATACATTCATATAAAAACAATTATGATTATTATTTCGTTTCGGGAGACGAAACAAAGAATTCTAACTTCTTGTATTTCATTTAACAAATATATTTATTATTACAATTGTTTAGGATTTTATTAATATTTGAATGTATTATTTTAATGTTTTAAGCTGATTTTTCATTTTTTAGACTATTTTACATTATGATGTTATCATAAAAAATAACTCAAAGGATGGTCATCTATTTGCAGTAAATAACTATTTGGGAAAGCCTACAGGTAAAATTTTCTTTTATTTATATTTTTTCATCATGAGAAAATGTTTAACTCAACACAAAAAAAATAATAATTGCACTTGTAAATAATTCCATGGAAGATTTCTGTGCAAGCTTAGTTTGTACCAGAAATATTTTATTGGATTATTGTACCACAGTAAAAAAATCGACTGTGTCGCCCCAGAACTTTCCCGGTTGGACCGTAGAGAATATGTTATTTATTATTATTTTAATAACAAAATAATAAGCGTTGGGAATTCAGGAAAAATTTTCATACAATAGTTGTAGGGAATTTTATGCTTTACAACTTTGCACTGAAACATTTTGCACTAAATAGCATAATTTACCTCCAATTTTAAAAAAATGGAAAATCCTAAATATGTATTTTTCTCGCCATCTGGCGGCGAAACTGTGAGGAATTCGATAAAAAGTTAAACATAAAAGTTAAAAAAAAATTGATGCTTTACAGCTTTGCACCAGAAACTTTTGTACTAAAATGCATTATTTGTCCTCAAACTCAAGAAAAACTAGAGAAAACCTACATGCAGATTTTTTACGCGCCCTCTATATCTTATTTAATAACCAGGAGAAGTAATTCAATAAACCTTACTTACACCACCTAGTAACTTTTAAGTTACTAGATTTTATATTATAAAGGGCGTGTTCCGAAATCAGAAATAGTCGTGTTCACAATCTAGGAAATAAATAACAATTACTACGATCATGGATTTTTAAGGATATTAACTTATTAAATTTTGGAAATATTTTATTTTAATTGGAAAAAAAATTATTTTTTAGATACATTACAAGGGTTGTTTTGCAAAAGAAGTGATTTATCTTATTTCTTAATAAATAGTTCAAATTAATATAGAAATAAATGGGATTTGTTTTTTAATTTAAATGAAAGAAGTTTTTATGTAAAATATGGCAATTAATCTTATTTTTAACTGTCTAAACAAACACGAATTAACTTAAAATTTTAATAAATCTTCCTTTATGTATATAAGAAACAAAATCCAAATTATAACATATACAAATACAACAAAATATTTATATTTATATTAATCTATATCAGAAAATTCAGATTCATCTGAGCTTTCAGTGTTCGCAGATATTATTAATGGCTCTATCATGTCATCCATCAAGTGTAGACATTTAATTCACAGTGGTATGGTGGAAGCCGTAACACAACTTTATTGGCTTTTTTTGCTATTTCATCGACAACATACAAATAATGTTTACCTTTATGTTGCCGAATTAGGTGCAAAAGTTCACACTGCTTCATATTTATATCTAAGGCAATATTTTTAGTTTGAAACCACTTCTGCATTTCAGCTTTTCTTGATGACGAGTTAGGGATTTTTTCAACTTTTCGGCTATGATATGATGCATTATCCATCACAATCACAGCATCATTAAGTAACTTTGTCAAAAAAGTAGAAAACCAATTCTCGAATACTTCAGAATTCATCTCTTCATGGTAATCTCCTGTCTTTTTGCCTTCAAAAATCAATGATGCATTTTCTACAAAGCCTGCTTCAGAACCAGCATGTAAAATAATAAGACGTCTTCCATTTCCTGTAGGGTTTTTCAGGCCCGTGGATAAACCTTCGTTTCGTTTCTTCAAAGCATGCAAAATTTTGTTCAATGTAGGTAACTCATTTTTAAAACAGAAATCATGTACTATTTTCCGAACAGCATTTTTAAACCCCTCATCAAATGTTTTTAGAAGTCTTGGTATTCCTCCAATATTTTTTGGACTAGATATTGTTGACTTTGCAACCCCTGTAAGAAAAATGTTAAGCGCTAATGCCATTTTTAAATAGAAAGTAATAAATATAACCTACCGGCGACCTTGGAAATTTTAAATTTAACATCAACAATTTTGGTTTTTGGTTTATCATCCAATACTTGTTTGTACATATTTAGTATGCACTGTTTTTCTGACTAACTTAAATCGCTTAAACTTAGCTGTTTTCGTTGTTTTGGTGGACTACGCGAGTGACTGCTACCAGTAGGAGTAGAAGGATAAGGATCCATAATCGCAGAAATTCCTTACTGAGTTCTGAACAGAACTATTTTTTTTAACGAAATAGAAATAGAGTGGAAAACTTAACTAAAACTGATGAAATAACAAGAGGACAAAAGCAATAATAGAACTAAAAATAATAATAAATTATAAAATGTCAAAACTGTCAATGTCAATTATCAGCTGATGTTAATGCTAAAATTTGCTGTGTGAAACCGACTGCAAACTGACCAATGAGAAGCTTACAGAATTGCCAACTTAAATTCAAATTGCTCCTCCTGGTTATTAAATAGACCATAGTGGCGCAACTATTGGAAATTCTGGAAAAAGCTTAAGACAAAAGTTGTAGGGAATTTTATGCTCTAAAACTTTATACTACAACATTTTGCACTAAAGTGTATTATTTGTCCTCCAAATCAAGAAAAACTAGAGAAAACCTACATACACATTTTTTATGCTCTAAAACTTTGTACTACAACATTCTACACTAAAGTGTATTGTTTGTCCTTAAAATTTAAAAAAAGTAAAAAACTGTTACATGTGTATTTAATCAATGTCGGGCTTGAGGACCTTCTACTGTACCGATTTAAAGCAAAATCTAATGGTCGCATTCTAGGCAGACAACGACCCTGCATACCAAATTTCAGCTTAATTGGTCAAACGATTCGGCAGTTATCGTGGAAGATTACACACAGACAGACCATACGCTGGAAATGGTTTCAATCTTCTTGGGGGACCTCAAAATGGATATTTCCATCAATATCTCGATTTATTTTTTTTGATCGTTCACCTTACTTTCCCTTTGATGGGTCCGGGAAAGTAAAAAATACAATTATTTTTATGTAAAATGCATTAAAAAAATAATATATTTTACAACAAGAGTTGAAAATACTATTATATACTGATTTACAATTTTCAGAACTTTATAAATTGGCACTTCCTGTGTCCCATCGACAAAAACTAATGGACATGCCTTGCCCGTATTCGTAATATTTTTTTTGTTTGAAATGAGTGATTACAATAGCGTAAAGCTTCAGACTAGCGCCGTCTCTAATGTCTTAACTACGATACTATTTTGAAAGATATACAGATGGTCCAAAACATTTTATGTCTTTCCCTCGAAGTAGCACATTTCTTCGTATCCAGGAGTATATGCTCAAATGCTCAATGGTCTGATAAGCTGTCATTATTCACTTATTTTATTTTAACTTCTAGAAGTAATAGTATATTGTGTCACAAGGGCAGAAAATGGGCTTTAGCAGCTCGCGGCTATTAGATGCATGAGCGAGCGAAGCGAAGCTAGGGCAACTAAAGCCTTTTCTGCTTGTGTGACACACAACTGTTTTTCGCCTACCAAAAAAAGAAAACTAATAACAGGGAAATATAATATTAATCTTTAATTTTATGAATATAGACAGAATTTAATAAAGAACCTAAGTAGTAAAAATGTACGAACTTATTTATTTTCATTAATTCACACAATCACAATTATTCACAATCAGAACGTCTTGGTTTTTAATTTATACTGACGTTTAATTAAGATGTCTAAAAATCATGGTGTTTCCACTTATACCTGTAAAAGTTTGGGTCAAAACTAGGAGATCTCTACCTACTTGATTTTGTTTGATTTTTGAGAGATTACTAAAGTTTCAGATTAAAAATTTTGGATGGCGAATACATCACTCATAGTAAACTGTAATCACAGATCACACAGGGTGTATTTATAATCTAATACTGAATACAGACGAATGCTCGAATCTGCAGCTTGTCACTGTCCACACAAAATACAGTACGGCCTCATTTGACGAAAGTATCCATACTTATAACACTATTTAGAACTATTCCTTATGAACTAATACTAATAAAGCCGGAGTCTCATGCGTCCGTTTTCCGACCGTCCGATGGTACGACGGAGCTCCTATTGGTTGAAAAATTTCCCGCCTTTTTTTATCCGAATATTTTTAACTTTTTTCCGACGTCGGACAAAGTTAAACTAATTTTAACTTTTTCCGTTTTCGGATCGTTTTTAACCTCAGTTTTTGACTGTCTGACTGGTGAAAAGTAAACAAAACAAATTATTCGGATTACGTTTTAACATTCGTCGATAATGGAACTCCAAATTCAAATAAAGCATCGAATCAATAATATCTTGCTTTTGTCGCTATTGTGGACAAATAAAAATGAAAGTAAAAACAAAAAAAAACAAAAAGATTTTGGGTCAGAGATTTGGTTAAACATCGAAAAAATTTCCACAACTTGTTACAAGAAATGAGACTGACAGATCACGAGAAGTATATATTATAACTACCTATAAGAATGTCTAGCAATTCATTCCAAAACTTGCTAAAAATCATTGGTCCTAGATTAAATAAGAAATATTGTGAACGTGATTACAATTACAACCAAATAAATAAATTATTATGTGTATTATAACCTCAAATACAACTGTCAATTCGGTTCTTTTTCGGATACGATTTTCGGATAAATGAGACTTGGATTTTATTTTTATCCGAAATTCAGTTTTTATCGGATATCGGATCGACGGAAAACGGATGCATGAGACTCCGGCTTAACACATGCATAAAAAATCCGCATTGACATTGACAGAAAATAATTTATTTGACATCTCATCTGCTTTAAATGATCTGTGACAAACTAAGCTAGGATACGAACAATTCTAAACAGCGCCATCTTACAAAATTCTGGTAAGTTCTATTGAACGCAACAGGTGGTACTCCCAAAAAGTTCGAAACAAAATCTAATCAGTGGTTACACCAGGGTTTTTAGACATCTTACTATGGAGGGTATAGAAGGAGGCACATCGCAACGTTAGAAAAAGAGAACCAATTTTGGAAGCCAGTTGGTGGCGCTGTTGATCGACTGTTGATGACAGTTTAAGCGAGTTTTGACATTTCATTTGACTTTTTTTCAAATAATAATTTTAATTTATTACGTAAACTTTTAAAAGATTTGTATTTTATAAAAATTGGGTGGCTCATTAAATAAAAAACGTTATTTGAGATTATGGATCTAATCGATCTACAAAAAGTTTTTCAACATACGATCGTCAGTTCCGCGTCGGTTATTTTATGTACCATTAGTTGCGTATAAAATGTTGCCCACATTTTAAACGTGTTGTCCATTAGAGATTGCCCTCCTTCTATACGCTCCATACATCTTACATTTAATGAAAATTTATGTGAAATGTCAAAGTAAGTGAGTGACAGTTAAAGGTATCTAGATATAGTGAAAAATTAAAAAATCGTGATGCTATGAGTTTAGCATCCTAGAGAAGATAAACATTACTTTCATCCGTATTTCTATGGTTGATATGATTCATTTTCATATAAGGTAGGCGAAAAAAATATGTTCATCTCTAGAGTGAAAAATTATCAATTTCGTGTAAAGTATCCGGTGCAAAGTGGTCATTTTCATATCATGAGGAGAAAAACAAGTTTTTCAAAAATATTTGATTTGGTGTAGAAAATGAGCGATAAATAGTACTAAAATCCCAGTTCACATCACTTGTATTACTTAAAAACTGCATTTTAATTTAAAACTAACTATTTAATAATTGTCCTTAAAGTTTCATATTAATATTAATATTACAACGCTAAATATTCTAAAACTGAGATTTGACTGGATATTACTGAGGCACAAAAGCCTCAGTATTAGTTTTTGGATATCTGTCTGTCTGTCTGTCTCTGTAGATATAAACACTGTAATTTTTGAACGAAAGTTCCGATCGAGTTTCGGTTTTCACTTTACTTAGTTAGTTTTGTCCAAGGAAGAACCCTATTGAATTTGAGCAGGATCGGAAGGGCCCTTCCGGTAACCACAATACAAATTAAAGTGGTAAAACTTTTTCCAATTCAAATTTTTAGAACTGTTTCCACTTTACATCATGTATAATATTCCCTACATGTATGCGAAACGTTTGGCCTGTATCGCACAAGCCATTCCTGGTACCACAACGATCCATAAAAATCAAGTTCTCAAGGGATAAACTTTTTTACACTGCAAATTAAAAAAATCGACTGTGTCACCCCAGAACTTTCCCGGCTCGACCGTAGAGAATATGTTATTTATTATTATTATTATTTTAATTACAAACACATTAAAAACAGCGAGCCAATGGTGAATATGTCTACCAAAATGATATTTCAATGTTGATAATGACATAGGCTGCGCATGCTCACGTTGTATATCACAATGCTATAATTAGGATTTCCTAAAATCATGTGTAAACTATTGGGAATTCAGGAAAATTTTTCATACAATGGTAGGGAATTTTAAATGTGTATTTTTCTCGCCATCTAGCGGCGAAATTATGAGGAATCCTATAAAAAGTTAAACATAAAAGTTAAATGCTTTACAACTTTGAACCAGAAAATTTTGCACTGATAGGCTTTGTTTATCCTCAAAATCAAGAAAAACTAGAGAAAACCTACATGTACATTTTTTACGCGCCCTCTAGTGGCGCAACTATTGGAAATTCTAGAAAAAGTTTCAGACAAGAGTTGTAGGAAATTTTATGCTCTAAAACTTTTTACTACAACATTTTGCACTTAAGTATTATTTGTCCTCAAAATCAAGAAAAACTAGAGAAAACCTACATGCACATTTTTTACGCGCCCTCTAGTGGCGGAACTGTTGAAACATTTTGCACTAAAGTGTATAGTTTGTCCTTAAAATTTAAAAAAAGTAAAAAATTGTTACATGTGCATTTTATCAATGTCGGTCTTGAGGACCTTCTACTGTACCAATTGAAACCAAAATCTAATGGTCGCGTTCTAGGCACACACCGACCCTCCATACCAAATTTCAGCTTGATTGGTTAAACGGTTCGGCAGTTATCGTGGAAGATTACACACAGACACACAGACAGACCATACGCTGGAAATGGTCTCAATCTTCTTGGGGGACCGATATTTCCATCGATATCTCGATTTTTTTTTGCTCGTTCACCTTACTTTCCCTTTGATGGGTCCGGGAAAGTAAAAAATTACCTCAGATCTAGTATAATAGTGTTCTACATGTATTTAAGAAGTTTGCATAAAAAATGCTCGATGGGTCGAAGCCCCGAAACGGTGAACCACCGCTTGAGCATCTCTGGAATTTTTTATTTCGAGTATTTACTTTTTTTGGAAATTTGACGAGATCTTTTGAAAAAAATCAAGAGACCGTAGGTAGAGTGATTTTGTCAAATAGTTAGAGTTAAATTGTCTTACATGAACGTAAATACGATAAAGAAACTTAAAAAATTTCCTGCCGAATGGTTTGGTAAGACAATTCCAAGAATACAGAAATTTTGACTTTTTTGAGTTTTTTTTGTTGTGTATTATTTCTTCTTCCGAAATATTACTAAATCGAGATATATTTTTTTCAGATTTAATTTAATTTGACTTCAAAGTTTTAAACAATCGTGACAGATAAAAAAATAACAAAGACACATCGCTACATGTGTAACGTGGTATTATCGATGTTTTATCAACTTATATTTTCTCTTCCTTCCTTATAGGCTAAATATCCGATTGCAAACTACAACTAGTTTCATTCCCCGCGGTTTACAAAATAAATTTTTTCCAAAATGAAATTTTTTATTTTTCTGTTAAATTTCAACACCCTGTAACGGACTTCGGCTGTTACGGGTCACTTTGGCGCCTTAGTCCAGGTTTCGGATTGCCTCGGTCGCCACCTTCCGTTTATAGTGTGAAGGCCACTGCACGGGTAGCTCCAAGGATCGTATGGTATCGACAAAACCCTTAGCGGCCAGAAGGGCGGTCTTTACTTGCCCTACTGGGTTGAGTTACCTGGGTATTAGCTGCTGGGATGTTAAGACTAAAAACAAATAAAACTTTTTATTTTTACCGAAAATCCGGAAGAGAGAAAGGTGTGTAATATGATTTTTTCTGAGACGGTACAGGCACGTATTCTTGGCTGGCGTGGAGTGGTTGGATGACGGTTCTGACTTCGCTCTTCGCTCCCTTCAGCTTGACCTGTCCAAAGGTCGACGAACTGCACTGCTGCTCCAATTGGGACGGCCACAGCAAGTCTGAGTTCTAGCTGCCACTGCAACGATTTGAATTTGCCTACTCGATACGAACTTTGGCGTCTAAGAAGCAGAGACGAGAGAGTCTCTATCTGTCTGACGAAGGTTCAACTGGTACAACTGGCCTTTATTCGAAGCTTCTCTCATAATTTTAAGTTAATTCTACTCCAGTGCCGTGCGCGATTTAATTTATACATTTTAATTATTTCGGAAACAAGTAACTTTGTTACACACTCTTCCTACTTCGGAAAAAAAATTATTACATACATTTTTTTCACACCTTAACTAAATATCTGGAAAAAAAAAAAAAAAGGGAAACGAATCCTATCAGGTGCCTACCCCTGTAGTGGTCGAACCCAATATTCGAAGTAGGCACGCCTGTTACATAACAGCTAAAAAAACTTCTACGGCGACTTCGGCTGGTGTCTTAGGTCGAAGGGGTGTGAACATCCACAGTCTGGGTAGGTCCTATACTGGTCGGAGTAGAGGCACTGGCAGCGTCGGCAGAAGGTTTGTCTTCTAGTAGCTTCGGTCCGGCTTCTAACGGGGCTGTTTTCTTCTATACTTCCACCCTCGGTATGTGGAGCTGGGACGTTGGAGCGGTATTTCTCGCTGTCGATTATTCTTGGTGCAAATTAAGTGGTACGAGCCAGGCAGCCACCGCAAAGAAGTTTGTTCTACACGGTAATCCTCTTGCTGGATGTTTGTAATGGTTACGATCTCTGTGTGTATCAATCGGGCACTACGTGTGTCAGCGGGAACATTCGGTTCTCCTGGGTACTTCCATTGTTCGTCTATCCAATCTTCTACATAGGAAGTCGTAGTATCACTTTCCATAACAGAATCACTGGTGCCACTTGACATGTCGATAGGTAACTGGGGGTGACTGTCTTCATACGGGATGATAGGTGCGGCATCTTAAGGGCGACATGATTCCTTCTCTTTTACATCTCGAGCAAAAGATCTAGGGCGCCTCTCTACATTGGCTTCTCACAAGTCGCGTGTGGCCACAACGCCAACACTCTTAGTTCCTTTTGGTCTAGTAACGCAAGCGGTAGGAAATTTTCGGGGTAGGGGGAAGGGATATTTCTAAACGGGGGAGACTGACGGGTAGAATTGGTCATATACGGAATAGACGGAGTAGATGGAAAGGATATGTAATGAGGTAGTGTAATGATGCCGTGTGGGGTAGGTAAAACGGACGCCTGGGCTAGTTCGACCTCTGATAGAAGTAATTCATATTCTCGAACGGCTTTGGTAAGTTCCTTCAAGTCACTGAAGTCGGTTCGGCGGATATGAAGTCTAAACTCTGGATGTATGTTTCGGTACAGCCAATTCAGTTCTTGATCTGCCGTTATGCCTCCATGTCGGCGAATAAGCATCTGCAGGTCAGTGATATAGCAAGTAGCGGTTTCTTGCAGATGCTGTATCCTTTTACTGATGGCGACTTCTAGGTCAATGCGGTAATTAACAGGAAAGAAGACATTTTGGAAGGCGGTGCAAAAATCTTCCCAGGTGGACCAATATCGTCGGTTATTCCTGAACTACATGTCTGGCATATCTTGTAGTAGGTCGGGCATTACCTGCAGGAGTCGGTCGGCGGCGATTGCATAATACTCTCGAATTTCCTCTAATCTTTTTAGAAATGCCGCGGGGTCGTCAGTGCCATCGAAAGTGACTCGCCAGTCCTCTACCATTAATGGCAGCATTACGGTGCTTCGAACGTCTTACTCGGTCGAGTCTCTAATTCCAACTCGAGAATTCCTCGCTCTATCTCGTTTTAAATCAAAATTACGGCTTTGAGCCTTGTATCTTGAGAACGGCTTCTCAGATTGAAAAACGCATATTGCCAATCGATTCTACGACCTCGGAAACCTATTAAACGATGGGTCACTTGGTACCCTTTTTCAGTTTGACAAAATGACATGTCAGAGTTTTTCCGACGGATTTTGCTGTATTTTGGCTCCTGGACGAGTTTGGAAGCGAATCGGGCTGTCTTTGAGCAAAAATGGACAATCTTTCAAATTAATAGGTCAGATATTTTCGGTATATTTCAGTCCTCTGAAGCGTTCAACGGTGGTTTCGGCTCTCTAGGATGGTCGGTTCAATCTTTAGCCTTGAAATCGGCTTTTTCTACAATTTCGATAATCAGTAGTCTTGGTACACCATAAAAACGGTCCCTGCTGGGCCGACAAATTTGCAACGTACTTCGACCATTAAGGATCACTTTGGCGCCTTGGTCCAGGTTTCGGATTGCCTCGGGCGCCATCTTCCGTTTATAGTGTCAAGGAAACTCCAGGGGTCGTTATGGTATCGACCATGATGTTTCCACTTATACGTGTAAAAGTTTGGGTCAAAACTAGGGGATCTCTACCTACTTGATTTTGACTGATTTTTGAGAGATTACTAAAGTTTCAGATTAAAAATTTTAGATGGCGCCTACATCGCTGATAGTAAACTGTAATCAGATCACACAGGGTGTATTTATAATCTGGTACTGAATACAGACGAATGCTCGAATCTGCAGCTTTACACTGTCCACACAAAATACAGTACGGCCCCATTTGACGAAAAGTATCCATACTTATACACTATTTAGAACTATTCCTTATAAATTAATAATGCTTACAATTGTACTTTTAATACAAAATAAAAATTAATAAAGACTTTATCGAATTTATTTAAATCTACAGACGTAGAAAAAATTTTGTGAGTAAAAAATGTCGCACTTGCCTTCCACTCGTGCGGTCAAACTTTCCTACTCGTGAAAAAAGTTGTACTTTACTCACTTGTTACATAAATAACTATTTATGCCAAATTCTAACAATAAATTTAAAATAATAACTTATATATTTAAGGTTATCCCAATGAAAAAATGATTAGACAACCGATTTGGACAACGTGGCCAAAATATAAAAAGTATATTGATGCAAGCAAAGTAACAGAATTTGCACAATCTATTGCCGATAATAAATTTGGGGGACAATTAGAAATTGACGAAGATTGGGAGGTAGGAATCCAAAAATAAATATTAAAAATTCATTAAATATCTTCTTAAACTCCAAATAAGTATTATCTATTCCTGACCTATCATTTACTCAATTTCTCATTTCTTATTGAGCATTCAGAAATAATTATCATCCTGTTCTTGGTACTCACGTACGTATTTTAATTGATTCTGTGTCTTTAATTTTAATAGATTTTTCTTAATAAAATCTTTCAAGTGTAATTAACATTGTTTAAATAAAAAAATTGTTAATATTTTAGGTTTGTTTTGGATCACATATCTTTAATAAAGATAAATTTCCAAACATAGAATCAACTATAGCTCAGATACGATCCTTAGGATTTGGATCTGTAACGTTATGGATTAATCCATTTGTAAATAATGATTGTCAAAATTATTCAACAGAAGGACTTGAAAAAGGTAAAAAATTCATATATTTTATTTTAATCTGTTCTGAATATTTAATGTTTTAAGGTTATTTTGTAAAAGACCCTGAAGGTAATACTAAAGCCATTTGGTGGGAAAGTGACGATGCTCATCAGGTCGATTTTACAAATCCAAAGGCAGCAGAATGGTTTGCCAGTAAAGTTAGAGTTTTAGCGCAAGATCTTGGACTAGATGGATTTAAATTTGATGCTGGTGAAACAGATTACGCCATACCAGTAAGTGTAAACATAATAAATGCGATTAAAATAATTCTTTTTGGTATATTTTGTAGCCAGGACAGTATGATTTTGTTGAAGATCAAGAACAAGTTCCAAATATGTTTACTAAAAAATATGTAGAAACATGTTCTCAATTTGGAGATTTAATTGAAGTCCGATCTGGTTGGAGGTAATAAATTAATTAATAAATAATAAATGAGTAAGCAACATAGATAAGAGTTTAATAAATGATCTTAAAAATTGGTAGACTGATACTTTGGATATTTGTGGTGTAACCAGTTTTTAATAGCATGAGACCTGTGTTACAATAGCTAGCTCTAATTCTTGACTCAGGATGGATAAGTGAGTTAAAATTATTTTTAATAATGTTGTAAAATGAATATAATGCATGAGCGCCACTTGCCTATTATGTCTGTCTGAACGATCCCGACAAGTTGATCCCCTACTAGATAAATTAATTGTTTAGTTGTTAAACAGATAAAAATAAATTGTAATGAGTTTAATGATTGAAGTTGAAAATGAAAATGATTTTAAGTTCCACCTTTGGGAACTTTATGGTTTTCTGCACTTATCTTGGGTTTTTTAGTAAATGTTACCCAGGAGGTTCTCAAAGAGCGAGTGAGACGTCCTACGTCCAAGTGAATGGGTCGTCTATTTCACGACAGCAGCAGTGTGGAGTCTTCAAGAAGGCTACCAGAGGGTTTACATATAAACAGAGAAAGGTTTCAGAGTTAATGACCGAAAAATCTCTTGGCTGACTGTATAAATCCAAAGACTCAAGAGTTAATGTGTGGTTACACGCACAACCACAACTTTACTGATTTATTTTAAAAGTATTGTCTTAAAGATCACCAAATAACTGTAGACTCACTGATTGAACTCAAAATTGTCTCACACAGACTGTTAGTGCATCATATGAATGAATGTGAATGTTTGTAGGCAAATAATCAATTTAAAGGGAAGGTCTCATAAAAAAACAACTTCAGTTAATAAATTGGATTTTTAATAATAATTAGTGAAAGCAATGTGGATAAATTTCACTGGAATATTATCCAGAAAATACCAAATAATTCATATTTCTTTTAAAATTAATAATATTAATCTTTCAGTTCATACTAATGTCTATTATTGTATATTTTAAAATCTAAAAATAGATTTAAACTCAACACAAGAGTTATTCCGTCTTTCTCTCAGACGTTTTTTCTGTCTACTTTCAAAATACCGTTAACAAAAACAAAATACATAAGCGATCGTTGCTACGCAAGCGATATTATCGTTCTCTCATATTATCCTATCATTATAAGAGACAAAAAATATAAATATATTTCTTCCCGCTAAGATTCTGAATTCAAGGCTATTTGGATACCACGTATCATGTCTCCTACCAATAAAAAACCTGCAACCCTACTCTCCGCTAAAATTCAGAGCATAATCTCGCGCTCGCTTATCGACTGTAAACGGATGCAGTCGCATTTAATAGAGTAAAAAGTTTCTTCAAATAATTAAAATGGTGCGTAATTAACCACACCCAAAAAGTTTCTGAGTTTTCATAATAATAAAAAATGTAAATAGTATTTTACAGTGAGTGAAAGTGATGAGTTATATTTGATTTCGGTTTCATAATTTAAATTAATGTGCCGTTTATTATTTTTCTGTTCATGTTAGTACTTGGAATAAATGGAATAAAAAGTACATCCCTATTTCAAATACTGTTTTTATTTTGGTTTAACTCCTACCTAAAGAGTTTGGTCCTTCGATGTCATTAAGAAAATATAAGTCTAGTGTTCTTTCAACATTTATGAATACTAATATTCGTAAATCGCTCACAATGTGATGAAAAGTTACAATGAATAATATATGATTTTACACAGTAATCAGTAAGATATGTATAGTGAAAAATTATAATAATATGTGAAAAAGATAATCAAATATGTGCTAAAGTAATCGAACAAATATTATATGCCAAATTGTCCTGGCCAAAGACGATTTGACAACTAAATGAACATGTGACGTTCTATAAATTTAAAGACAAAAAAATAATTTGAAATTTAGCAAGATTTTTCTTTGACAAGAAAACAAATGTTGAAATATCTAGACAGAAGCTCGCTATATTGTGTAGTGAAAACCAAACAATATGAAAGAAAACAGAAGATAACCTTGATGGACGAAGGTACCAACGTGTTAATGAGAGGTCACAAAATTAAACGCAGTTAAGATTTATACACAAAAAAATTCTTCAACACCAACAAATTTTAAAAGAACGTGTGATACGTTCAGCTGGAAATTGAAACGCAAAATGTTTTCCATGCGATGTCGGTACATCAACAGTAGTTTGTACAACAAGTACGCAAAGTGTCACTTTTCCCACGAGTACAGAGTTTGTGGCACAAGCCGTAGGCGAGTACCGCAAATCTAGCGAGTGGGAAAAGTGCTTTGCGTACCAGTTGTACACAATATTTTTTCTACAATCACATTTATTAATAAAAGAAAAACAGTAACTTATATAGGTATTTTACTTATACTTTAAAAAGAAATAATTAAAAAATGACTATTCAATACAGAAAAATTAATTTGTTTATAATTTATAAATTAAAATAAATAATCAAATAAATAGTTTACTTACTTTTAGTTTCAATTTCAAATTTGAACTCCCAGAAATTCAATATAATGTTAAATTGTCAAAAAAAGTTGACAGGTCATAGCTGTCTGTGTTTGACATTTCCGTGGTGAAAAGTGCCATAGCGCGTACTTTTCGCACGCTAAATTATTACTTTTCCCACGGATATCAAAGAAATGAAGAAAAGGCCTGCTTTGCGTATAAAAATTTGTGTAGAAAAGCGTGTTTTGCATAGTGGTTGTAGAAAAAGGAAATTTGCTTGTTTGTGCGCGTTAGTTTGGACGTGGAATTTGAATTAAGCAGTTTAGTTTGTAGAAATATATTGAATTGTCAAAATGTATTGAATTTTGAATTGACCAATTTTTAATATGAATACAAGGAGGAACCGTGAGAGTATTATTCTGACGAACAACAATGGAAACATCAACGAACACTGATAAACAAAAAATTGTTGCTGCAGTTTAGACGTTATCCACGCTCACCCGAATGCTTGTTGCAAAATGTTCGCGAACGTTTTGTGCTTTTTGTTGCACCGGTCTGGATGCACCTTTACAAAATGAGATAGTGAATTATAAGATGAGATAACTAACTTACAGTTTCACTACACAAGACACACGATTCCGAACTTTTGTCTGCCGAAAGGTTTATACAAATTTTAGGTTAATAACGCCACCAAGTTTAAAAGCGTATAAAAATCAATAACAACCCAACAAACATTGCTTAGTGGTAAACTAATGGCCCTTTACTATTTTCCCGAAGATTGTTAGGATGGCCAATCAGTGTCTGTCATAATGGCCCCTACTTGGGTAGGTTCACTACGGCCGGCAGCCGGCCGAAGATAAGTTGCCTGAAGAATGCCAATAAATGGCAGTATTTCCCCTTGTTGGGAAGGTTTACAAAGGCCGATCGCTGGCCGAAGATCATTTGCCAAATAATGACTAGCTTTAGCCCTTTGTATGCCCAACAAATATTGCATACTGGCAAACTAATGGCCCTTTGATACTTTCCCAAACATCGTTAAGATGGCAGGCTGTCGGCAGAAGAAAAATTGCCTGAAGAATGCCAATATATGGCCAACAATTCTCGTTTTTGGGAAGGATTACAATGGGCGAACATCATAAAAACCTATAAAAGTTGAATTTTATATTTAAAAATTATACATATATTACATAAAAAAATTCAAAACATAAAAATTAAAAAAAAAAAACAAATTTTAAACAAATTAAAGTCATTTAAGCAAAAAAACAAATTTAAAGAACAAAATATTTTCAATCACTCAAGTATGGATATAGCACTGCTTGGATTGTCCATCTGAGCACTATCTGCAAAAACGTATATATTAAAAAAACCTATTAAGTGACATATTAATAGAACTGCTTATTCGTTTTATTATTTATTCTACGTTCCTTTCCCCCTGCTCTATCACATGCCGTTCTAAACCATAATTTAATTATTAGTTCAACATCTACCGAGGTGACGCTTTTACTTTTCTGGTTATTCCTATAAATAAATGAATACTTTAAGATTAGGTAGAAAACTAAAGAGAAAAACACTATGCGTTCAAAGACATGCTACACACTTACAATTTTGAAATAATAAAAAATGTGTATAATTTATAACTATAAAACGAACTTACACCCAAATCACACTATCACACCCCGGACAAACGGGAAATGTTGAGTCTTATGAGGTTATATTATAAGAAAGAGCAGTTTCTTAACTTATTACAATAAATTTAATACTTACTTCGTGGCTACTTGCCAATGACCAATTTTAGTGTTTATATAGTGCTCGCGTAGTTCCCGTTATTTGTCGGTCTTTTAATCAGCATCAAAGGAGACGAGTATTCGCCGTATTAAGCTCTGAATCTGCATCGTCCTTTTGCAAGCAAAAGTATATGGCTGGGGGCGTGTGTGTGTCTATCTGACTGTGAGAGATTTCACGGCCGTTCCACTGAACCGATTTTCTTCAACGATTTTTCAGAGTACTATTTTAAATGACAGCACTTAATCGTCGATTTAAAAGAGTACTACTTTAAATGACGATTAATTAATCGTAATAGATGTCGTTAAGCGACAACTATGAGAAGTTGCTATTTTGAATAACAGTAAATTGATCTTCGGTCAAATAGATGTCGTTAAGCAACTATACGTGGTTCGAAATTAATTAAGGGCGCGACAACGCCATCAGCGGTTTGTAACAAGGCAAATCTTCAATACATTGTACATAGATGGCGACAGCTGTACGACAAGCTCGATTTATAATTTTATAATATATCAAAAGTTAGCGTATATCAAATATACGCTACAGTGGATCTATAGAAGAGCCATCAAATAACGGATTCCGTTATTTTTTACTTCTACAGCATGTTTATTTTCACCTACATTACGCCTATTATTTTTTTTTAATTAAAAATGAAATGTTTTAAAGAATTAAATAATAATAAAAGGATTGCCTGAACAGATTAAATCAGCAAAACCTTGCTAGAATATTTATTTTTGTTTAAAATTTTAAAAGACTTTATGGGTACAAGATATGTCTTTATGTCATACATTGTACAGGTGCAAGCTCAGTGAATGGAGTTTCATCCTTTGAATTTTATTTTGGTATAAACCCAACAATTGAAAATCTCGAGTTGCTTAATAATTATGCATGTATATAAATATGAAAAACAAAACTGCTAAAAATTAATGCAAAAAAGATAAGAGAAATATTTGTTGATTACTCAGAAGAAATTTTAACGAAGTTACTTATTAATTATCGATATTGTTTCCATTACTTTTACTTAATATTTCATAATTAAAATATATTATCGCCTATCTTTCTAACTGCTTCTGAGGGGATTCCGTCCAAACCCGGGACTCTTTCTGTTTTTAATTTTGCTATAGCTTTTGCCAGTTCCTCGCTGTTGAATGGTGTAATCCCCTCTTCCACCACCGTCCTGGTGTGGTTGTGGGTAGGCCCTGTGGGAAACAGTTCTCTGGTCACGATTCTTTTTTCTCCGATGGGCATCTGGTAGAGCATATATGCCTTCAGGTGGCGCATGGCAGTTTTGTAGCCTTGGTCCCATATGTCATTGTTTAGTTCCGTGCATAAATTGCTAGATTCTTGTTTTTTGCTTCTTGATATCAGCTTGTCCAGTGCTCTCTTCATTTCCGAGTAGCGGTTTATTATGCCGTCTACCCAGCTTGTTACGTCCCCTTGTGATTTGTCTTCTAGCCGCTATACAGTCTGTCCTCCTGAGACCTATTTCGGGATTCCACCAATGGGGAGTCTTTCTAGGTGCCGACCCTGTATGTTTTCCGCTTTCGCATGCTTCTTTATTAATGCCAGTTCCTTCCTCTACTGTATTCCCAACTGTATTTTCAATTTTATATCTAAGACTCTGCGAAGGCGTCCCAGTTTATCTCCGTTGGTGAACGGCTTTTGTTTTTTGCTTTTCTCTTTAGTACTTCAAAAAAGATGTATCTGTGGTTTGTAAGGATCTCGTCATCCAGTACCCTCCATTTCTTAATGCTCTTTCCCGCCTTTTAGTTCGTTAGGGTGACGTCGATATATGACTTTGAGGTGCCTTTTATGAATATCGGTTCGGTCCCTATATTATGAACTATTAGGCCCAGTGTTGCGGCATGCTACGTTACTATTGTTCCCCTTTGATCCGTAGTTAGTAACCCCCATTCTGCCGACTTAGCGTTGAAGTCCCTCAGGATGATGTAGTTCTCCCTTATACCTTCGGCGTAATTTATGTTTTTTATAACATTGTCTTCGCCTCATTATTTCTTTTGGAGATATATAGCAAGTGATAACTGCTATTTTCGGGATTTAGACTGCCAGGAAACCACATTTTGGTTAGATCTTTTTCACCACCCGTCCGGTGGTGTCGGTGAGCTACTCTTGTCCCTTGCTCATCTTTTGATATGGTTCACTTACTATGACAATATCTATTTTCTTGTCCAAAGCGACGTCATGTGCAGTTCTCTTTGTCACTAGGTTCGTCTGCAGAATTTTTATGCGTCTATCCGGCATTGAAGAGAAACAAGAAAAAAATTTGTATTGAAGTAGTTTATTATATAGAGTATAGAGTGTAGATATAGGAGTGTATAGAATATCGCTTTAGTCAAAGACACCATCTTCTACCACGGTCCCACTTTGTGCGATCCTCATGTACGTCTCCAGGACTTGAGTCGTTGCTCTTGCCTCTGTCGCTATTTCATCAAATTTTTCGAGCACTCTGGATACATCGTCATCCGCGCGTGTATGCACTTCTTTGTTAGGTTCCCCGGGTGGTTCCCAGACTGTGTTTTTCCTCCGAGGTTTGGGTACACTTTGCTTTATTTCATTAAACTTTCTTTCTTCTCCTGTATGACCTTATTTGAGGCTGGTAATTTCATGGTGCCTAGCCTGTGCCCACTGATCTCGCAGAGGAGACACTTTTCCTCATTTTTACAGTCTTGGGCTAAGTGGTCTGGCTCTCTGCACTTTTAACAGTCGTTTGACCTGTCCCGTCCATTACATTCCTTCAGCTCGTATGTGTATGACCAGCATCTGGGTACTTTCTGTTTCTTCTCGACTGCTGCCCGCACTAAGCTCACTTAAATAAATCTGGCCGCGACCAGCTTATCTGCCATCTCTCTGCCTATCTCTACAGTGACTGATCATATATTATCCCTCATGGGGCATCTTTCTTGCAGACCTTTTCCTCGAGTCCCCTGATATTTATAGATTCTAACGTTTTTTATTTTTATTAAATTTATCATTTTTGATCGACCGCCCCCGCTGTTATCTTCCTGAGCGCGTTGGCAAATTGGTCACTCAATGTTCAAGAGAGTTAATGAATACTTAGCTATAAATATTGCATGTACCTTATACCTTGTATTTTTATGTAGCCAACACTCCAACTGTATGGCAGAGACTGCAAAGATAAAGTTTGGCTCATTTTGAGGTTAAAAATAAAGTATTAGAATAAAAGAAAAGATCTATTTTAACAGGCTTCAGTGACGCAGATTAAGCGGAAAATTTCGAAGCAAAACAGTCTATCCCTAAACTCGTCTTAATTTTTGGTGAAACTGCTTCTCACGAAGACAAAGTCATAGATTACGGTAGCTGAGTATGTCGCATCAACTGCAGACATTAAAGAAATAAAAGTCATGTCTATTAAAGAATCGTGTGAAGTAAAAATACAAAGTGCAACTAGAACGATTAATAATGAAACATCTTAAATAGCTCTTTATTAAAGATGCATTTTAATAGTAGATTCTGTAACAAGGTTAGAATGAAAAATTCGAAACGAGTGGAAAATTCCGAACGCGAGCGAATGCGAGTGTGAGGAACCACGAGTGTCGAATTTTTTCATTCTGACCGAGTAACAGACTATATTTTCTCCACGATCAAAAAGTATGAATCAAAATTAAATTAAATCTGAACACAAGTTATTTGTTGACATATTTGTATTACATTGTATTAATATTTATAGTGCTGTGGTACACTTACCGAAATTAAAATCTGGTGCATTGGTGTTTTTTCATAATTTACAATTTCAGATATTATTAAATTCTATATCTACTTCACTTGATTTTTCACTCATTATTTTGTTTAAATTAAAACTTGTTTGAAAATAATTATACCGTCGCCATTTTATATCTGACACTGACACTTTTGAAGTCCACGGCAATCGATATTGTTTAATTCGATTACAGAAAATCCATTCTTTACCTTGATAAAGAATGAAAATACATGCAAAATGCATAAGAGGCAAGTATTATAGAATAAATATTCAGACTCTAGAGTGTGAATGTTTACATTCTATTATTAAAAATGATTTCAGAATTGATACATTCAGTAATGGTCGTGGAGAAAATTAAATTAATGATAAGTACCTCAATTATCAGACTTGTTAATGTCTCTTCAAAAAAAGAAATTTTATTTTTTAAATAATATGCTCAATGATTAAAATGTTAAAAATAATTAATATTCAGTACACTTATAATTTAATGAAGTGTTCTTTAATATTAAATGTGATTATTTCATAAATTTATTTTTAGCCAATTAAAAGGCTTCTTTTTGCTTACGTTGCTTATATTATTTCCCTTGATTTGTATCAACCAATGAAATGTCACGGTTTTAAAAAAACTGACCAGTGGGAATCAAATATCAGCGACTATTTCCCTCATAACAAAAACAACCAGTGAGAGACATCCAAATTGCACCACGTGACTTGTATAAATAAGTGATTATATTGCTACAGGTCGTTTAATCGCGATTAAACGACGCCTAGCTTTGATTAAACAATATTCAATCTATGAGAAACATCAACCTTTTTTTGAGGTTATGTTATTGAACGAATTATGAATATTAGTATTCATAACTGTTGAAAGAATACTAGACTGCGAACGTGATAAAACAAATTCCAGGCTTTCGAAGGAACAAACTTCTTAGGTAGAAGTTAAACCAATATGAATGTTAAATTAAAAATAGTTTTTGAAAAATGAATGTAATTTTTATTCCATTTTTTCGTACGAAACATGAACAGTAAAAATCATAAAGCGGCACATTAAGTTAAATTATGAAACCGAAACATGAATATTTAAATTGTACTTAATAACTTCATTCACTGAAAAAACTATTTACATTTTTTATTATGAAAATTCAGAAATATTTTTGGATGCGGTTAATTACGCACCATTTTAGTTATTTGAAAAACTTTTTTGCTCTATTAAATGCATGACTGAATTGGTTCATTGTCTGGATGCGAGAGATTGTGTGTGCTCTGAATTTTAACGGAGAGGAGTGGTTTTTTATTGGTATTGTCTCTTATAATGATGGGATAATATGAGAGAAAGATAAGCTTGCATAGCAACAGTCGCTTACGTATTTTGTTTTTGTTAACTGTAATTTGCAAGTAGACAGAAAAAAGTCTGAAAGACAGACAAAATAATATTGTGTTGATTATAAATTTATTTTTAGATTATAAAATATTAAAATATACAATAATAAACAATAATATGAACTGAAATATTAATATAATTAATAATGTACCAGTGAAATTTATCCAGTTATTGTAAATAATTTCTAATATTCTTATTTTTACAATAATTTCTTGTGGATTTTACATTCAAGTCGACAAATATGCATGTTAATAAACAACAATAAGGACAAAATGTATATACTACATTCCGAATTCTGGAAACATATACTCCTCGATCTGTAAACTTAACAACATAAACTGCGGCTAGTTAATTTTTTTCAAAAACTAGCCGCAGTTTATCCGGTTAAATTTGCAGTTCTCGGGATATAACCTGCGACTATTTCACGAGACCAAATATCAGCGACTATCTCCCTAGAGAAATAGTCACTTTTATACGTCACATAAAAATGTCAAATACTTCTGTCAGTTTTTTGTGTTTTCAACTTTAATTAATATTATTTAAGTTGTATGCCTGATGTTTATCTTCTGTTAATAAAGATTTTTTCAAAATTACTTATCCGCAATTAATTTAATTTTCACAGTAAATAATCTTCCTAAATATAACACGACGTTGATTAATACTCTGCTATTTTTGTTATTGCTAAATTACTCGAATATTTTACAATTTGATTAGACATAATTTTGGCATTAATTATCAATTGATTAAAGCCCTCCAGCTGAAGCTCTTGGACTTTAATCAGATTATTACTGAAAAAATTATGTCTCATCAAATGAATATTAAAATATTCTCGAAATTTAGACATAACAAAAATAACCGACCATTTATCAACGTCTTGGCATATTACCGTTGTTAAAAATAATAATTTAACGTCATATAACATTTTGTTTTTAGGACTCAAAATCAACCAACGTTCATTAGAATGATCGATAAAGATTCTATATGGGGTGATGATGATGGATTATACAGTCTTGTAACAACATTAATTCAACTAAATATGAACGGATATACAATGTAAGTATACAATAACTCTGTTATAAAGCGCAATTAATAGATAAAAAGAAATGTACACGGAGAAAAAAATTCACTAACCGTAAGTGAAAATTCGCTTACTCCAAGTAAAAATCCGTATTAAATACGAGACAAATAAACAGTATACCTAAATCAAGAAAAAAAAAGTTCCTGAAACTGGTAATTTGCTGTAAGTGAATTTATAGTTCACTTAAAGTAAGTAAATGTTTTTGCTAAAACAGGTTACCATAACAAAATTAACTTACAACGGCTTAATTTTTATTGATTTTCGCTTAAAGTAAGCGAAAATTTTGACGAGACTAAGTCAACAATTCAGTTGTTTTAAGAAGCCGGAAATTAAAAGAGAAAAAATGTATTTGCTATAGCTAAAAAATATTCTTGTTTTAGGTAACACTTTAGCTACCACGAAAAACACTTTTTCTACTTTAGCACTTTGGTTTAACCTGAATCAGGTGATTATTTTAGCTGCTCTTTTGAAAAAAAAGAAACAAAAATTATTTTGGATTAAAGGATGGACAGGGCTTAAATATACAAAAAGTATTGAATTCAAACATTTATTCACTGAAATATGAATAGTATTTTTACAGATATTCAACGTACAAGTTTAATGACTGAAATATAAATACAGGGTGGCCCATTGAAAAGGACCAATGCCGTTTATTTTGAACTATTACCAAAATATTACAAAATAATTAAATAAACGGTATTGGTCCTTTTCAATCGGCCACCCTGTATAACAATATATTAACTGATTCAAGAACTATATTTGCACTATTACAAATTCAAGTTTAGTAGAAAGGAAAAGCAGGGTGTTCCAACGAAAACTTGACATCCGGAAACAAAGTTTTTCAGAATTTAAGAAAACACGTCGTTTTATAGGAATGAGGACGAATTTTAATATAAAATATTCACACTCACAAGACCAACCCTTTAAGGTCCAGCATCAACCCCGTCATTTTTTTAATTGCAAGTGTGGTCAAGTAACACAACAGTTGAAAGGTGATTTTTCTCTCTATACAGCACTATAAAGTTGTTTTAGTACCAATCCGATAAACCCTAATTTACTAGTAAAATTTTATAACCTGTTTGCCCAATGCCCACTTTCACTTACAAAAAACGTTTTTCCCTATTTAAATATTCGAAGAAACTGGACGAACAAACGAGCCTGAAATATCTGTTTGCCTATTTCGGTTATAGTTCGATAATTTTCGTTAGAACAAGAGTAACGACTATTAATGACAATTGGCAATGTTTTTCATATGCAAATCAGTCATTATCTTTTTCACACGTCTGACGACCGTTAATTTTAAACGTCTGTAAAAATATTAACTTGAAACAAGTGAACTGTTTAGTTAGAATAAGTAAAAATATTTCAAGAGAGTCAAAGAAAGGTGTAGGAAGTTTGTTCACTTGTTTTAGCTATCTGAAGTATATTTTTTTTATTGAAATTAACCTTTAGGATAACAGTTAGCTTATAATAGTTTAATGGGGTACCTATTCAAGAATGCTATGATTAGGAAAATTATTGTTTTCACTACAGCATGAAAAATATGCTGATGTAAGATAAAAAGTAGTTGGTATAATTAAATAAATGTCAGAAAAAATTTTCTTGGCCTCGTTTTCTCTATGTAGTTGATAAGAACCGATAAATGTTTGGAAAAATTTACTACGGCAGTGGATGTGTTAACATCTACTAATTATCGAATGGCCACCATTGTAATGGATTTACGTTTATTCTTAATATGAATCTGCGTGAACTGTAAGGGTTATTTTCTCACCCATAAAAACACTATTTAAAAACCATTGTTATCACTCACCTTCACTGTATAAACTAATTACGTAACGGAGTGAAATCTCACAAAATCATGTTATTAATTTACTTAAACATTAAAACTCTAGGGTAGTAATGACGGAGAAATAAGATACTACAAGATATTGTTGGTACTATAAAGAGAAATAATATTTATATATTATGTTAAATTGAGTTTTAAAAACATATATGATTAGGTTTATAATGTAACGACACTTTGGTCCTTACGGGTCACTTTGGCGCCTTAATCCAGATTTCAGTTTGCTTTGGGCGCCATCTTCCGTTTATAGTGTGAAGGCCACTTCAGTGGGGAAAAATACTCCAGGGCTCTTATGGTATCGACAAGACCCTTAGGTCTTTACTTGCCCTACTGGGTTAAGTACTGGGAATTAGTTGCTGGGATATTAAACCAAAGATATTATTCAATAAAATAAACAACTTTTATTATAAAAAAAAAATATAGCAAACCAAATCCGGCGAGGAAGAATGCAGAACGATGATGTATCGGAGGGTACAACCACAACTAGCTTGGCTGGTGTGGTCGGACTGACGGCTTCAAGTTCCGGTCAAATTGGACTTGTCTTCAGTTTGACCTACCTCTAAAGGTCACTGAAGTGAACGGACTGTGGCTACCACTGCAGCTGCCTTTATCGCCTCCAGCTGCCGTATACCATACAGTCGGCCGAGTATGCGAAACAAATACGCGAGTGACTTCATCTTTCAGTGGGGGTTTACAACTTGTACGACTGGCCTTATACTCAAAGCATCTCACATTTCCATAATTTTAAGTTAATTCTATTCCAGTGTAGTGCGCGATTTTATTTATATATTTTAATTATTACGGAAAAAAGTAACTTTGTTACAATAAATTCTGGATAACTTTCAGTGAAATTGATCCAGAACTAAATATAGAATCACCATCTATAGTATAATATACATTTTCTTTCACAGAGTCTTAAATTTCCTTAAACAATAGTAAAGCAACTGCAAGAGTTCTACAATCAAAAACCACATGTTTACATATAAATCTCCATAATAAAATTTAAGGTCCACAAAATTTGTTCTAAAAGTGCGCATGCGCTACGTTATTGGATAGCTAATACCACGAGAAGTAAAAGAAAAATAATGAAAAAAAATATATCAACCCCATTCAACCCAATATTTATTTATTTACCGATAGGGGTTATGATATGACAATGAAAATGTTGTATTTGGATTAAAATTCTAAATTAACTATCTTCTTTGAATACTGGCAACACTGTTTTGCACACGATGTATTAAAAATCGTTAAATGATAGATACCAATTAAAATTGCTATTGCATAACCAAGTTGTAACGCTCTTTGCGTCGCCAAGCGGTATTTTGGCGCCTTCGTTCAGGTTTCGGATTTCCTCGGACGCCACCTTCTGTTTTAAGTGTGAAGGCCACTTGCATGGGCATCATCAGTGGAGAAAGAATACGTTAGGGGTCGTTTATGGTATCGACCAATGCGTTTTCGGCCAGTAAGGCGGGCTTTAGTTCTCCACTGAGTTGAGGACCTGGGTATTCGCTGCATTGCTGGTGATGCTCGTAGTTATGAAAAATAAGAAAGAATAGAAAGTAAATAAAAATCCAAAAACACGGTAAACAGCTTTATTATTAACCAAAATAATACAGGAAGCGGGAAAAGGGAAGAGGGAGGGCGTGCAACAAGTTTTAATATCACAGCAAGATCTATAGGGTCAGTAATACGGATAAGCTAAACAAAACTAAGCGGGGGATGCGGGGTGGACTCTTAACATTAGTAGGCGCGGAGTGAAGGTATATTATTAATGGACTACGGTGGTAAGCATAACAGTTAGGTAACCGGAAAACTCCAAAACTCCAATATTCCTACTTTCGACGGACAGTAACAATGTGACCGAAGCCACCAAAATGTACTTCCCGTCGAACAATTCCGTCAACGAAATGTACAATGTGACCGAAGCCACCAGAAAGTACCTTTCGTTGAATCGCACCAATGAATAGTACAAAATGACGGAAGCCACTAGAGTACTTTTCGTCTGTCAAATCGCGGCAACGGAGAGTACAATGTCAGCGAAGCCACCAGAGTGTACTTTCCGTCGTTTCCTTAGACCGACACTAAAAAACAACGGCAACGGAGAGAGCACAATAAAGCCGAAGCCACCAGAGTGTACTTTCCGTCGTTTCCTTAAGACGGTAATACCAAAAGAAACTCACCAATACATCAGACCAGGAGTCTCAGCTGTCTGCTATGAGCAGGCTCGGAGCGGACTTGCGAGAATATTTTAAATCGCGGTATACCTTACTGTTTGTTGTGTCTGAACGGCACAAGCACAAGTGTCTCCATCGTTCGGACGGAACGTGAACTTTCTACACTACGGATCGCGTTTGACCCTATATTCGGAGGAAGGTCACGGTGTCTATCTTATTTTTCGTATTCACGATGCATTTTGATTTTATCTATTTACGATCAATTGCCGATCGCGATATTTTTAATAAATAGTTATTTGTATGCCTGTGGCGCGAAATACCTTTTTGGCGGACTGAAAGAAAGATTATCGCCGAGGCCGCTTGCGGCCGAGGAAAGATAATCTTGAGGTCGCCAAAAAGTTTCGCGGCCGTGGTATACATACTATTTTTCATCCAATCGTTAAAATTATGAAATTAGATCATTGCCAATATAGTATATTATTCAACGAGCATATAATGATGGCTATTATTCACAAGGGTGTAGTTTACGAAACGAGCCCCGCAGGCGAGTGTCGTAATACACCCGTGTGAATAATAGCCATTATATGCGAGTAGAATACTGTACTTTGTCCACGACTGTTAGATATGTATTAACAAACTTTTATTGAGGCAAACATTGATGGAATATTATTTTTAATATTTATAGCATAACTAGAAAGAATATTAATATTATATAACTACAATTTAACATCAATTATTTATGTTAATAGTTACATTTGAAAAATTTGTTAAGTTAATAGCAGAAATAGGATTAACGTCAACATTAATATTCTGATTATTATAATAATTATTTTAAAATGTAAATATAAAACGGAACTATTATTATTACGAAAAAGTAAGAAAAACGGGAATTAGAGACTTTAAAAATATTGATATATTGGTAACTTTGTTACAAGGTCCTTGGTACATTTTATCAACTTTGGGTCATTCGGTACTATAAAGAGCAGGGTAGTGATAGACGGTATCTTACGAGAAGATCCAGACACGTTGTAACATGAAAATTGACCTATTTTTCTCTCTATTCATCGACATCATTTTTGTCTACGATTTTTATATCAAACAGGACATCCTGTAGCATAAGGTTTTATGTTTTTACATATCTCTCATAATTTAAGTATAAAAGCCATTTGTAAATATTTTTTTTGTAAGTATTTCGCAACAAAGTCATTTATAATACTTGACTATAGACAACCCATATTACACATAAGTGTTAATTTGGTTGCCTACATTTAGTTGTTATTAATTTGTCGATACGCCATCTTGCGGATGTCGTTAATGAGGCTACCATTTTGTTTTAAAACGAGATTGGTTCTTTTGTGTTCTGACCGGCTAAAAGCAAAGGTCATCGTATCACCTAGTGATAGCAAAATTTTGTATTTTACACGTGTTAGTTTATACCATTTTATTATCTTATCGAGGGTTTCTTTATAATTAAGGGTAAGCTATTTTGTTTTTTTTTTTAATTTTTATGTAAATTCTCATAAGGTTGTCTTTTCTTTATAGATTTGACATGCCCTAATAAAGCACGCTTATTTTTTTGGGTATCTTTCAAGCCATGCCTTCTAGGCACACCTTTTATGGTATTTTTTCATTCGTGAAGAACATTTCTAATTGATCTTCGAGATTCTTCAGTTGTTGAAGAATATTTCTACTCGATATTCGAGATTTCCGTTCATGAAGGATATTTCTGCTTGAACAACGAGATTTTCGTTTTTTTGTTTGCTGTGCGATGCATGTGGTTACAAAATCCTTTTTGTAAGTCGGAGGTTGAAGTACTGCTGTGGTGTATTGGCTTTGCACTACCCGAGGGTATTTTCTCCCGTTTGCTTCCTTGACCTCCGCTGAAGAAAGGACTACACCATCGAATTGGAACTCCTGGCAATTTTGTGTAAGAGAACCAGATCCTAATTCATCGTAAGAAAATTTAGTACAAAGTAGATGTAAAATCCTACATATTTTTTTTTCGACCTATCTTTCAAAATTTAAACGTTAAATTTATTTTTTTTATATACATATTTGGTATAATGCTGTCAGTAGTATATGAACTACTTTTTTGAGTTATGAATAATTTTTTAACCAACTTTTGACACCTTTTTGAGATAGTTTTTTTTTAAGCTTTTTTAAGCTTTACATTTAAAGGTAATATGATTATCCTGGTTTAATTTTGTTTATCATGTTATTTAAGTATACCTAATTTTGTCAGGTAATTTAACATTATTTTGTGAATATAAATTTTGGGGTAAGTTCTCATTGTGAGAAAGGTTTTAGTTTTTAAGTAACATATTGATGTACAATATCACTTTGTATAAATTCTTTTACTGCGACTCAAAAATCACTCGACCAAAATATTGTGATTTTTTTAGACCACATCTGTGTTCCTGATTATTTTTTTTGTAACAAACTGTGAATTATTTTTTAAATTTCAAAAAAAAAACACCAACCAGGTATAAATTGATTTTTTTTGAAATTTGCTTTGTTGATTTTTTTTACTTTCAAGATAAATCAGTCTAAATTCAAATATTTAATTTTATCTATAGTAATATGTTTTTTACTAAATTTAACAACATTATAAAATGTAGTTCTTGTGATTTTTCTTGATTTTTCCTTTTAAAATTAAGTGGCGCCTGGCAACCCTTTAAAAAAGAGTAACTTTGTAAATTCACTCCTTACCAACGACCTAATGCTCACCAGATAAAGAGCTACCACGCATGATGGTTTGTAAAGGGTATCTATTTGATTACCCCTGATAAGATCACATAAATAAATAAAATCAAAACTTATCGAACCGCATTATTTTCAGTGTACTAAATCAAAGACCAGTTTAGCGTCACCTATTTCTTTACACGTTACAGGTGGCTGTTAATCAAGTCAGTAATAAAAACATCAGTAATATAATAATTGGATAATGTTTTGGATCACCCGTGTTTATTATTATTTCTAGGACAAACAACTAGCAATAATTAAACCTTTATTAGTTATTACAATAATCTTTATAGATTTAATTTTTTTAGGGTTTTACCCGATATGGTTGGTGGAAATGGATATCGGCAGCAACCAACCGCTGAATTAATTGTTAGATGGACCCAAGCAAATGCATTTATGCCCGCAATCCAGTTTGGATATTTACCATGGGATTATCCAAGTGATGAAGTATGCTGATTTTTATAATAATCTTAGACTTTTTTCAACGAATTTAAATATGAAAACATGAAACATGAAATTAATATTCAATATTTTTTTATTTTAGTTTGATACAGTGGAAATAGTTAGAAAATTCATGAATCTTCATATGGACTTTGCAGATACGGTTATTGCAGCTATGAATGCCAGTATTAAAGACGGAACACCAGTAAATCCTCCAATTTGGTGGATTGATCCAACTGATGTTAGAGCATTTAGAGTACATGACGGTAATTTTATTTAAATTCATTTTCTAATGTCTGATTTTTCTATAATTATTAATTAAATGAATTAGTTTTTATTAAACATTTTTTTTTTAGAATTTCTTCTTGGAGAAAACATTTTGGTAGCTCCTATATTAGAAGAAGGAAAAACGAGTCGAGGTGTCTACTTGCCGATAGGTATATGGAAAGACGGAAATACCGGAAATATTTTCAAAGGACCGTTAAGTATTGTCAACCACAAAGCACCAATTGATACGTTACCGTATTTTATTAAACAGAACTAGAAAATATCAAACTATCAAATAATAACAAAAAATTATTTTATTTCATTCAAATAAAATGGTAAATAAATTATGTAAATGTTTCTTTTATAATGAACTAAAAATTCGACAATATATTAAATTTTGTAAAACATTTAGGTTTTCCACATAACACATGTGGGAAATATCGCTGTAAAAAATATACAGGAAAGTCAGCGACTATCGACCAGCTAAATTTCAAATGTTGAAAAACATCTGGTGTGGCCAGCACATGACCTCTCGCCATTTTTGAATCAAAAATTTACACGGTGGCACAAAAAAGTATGGAAAAAATTTACTTTTTTTGTAAATCTGGCAACAATGGCAAAAGTTTTGAAAATTTTAATGATACGAAAATAAACTATAGTGTAAAACCTAATTGCCATTTTGTTTAGTCATGGCGTCATCACTCATAGCAACTGTCACTTCCAGTTGTCCGATTGCCACCAATATCTAATCAGATCTAATCTAGGGTATAAGAATCCTGTATGCAAAATTTCAAATTTTTTCATTCAGTAGTTTTTGAGTTATCGTTACTACAACATCCATCCAAACACACACACACACACACTAATACACACACACACACACACACACACACACACACACACATTAACACACACACACACTAACACACACACACACACACACAGACATCATCGCGAAAATATCAAAATCGTATTCTAGGGACCCCAAAACGTGTTTATCCATTGAAAACTCAGTACCCAATTTTTAGCATGATTCCTATACATCTCTTATCTGAAGGGCGAGAGGTAAAAAAACATAATCAGTTAAAAAGCACACTAAGCAGTCAGTTAAATGTGGAACAATGGAAAAATATTGAATAAAAATCTGATGTGGCCAGCACATGACCTCTCGCCATTTTTGAATCAAAAATTTACAGGTTGACACAAAAAAGTATGAAAAAAAAATATTTTTTTGTAAATCTGGCAACAATGGCAAAAGTTTCGAAAATTTTAATGAGATGAAAATAAACTATAGGGTATACAAAATATATGTGTAAAACTTTATTGCCGTTTTGTATAATATTGGCGTCAGCACCTATAGCAACTGCCACTTCCGGTTGTGCGATTGGCACCAAAATCTAATCAGATCTAATCTAGGGTATCAGAATCCTGTATGCAAAATTTCAAATTTTTTCATTCAGTAGTTTTTGAGTTATCGGTACTACAACATCCATCCAAACACACACACACACACACACACTAACACACACACACAGACATCATCGCGAAAATATTAAAATCGTATTCTAGGGACCCTAAAACGTGTTTATCCATTGAAAACTCACTACCCAATTTTTAGCATGATTCCTATACCTCTCTTATCTGAAGGGCGAGAGGTAAAAAGTATCAACTACAACGGAGCAGTAATTTGGGAAATTGAAAAATTGCAACCGTACGTCGAAGGTAGTCAGTTTACAGACCACTGGAGACTACTATGGTTGTTCAACATCAAGGATCCCGTAGGACGAATAGCATCTTCAACAATACCGTTTTAATATAGTCTATCGCAAAGGCAAAGAAAATCTTGTTCCTAACGCATTTTCCAGGTCAGTGCCTAATGTTATTCTCTCAGATGCTCCATCTGTATTAATTGACCACACTTACTTTTACTAATATTTTCGATAAGTGGTACCTCCGAATGTTAAATGAAGTCAAGCAGAAACTGTGATGTATTGTAAAAGTGTGGATAACCTACAATTATTGTTACTACTGCAACGTGCACCAACCTGGTAATAAAGAGATTCATAACTGTTAGCATTCTTATTCATTTTTTCCAATGTATTAAAGAATACATTACATGGTGGCAGCGGTAAAAATAACTCGTGTGAAGTTAGCGCCCGGAGCTAGCGTCCAAATGCAGCTCCCACCCCCCCACTACTAAACCAAACTCACACTATACACAAATCATAAAAGTAGAATATTAACAAATTATTTTCTCATTCAAAATTGGGTGTTCTGATATGGTCTTATATGGCAGGAAAACAAATTATTTACATATCTAACTAGAATTAAAAACTCAATTCTCTAAGTGAGATAAAGGATAAAACAACCCTATTAACCATAAAACATTTTTTTCTTGCAAAACGAAGTTTTGTCACACCATCCAATATGGCACAAAAAATTATTTATAAATTAAAAACTCGTGAGTGGGATCAAGAGTAAAACAACCCTAATAATTTTAAAATATTTTTTCTTCCAAAACTAAGTTTTGTAACACCATCTATAATACACATAAAATCACTTATTAATATACCTATCTATAGAAAAAAAGACAAATCTCTAAGTGAGTGGGATCAAGGGTAAAACAACCCTAATAATTTTAAAATATTTTTTTCTTCCAAATCAAGTTTTGTGACACCATATAATAATATTAGGGTTGTTTAACCCTTGATCCCACTCACTTAGAGATTTGTCTTTTTACTTTCCCGGACCCATCAAAGGGAAAGTAAGGTGAACGAGCAAAAAAAAAATTGAGATATCGATGGAAATATCCATTTTGAGGTCCCCCAAGAAGATTGAAACCATTTCCAGCGTATGGTCTGTCTGTGTGTCTGTGTGTCTGTGTGTCTGTGTGTCTGTGTGTCTGTGTGTCTGTGTGTCTGTGTGTCTGTGTGTCTGTGTGTCTGTGTGTCTGTGTGTCTGTGTGTCTATGTGTCTGTGTGTCTGTGTGTCTGTGTGTCTGTGTGTCTGTGTGTCTGTGTGTCTGTGTGTCTATGTGTCTGTGTGTCTGTGTGTAATCTTCCACGATAACTGCCGAACCGTTTGACCAATCGAGCTGAAATTTGGTATGAAGGGTCGGTGTGTGCCTGGAATGCGACCATTAGATTTTGGTTTAAATTGGTACAGTAGAAGGTCCTCAAGACCGACATTGATTAAATACAAATGTAACAATTTTTTCATTTTTTTAAAATTTAAGATCAAACAATACTCTTTGGTGCTAAATATTGTAGTACAAAGTTTTAGGGCATAAAATTCCCTACAATTTTTGTTTCAAACTTTTTTCAGAATTTCCAATAGTTGCGCCACTTTAGGGCGTGTAAAAATGTGTATGTGGGTTTTTCTTGATTTTGAGGACAAAAAATACACTTTAGTGCAAAAAAATCTGCATGTAGGTTTTCTCTAGTTTTTCTTGATTTTGAGGACAAACAATGCATTTTAGTGCAAAATTTTCTGATGCAAAGTTGTAAAGCATCAAATTTTCTTTAACTTTTGTATTTAACTTTTTACCGAATTCCTCATAGTTTCGCCGCTAGATGGCGAGAAAAATTCATATTTAGGATTTTCCATTTTTTTAAAATTGGAGATAAATTATGCTCTTTAGTGCAAAATGTTTCAGCGCAAAGTTGTAAAGCAGAAAATTCCCTACAACTATTGTATGAAAATTTTTCCCGAATTCCCAATAGTTTTCACACATGATTTTAGGAGATCCTAATTGTAGCAGTGTGATATACATTGTGCGCATGCGCAGCTTATGTCATTATCAACATTCAAATATCAATTTGGTAGACGTATTTAGAGCTCGATTATTTTGAGATGAGTACATTTCGTCATAATGCGCAGAAACCAATTTGAGTTTGTAGGCGTGGTCAGACAGCTTTAAACGTGGTCAGAGTGGCCTGTCGCTCATGAAATTTGGATTCAGTAGCGTAGTGTTACTTATTTGTACTTTTTGCATTTATTTAGCTATTTTGAGTTTTTTTGTGTCTATATAAACATTAATTCAATTCATTTTGGTAAGTACATTTAAATAGAAATAATAATATCAGACGAAACCGTACATCCCGAATTTTTGCTTAATTAAAGAAATATTTGATGTATAATTTAAATAAAAAATACATTTGTGTAATAGATATATATTTTTTTACTTTTTTCGGGAAAAAAAGAAGATTATCATGATAAAATGAACTGGAATAATTTTTCGCAATGGGTTAGAAGGCAGTTAATACCAAATCTTCCTCCAAGGGCTATATTTGTAATCTATAATGTTAAATCTGAAAAATCGATTACCACTCAGGCGTTAAAGGCATATTTGATATACTGGCTCAGTAAAAACCATATTCCGCATGATGCTAAAATGACCAATCCAGAATTCTACACATTAATCAAAGCTCACAGATCCCCACCGAATTTTCTTTTAGATAATCTTTTCGAATAAAATGGTCAAAAAGTATTACGGTTGCCTCCATATCACCCTGAACTAAATACCATAGAAAAAATATGGGCCACGGTAAAAAATTGGGTGGGTCAACATAATACAACATTCAAGTTGGATGATGTTGAAGAGTTGGCAAGGAAAAAATTTCAAAGTATAACGTCGGAGGAATGGGCAAACGTGGTAAGCCATTCAGCAAAATATGAGGATGCATATATTCAAAAAGAACATCTGATGGATGAATATACAGATTCCCTCATATTTTGCGTAAATACGAGGTCATCCGATGAGTGGGATTCCGACCTTTCGGACTTCTCAAATGATGATAGTTATGAAAATGGTTAAAATTATAAAAATTTAAATTGTTTATTTAAACTTTTGGTTGTTTTATTACTTTAAAGTTCAACAGCAATTTAACTAACAAATAGTTAAAATTTTAAATGCTACTTGTTATTTTAAAGTACTTTCGATTTAAAATATTTTATTAATGTACACACGCCACTGCCAAAATATCAGATACCCCTACCGCAGCAGATTTGAACTTAGCGCCATAAAATAAGGTCCACAAAGTTTATGACGTGCTGCGCCAACTGGGGCGTGGCCAAAACTAAATGTACTCATCTCAAAATAATCGAGCTCTACCATCGGTTCGCTGTTTTTAATGTGTTCCATAAATTAATGTAATGCTTAGTATTTTGTAATTAAAATAATAATAATAAATAACATATTCTCTACGGTCGAGCCGGGAAAGTTCTGAGGTGACACAGCCGATTTTTTTTCTATGGATAGGTAAATTTATAATTTATTTTATGTGGATTGTTAGATGGTGTCACAAAACTCGGTTTTGGAAGAAAAAAATATTTTAAAATTATTGGGGTTGTTTTACCCTAGATACCACTTAGAGATTTGTCTTTTTTTCTGTAGATAGGAATATTAATGTTATTTTATGTGTATTATTAGATGGTGTCACAAAACTTGGTTTTGGAAGAAAAAAATATTTTAAAATTATTGGGGTTGTTTTACCCTAGATCCCACTCAGAGATTTGTCTTTTTTCTGTGGATAGGAATATTAATAAGTTATTTTATGTGCCCTATTAGATAGTGTCACAAAACTTGGTTTTGCAAGAAAAAAATGTTTTATGGTTAATAGGGTTGTTTTATCCTTTATTTCACTTAGAGAATTGAGTTTTTAATTCTAGTTAGATATGTAAATAATTTGTTTCCTGCCATATAAGACCATATCAGAAAACTCAATTTTGAATGAGAAAATAATTTGTTAATATTCTACTTTTATGATTTGTGTATCGTGTGAATTTGGCTTGGTAGTGGGAGGTGTGCAACGACACTTCGGTCGTTGCGGGTCACTTTGGCGCCTTAGTCCAGGTTTCGGATTGCCTCGGGCGCCACCTTCCGTTTAGAGTGTGAAGGCCACTGCACGGGCAGCGTCAGTGGAGAAAGAAATACTCCAGGGGTCGTTATGGTATCGACCAAAAGCACTGGTGGCCAGAAGGGCGGTCTTTACTTGCCCCACTGGGTTTGAATACCTGGGTATAAGCTGCTGGGATGTTAAAACAAATATTAATAAATAAAACTTTTATTATTACCAATAAAATCCGGCGGAGAAAAGGTGTGTAACGGACGATTGGCTTGGCGGCGTGGTGTAGTCGGACTGACGGTTCTAGACTCTGGTACAACTTGAACTTGGCTTCAGCTTGACCTATCTCTAAAGGTCGACGGACTGCACTGCTGTTCCAATTGGGACGGCCACAGCAAGTCTGGCTTCTCGCTGCCTCTGCAGCTGCCGACAACGGTTTGAATTGCCCTACTCGATACGAACTTCGGCGTCTAAGAAGCAGAGACGAGAGTGTCTCCATCTGCCTGGCGACGGTTCAACCACAGTAAAATGATTATATACAGTATTTGCACTCCGGTGTCGGCACTTTGATTTCCGTGGTGCCCAATTCGTTCGTTTTTACAATCTACCAGAAAAGCATAGTGGCCAAATGTAGGATAATTATCTGAGTTACGGATAATTTCAGGAGAGTTGTGATTCTTTTGTAATGTTGTTAGTAGGAGTATATTTAGGATAATTTCGGAATAATTGCATAAAATTTAATAATATATATTTACGCTTTCCTCGTACGTATTAGTATTAAATTGTATTTTTTTTTCCTCAAACCAAAGAACCTGTATTAAAATTTAGTTGACATTGGCAACACTGCAAATATCACGACAACAAAGCTTTAAATGCTTTTCTGTTTCTGCGCACACATACCCAACATCGACGAGTCAATTAAAATCATTTTACTGTGGTTCAACTGGTACGACTGGCCTTTCATTCTCAATTTTACGTTAATTTTACTCCCCAGTGCCGTGCGCGATTTAATTTTTTTATTTGAAATAATACGGAAAAAAGTAACTTTGTTACAGGTGGGAGCTGCATTTGGACGCTAGCTCCGGGAGCTAACTTCACACGAGTGTAAAAATAAAGCAACAGAAGTTGTTAGAAAAATGGAAGCTAACTTGCCTAAGTCCTTAGAATTCAGTAGTGGTAACATTAGTGAGAAATGGCGAAAATCCAAGCAAAAATTTAAAATTTATTTGTTAGCTTCTGGAAAGCGCAACAAACCAGACGATATTAAAATTGCAACCCTCTTGAATTTACTAGGAGATGAGGCAATCCAAATCTACAACACATTTGAGTATGAGGCGGGTGAGGATCGAAATAAACTTGATGTCATATTAGCAAAGTTTGAAAAATATTGTAACCCTTTAAAAAATCTGATATTTGAGCATTACAAATTTTTTAAAAGAGATCATCTTTCAGATGAGAGTATTGATCAGTTTATTGTGACTCTTAGACAACTTGTCTCCACATGTGAATTTAAAGAAAAGGATGTTTTAATCCTCGATAGATTGGTTTTAGGCGTTTGTGAATTAAGAATCCAAGAAAAATTGCTGCAATGTTCTAATTTAAAATTGCAAGAAGCTATATATATGTATATATATATATATATATATATATATAGCTTCTTGCAATAGTCAAGGAAACTGTTAGTGCAAGTGCACTTAAACAAATAAATAATTACAAAATCGATAATAATGGAGTTGAACGATTTACGAATAATAGTATTCATAAATGTTGAAAGAATACTGGACTTGTATTTTCTTTAAATATATGCATCGAAGGACCAAACTCTTTAGGTAGGAGTTAAACCAAAATAAAAACAGTATTTGAAATAAGAATGTACTTTTTATTCCAAGTACTAACATGAACAGAAAAATAATTTACGGCACATTAATTTGAATTATGAAACCGAAATCAAACACCTCATCACTTCACTCACTGTAAAACTATTTACATTTTTTATTATTACGAAACCTCAGAAAACTTTTTTGGGTGTGGTTAATTACGCAACATTACAATTATTTGAAGAAACTTTTTCTATATTAAATGCGACTGCATCCTTAGACAATCGATAAGCGAGTCCCTGATTCTCTCTGAATTTTAGCGGGATGTATTGGTAGGAGACACGATACGTGGTATCCAAATAACCTTGAATTCAGAATCTTAGCGGGAAGAAATATATTTATATTTTTTGTCTCTTATGGAATAATATGAGAGAACAATAATATTGCTTGCATAGCAACGATCGATTATGTATTTTGTTTTCGTTAACGGTATTTTGAAAGTAGACAGAAAAAACGTCTGAGAGAAAGACGGAACAACTCTTGTGTTGAGTTTAAATCTATATTTAGATTTTTAAAATATACAATAATAGACATTAGTATGAACTGAAAGATTAATATTATTAATTTTAAATGAAATATGAATTATTTGGTATTTTCTGGATAATATTCCAGTGAAATTTATCCAGGAGTATCAGACAGAATAGCGCAACACTCAAGATGTGGATGTTCCGAAGCTAAGAACACACAGGGTAGCACAAGTAAGACAACAACTAATCTTGGTAACTCAACTTTTTATTGTAACAAATGTGGTTTAAATCATGTAAGAAACAAATGTCCAGTATATAATCGTGTTTGTTCTTTGTGTCATCAACGGGGACATTATCGCAAATTTTGTAAAAACAAAAATATTCATGAAATTGCACATGATAGTAGTGTAAATGTGCAAAACAGTGAAAGGAATTGAAAAGTACTATATGTGTGAATTATTTCATAATTTTAAAATAATATTTGTAGAAATTATAGATAATAAAATTGTCGTGTAGCTGACTGACTAATAATCAACGCACAGACTAAACTAAAGGTGATAGAGACGTAAATTTTTTAGGGTAGTTTCCTTTGGTAGCGTAGAGGAGCACTAAGATAGGAATTTTGAAAATTCGCACTTTAAGGGGTTCAAAATTGGGGTTAAACAAATATTGACCCACTCGAGTAAATGCGTCAACCAAAAAATCGGCTGTGTCATCAGAGAACTTTCCCGGCTCAGGTGTGAAGAATGAGATTATTTTAATTACACAATACAAAATTTCGGAATGGAAAAGTAAAATGTTGTAAAAATGAAATAAATTGCAGGAAAAAATGGATAAACATTGCAAAAAATACACAAGAATTAATTAAAATGAAAAACGACAAAAATTACTTAAAATGACACCTTGTTATTATAAATTCCAACAAAATTATGAATTATTTCAAAAAATGGCAAAATAATTGTTAAAAATGTTAGAATTACTAAATTTCCGCATAAATTAAAACTATAATAATGAAAAGAAAAAAAAAGCCAAAAATGCAAAAAAAACTGGACAAAAAAAGTAAAGGGGGGGGAAAAATAACAAAAAGTCCAAAAAAAATGTCAAATAAGACTAAGTAAAGAGAAAAAATGCAAAATACGTCAAAAAAGTTAAAAAAAAAAAAAGTAAAAAAAGCAAAACATAATTTTAAAAAAGCAAAAAATGTGACAAAAAGGGATAAAAAAAGGCAACAAAATGGTAAAAAAGCAACAACAAAAAGGTCAAAAAAGCTCAAAAACTAAAAACAAAATACGCCAAAAAAGTTAAAAAAAAGGCAAAATAGAGGAAAAATAACGGCAAAAATGGCAAAAAAAAGGGAAAAGGGAAAAAATCAGCAAAAAGTCCAAAAAAGGCCAAATAAGACAAAGTAAACTGAAAAAGGAAAATATGCCAAAAAAGAAAAAAAACATACAAAAAAGTCCAAAAAATATACCAAATAAAGATAAATAACCAAAATATGCCAAAAAAGAAAATAAAAAGCAAAATAGTATGAAAGGGCAACAACTCAAAAAAAAAGCAAAAAAGGGATAAAAAAAGTAACAAAAAGGCAAAAAGTTTAAAAAGCTAATCAAAAAAAGTTTAAAAAAGGGTGAAAAGAAAGAACGGAAAAAAGGCTAAAAACAAAATTAAAAATGTCCGAAAAAGTCAAAATAGGGGTAAAAGGACAAAAAACGTCAAAATCATTTGAAAATAAAAGTCAAATGGCCAAAAAATTCAAAAATAGGCAAAAAAGGAGTAAAAAAGCGACAAAAAAGTAAAAAAAAATAAATTAAAACCAAGCGAAAAGGCGTAAAAAAGCAAAAAAAAGAGAGGCAAAAAAAGCAAAAATGGTAAAAGAGGCAATAAAGTTTTAAAAAAGCAAAAAAAGGTGTAAAAAAAGAACCAAAAAGCTAAAAAAAGTTAATCAATAAAATTTTTAAAAAGAAGCAACAGATATTAAAAAGAAAAAGGAAAAACGGGTTAAACAAAAACAAAACAATCGGTTGTGTCACCCCAATATTTTCCCGACGAGAAATAATTTTGACTGTTCTGAATAGATTTTTACAAGGGCTTTCAAATGACATATTGCAAGTCAAATTCAGTTACATATTGCATCTGTCATTTTTTGATAGTGACACTTCCGTTTAACAGATGTCGTACAAAAACTAATGGGTTGTTTTCGACGGGTAACCCAAATCCATATACCAAAATTCAGCTCAATCGGATTAAACGTATGGCCTCTATCGTGGAAGAATACACACAGACAGACAGACAGATAGATCTCCATCTGGAAATGGTCTTAATCATTTCAGGTGATCTCAAAATTGATATTTAGTTCGTTTCCCTTCTCGGAGGTGGGTCGGGAAAGTAAAACATACAGGGTAATTCTTTTAGAGGGGAGTGGCTCTCCCCCCTGAGGGAGTGCAAATATTTTTTAGAAAAAGAAGAAAAAGTATAAATGATTTATCTCAAATCAATGATTTTAAAGCGATTAATTATTTTCACAAAAATTAAATTTGGATACCTAATTTTATTTTTCCTGTAAAATATAGATAAACTTCGCCGTTAATCTAAAAGTAGGTCACATAAAATTATTAAAAAACAATAAGATTATAAAAAAAATGGTTTTGAAATTTGCAAACAATGACCTTGTATGTGATATAACATTTGATACAGTAACTCCACTCGGAGGTGTAAAAATGGGTATAAAAGTTTTAAAAACCGGAAGGAAGTAAACGGGTACAGAAAATAAACTTTTATTTATTGCGACATCAACGCGGACGAAGTCGCGGGCTAAAGCTAGTATACAAATATAAACTAGGAAGTAATACAAGGATAGTGACAGAAAGAAGGAATAAACAGGTTAAAAGAAAATACATCAGTGAAAGAGAAGAACCGTAGGGAGTATAAAAGGAACATAAAAAAATTTAAATAATTTGTATTTTTTATATTAATATATATAATTTTTTTAATTTATTTCAGTATGAACCCAACCCGGACTGAGATTCGTAGATTGGATATCTGAAATACCGGGTGGTCCATATTAATATATACAGGGTGGCTCAAATTTAAATGACCGTTATTGGAATTTCATAAATCGTTAATAGATACAAAGTTGGTTAAATGGGAAAAAAGATAGGTATTTTCATGACAAATTGATTGTTTTTTAAACTAAAATATCAGGTATATTCATTAGATATCCATTAAATATTCATAAAAATTTTAAAATATTTTATTGAATTTGAATCACTACATTACAGCTAAGTTTACAATTATTGCAAACTGTCATTAAAAGTACAATAACTATTCTTTGAAGTAATATCTAGACTAAAATTATGTTTTTCTATAACTGATAATATATCCACTGTATATCAATTAGATATCCATGGCGGTCTGGATGTTCAGTGGATATAGAGTCATCCAATGGATGTGTCTAATGGATATTGTGTGCTGTCTGGGTAAGAAATAATATTACGTCTATCAACTTAGCAAGACAACTTTCGGAAAATTACAACGGTATCTTATCAGTAAATTAGTTGTGGAAAAAAAAATTTGCCGCTCTTTTTTTTCCAAAAATTCAATGTCTTGCTAACGTGATATCAAGTGCGTAAACAATGACGATATCAAAAAACTAACAGCTAGAGAATATGCCGCTTTTTTGCCGTAAATTAGTTGTGGAAAAAAAATTTGCCGCTCTTTTTTTTATTAAAAATTAAACATCTTGCTAACTTGATATCAAATTAGCAAGACAACTGCGTAAATTATGACGATATCAAAAAACTAAAATCTGGAGAATTTGCCGCTTTTTAGCGCATTTCCTCATTATTTATAAAGAAAAGACACTATTGTCCTTACTTTGTACGTCCGTCTGTCAGGTTGAGAACTCGGCAACGGCTCAACGGATCAAGTTCGTTGATGGCTCTTTAGATTATGTCACATATGAGACGATTCAGGACTTCGGCCACCTCTTTTTGTCACCTACCGGTACTTGTTATTAATTGAAACAATTTTTTATATTTATTCCTAAAGAGAAAAATCTGATGTGGCCAACACATGACCTCTCGCCATTTTTTAATCAAAAATTTACAGGTTGACACAAAAAAGTATGAAAAAAAAATTATTTTTTTGTAAATCTGGCAACAATGGCAAAAGTTTCGAAAATTTTAATGAGATGAACATAAACTATAGAGTATACAAAATATATGTGTAAAACTTTATTGCCGTTTTGTACAATAATGGCGTCATCACCCATAGCAACTGCCACTTCCGGTTGTGCGATTGGCACCAAAATCTAATCAGATCTAATCTAGGGTATCAGAATCCTGTACAAAATTTCAAATTTTTTTATTCAGTAGTTTTTGAGTTATCGTTACTACAACATCCATCCAAACACACACACACACTAACACACTAACACACACACACACACACACAGACATCATCGCGAAAATATTAAAATCGTATTCTAGGGACCCCAAAACGTGTTTATCAATTGAAAACTCACTACCCAATTTTTAGCATGATTCCTATACCTCTCTTATCTGAAGGGTGAGAGGTAAAAAAATGAAAATCTAAAAAGTCGGAAATAAATCATGCAAAGTTGATTGCTTTTTAATATTTTCAATTTTAATTGTTTACTCAAAAAACAGATGGGAACTTAAAAATCTAGCACCACCAACCTTTAGTCATTTTCATTCACAATTTGTTTCTGAAAATAGATTTAAAAAAAATAAATTTAAAGGTTAACTTTTGTAAAGCCGCATTAAGTAATTGTTTTTGTTTTCTAAAATTTGAAGTTGGTATATAAAATTCCTGGAAATTGTTTATAAAAAACAGGTTTCCACAACTCTTTAGCGGCAAAAAAGCGGCAAATTCTCCAGCTTTCAGGTTTTAATATCGTCATTTTCACCCGGTTTTCTTGCTAACTTGATACTAAGTTAGCGAGATGTTAAATTTTTAATAAAAAAATCTGATGTGGCCAGCACATGACCTCTCGCCATTTTTGAATCAAAAATTTACAGGTTAGCACAAAAAAGTATGAAAAAAATTACTTTTTTGTAAATTTGGCAACAATGGCAAAACTTTTGAAAAATTTAATGATACGAAAATAAACTATAGAGTATACAAAATAAATGTGTAAAACTTTATTGCCGTTTTGTATAGTAATAGCGTCATCACCCATAGCAACTGCCACTTCCGGTTGTCCGATTGGTACCAAAATCTAATCAGATCTAATCTAGGGTATCAGAATCCTGTATGCAAAATTTCAAATTTTTTAATTCAGTGGTTTTTGAGTTATCGTTACTACAACATCCATCCAAACACACACACTAACACACACACACACAGACATCATCGCGAAAATATTAAAATCGTATTCTAGGGACCCTAAAACGTGTTTATCCATTGAAAACTCACTACCCAATTTTTAGCATGATTCCTATACCTCTCTTATCTAAAGAGCGAGAGGTAAAAAGTATGAAAAAAATCTGATGTGACCAGCACATGACCTCTCGCCATTTTTGAATCAAAAATTTACAGGTTGACACAAAAAAGTATGAAAAAAAAAATATTTTTTGTAAATCTGGCAACAATGGCAAAAGTTTCGAAAATTTTAATGACATGACAATAAACTATAGGGTATACAAAATATATGTGTAAAACTTTATTGCCGTTTTGTATAATAATGGCGTCATCACCCATAGCAACTGCCACTTCCGGTTGTGCGATTGGCACCAAAATCTAATCAGATCTAATCTAGGGTATGTATCAGAATGCTGTATGCAAAATTTGAAATTTTTTTATTCAGTAGTTTTTGAGTTATCGTTACTACAACATCCATCCAAACACACACACACACTAACACACACACACACACACACTAACACACACACACTAACACACACACACACACAGACATCATCGCGAAAATATTAAAATCGTATTCTAGGGACCCTAAAACGTGTTTATTCATTGAAAACTCACTACCCAATTTTTAGCATGATTCCTATACCTCTCTTATCTGAAGGGCGAGAGGTAAAAAATTATATTTTTGTAAATCTGGCAACAATGGCAAAAGTTTCGAAAAATTTAATGAGATGAAAATAAACTATAGGTTATACAAAATATATGTGTAAAACTTTATTGCCGTTTTGTATAATAATGGCGTCATCACCCATAGCAACTGCCACTTCCGGTTGTGCGATTGGCACCAAAATCTAATCAGATCTAATCTAGGGTATCAGAATCCTGTATGCAAAATTTCAAATTGTTTTATTCAGTAGTTTTTGAGTTATCGTTACTACAACATCCATCCAAACACACACACACACAGACACTAACACACACACACTAACACACACACACACACACACACACACACACACACACACACACACACTAACACGCACACACACACTAACACACACACACAGACATCATCGCGAAAAAATTAAAATCGTATTCTAGGAACCCTAAAACGTGTTTGTTCATTGAAAACTCACTACCCAATTTTTAACATGATTCCTATACCTCTCTTATCTGAAGGGCGAGAGGTAAAAAGGAGCGGCAAATTTTTTTCCACAACTAATTAACGGCAAGAAAGCGGCAAATTCTCCAGCTTTTAGTTTTTTGGTATCGTCATTGTTTACGCAGTTGTCTTGCTAACTTGATATCAAGTTAGCAAGACATTGAATTTTTGGGAAAAAAAAGAGCGGCAAAATTTATATTTCCACAACTAATTAACGGCAAAAAAGCGGCAAATTACTAATAAGATACCGTTGTAATTTTCCAAAGTTGTCTTGCTAAGTTGATAGACGTAATAATATTCAATTAAGACATTGTGGGGGCCTAGAAAATAATTATATACAATTCTTCTTTTGACAGCATTGTTGGGCAAAATTAAATTGTTCGTACAATTAAAGATTAACAATTAATTAATTGTTAATTGTGACCAACACAATTAACAATTAAATAATTGTTAATTGTATTGCGACTACCACAATCGACAATTAAATAATTGTTAATTCTTAATTGTGACTATCAATTGCAGTAGTCGCAATTAACAATTAATTAATTTTTACAAGCTTTTATTTAGCTTGACATGTTTGTATGTTTGGGTCAAATTTTCACACATATGTAAATCAGATGAAATTTTTATTAGAGAAAACAATAAAATGACGGCTACAAGATGGCGGACGAGATTTGTGATTATGGTCCGATTCTATTCAAAATTGGTATGTGGTGGTTTTTGTGATCTGAGATAATTTTTTGTCAAAATGAATAAATTCAAGATGGTTTACAAGATTTGTAATTAATCCGCAGTCCACCGTTGTGAAAACTACTTTAGGAGTAGAGTGTGAGTATTTAGGGTATCGTCTAAACCGAATTTGTCTGTCTGTCTGTGTGTCTATCTAGCTGTCTATATTCTTCCACGGTTCCTTTTAATCCGATTGAGCTGAAATTTGGCATATGGGTTTGGGATATTCGTCGGAAGAACCCATTAGTTTTTGGAAATCATCTGTGAAACCGAAGTGTCACAGTCAAAAAATGACAGAAATAATATGTTCCGGAATTTGACGTGCAATATGTCATTTTATTGCACAGTCAAAATTATTTCTTCAACTGTCACCTGTCAAAAAAAATGTCAAAAATGTCATTCTTCTTCTTCTTTTCCTTTTAGGCCTCAGCTGCCTGGGCTATTCGGCCTGGGGTTACGTGTTTAAAATGAAGTGTTTACTGAATGAAAAAAGAAGACGGTAATATAGGTTATTGTTTACAAATTTTTCCATTTCATTAGCACTAATAGTCACTACTTTTTAGAAGGATACATGCGTAAATGTAGGAAAGGATATTAAAGTACGGAGACATGCACTAAATGGCAGGATCACTGTTCGAATAACTACACTACACTAGTTATAATTTAATGTCTAAGTCATTTAGAAATGATATAATGGTTTTAATATTATCACTACATGTTAGTTTAAAGACTAGGGTCAAAGATTGTATAAAGTCCATATTCGTTATTTGGAATCTTCAATGATCTGTGAAGAGTCTGGATGTTGTTTTGTATCCTGGGACATGTGAAAAATATGTGATGTAAGTCCTGTCTGTCACCACATTCGCATAAATCATTGGGAGCGAGATTAATTTTATGCAGGTACGCCCTGGTTAGGCAATGATTGGCTCTAATTCTGGAGATAGTAACAATTTCTTTTCTAGATAGATGGTTCAAGTTGGAGAACCATGGTGATTTTTTGGGTGATTTGTTGTATTGAGAGTATATTATCCCTTTACTCCTTCCAATGTTTTGGAATGTTGCACTCCAATCGTGTAAATATTCCTTTTTAATTAAACCGATGACATCCTTATAGGTTCCGTGGGGAAAGGTGGTTCGATTTACATTTCTTCCTAAGTTGGCCAAAGAATCAGCTTTCTCATTCCACGGTGTCCTGGTATCCAGCTAAGACGTATCTCCTTATTCTGATTTGAGAGTTCGTAGTATATTTCTTTTATTTATAGGACTGTTGGATCCGTTGATGAAGAGAAGGATTGCTTAGAAATACTTTTGAGAGCGCTTTGGGAATCCAAGAAAATAATAACTCTATTGAGATTAAATTGGATGATTTTCTCCATTGCAATATAAATAGCATAAATTTCAGCCAAAAATATTGAAAAGAAGTGGGGTAACTGATCACATACAGAAAAAAGGTTGGGGGAGTAAACCCCATAGCCCACATTGTTTTTTAATTTGGACCAATCAGTGAAGATCATATTATAATTTTTAAATAATGAGTTTGTTTTTTCTTAAAAGAGTTTGTTACAGTTTAATTCTTTTGTAAGATCTAAATTTACGATTTTAATGTGAGAAATTTGTGAGTTAAGGGAGTATATATGACATGGTAGTTTGTTATAGGAGGATATGTGTGGCAAGAAAAAGGAGAATTTGTTGAATGCATTGATTAAGGGGCGAGTATTTCTGGTTTTCCAAAAAATGGGGTCTCTGGCCCACTCAGTGAAAAGTTTTACAATACTGCCACTCGCTGTTTCCCTATAAGCCATAGCTTTAGCCACAAATGATAGTGATAATATTGCCCTGCGTGTATGAAGAGGTGTTTGCCCACTTTCTGAGAGTAGAATGTGAGTTGGGGTTGATTTAAGATAACCCATGATTGTACGAATAGCTTGGAATTGAAGCCTGTCTAATTTAGTTAGCAATTTTTTTGCACAACCACCATATAAAAAACATGCATTGTCAAAGTGGGGAAGGACGATTGCTTTATAGATGTTAAGAAGCGTGGCAGGGTGTCCACCCCAACATTTCCCGCATAGAGAACGTATTAGGTCAATTGATTTGGCAACTTTACATGAAATGTATTCTATGTGTTTAGTCCATCTTAGGTGTTCATCCAAAATTGTACCAAGATATTTATAATGAGTCTTCCATGAAATAGCAATGTTATTGATTCGGATATATATGAGTTGGGGTTTTGCTTTTGTCCTTTTTTAAAGAGGATAGCGGCACATTTTTCAGGGGAAAGGGATAGACCTCTATCGGCTAGCTGAGAGGAAATTTTACTTAGTGTCTTGTTAAGTAGAGAAACAGAGCCTTCAATTGAGTTTAGGGCACAAATCAGGGCGAAGTCATCAGCATACCCGATAATTTTTATCTGCGGAGGAAGAAGGCTTTCTAGAAAGTTGCATGAAAGGTTGAATAGCAAGGGACTAAGCGGCGACCCTTATGGGACACCCATACAGGAGACACCGGGACCAATTATTTCATTTCCTTGGGGTGATTTGATGAATATATTTCTGTCATTAAGAAAAGCTAGGATTAAGTCGCATATATCTTTGGGGAGATCGAGGGAGTGCAGAGAGGTATATATAGCTGAAGTAAATAGATTGTCATAGGCTCCTTTTGTATCTAAGAAAACCGCAATCGGGTTTTTGTTATTGGCTAATGCCGAAGAGACTTCAGAGTAGATAAATACTAGGTTATCGGAGACACCTCTACCTTTTCTAAAGCCATTTTGGGTTGGGCTAATTTTTGAAGAGTTTTCAAGAAACCAGTCTAATCGATTTTTGATCATATTTTCCAAAAGTTTGCAAATGCAGCTAGAGAGGGCGATGGCTCGCCAGCTGGACGTGTCGTTGGGATCTGCAGATTTTTTATGTATGGGGATGATTAGAAAATTTTTCCAGTCATTGGGAATTTGAGCAGATTTACTAAGGATATCATTGAAAAATATTAGTAGAAAGAAGAGAGCTTTTTGTGGAAGGTTGCTAAGCATCGAGTAAAAAAACGAATCTAAACCTGGGGATGAGTTTTTCTTATTCAATAGAGAAAAGTTATTTCATTTAAGAAAAAGGGAGCAGAAATAAAATTTTTAAAGGTTTGTGGCAGCATAGTATTATCATTAAGAGGAATTTGTGCTAACTTGTTTAAAAGATTTTGAAATATGTCATTGTCTAGAGGAGGAGTGAATTTCAAAACACCGTCTTTTCTTTTTTGTTTGAGGAACAACCTAGACTTGGCACAAATTTTCCTAAATTTGATCAGATTTTCCACAGTGGGCGCTCGTATATATTGTTTTTTGGAATTTGTCATGTTAGAACAATCTTGGTCCCACCAAGGGAAAAAGGGCTTTTGTGTGGAAAAAGGTTTTTTGAGGGGGATTGCCATGTTGGCTGCATTTTGAAGCATTGTGGTGAAATCAGAGTAGGTTGTTATTGTTTCACTTTCTTGTATGTCGTGGAAAATATGCCAGTTCGCTTTTGAGGTGTTGAATCTAGATATATTATTATTAGTGTTTGCAGGAAGAGGATTATTCATTCTCCGATATGAGCAGAGAGTAGGAAAATGGTCACTAGAGCCTGGCTCTTGAAGTACTCGCCAATGACAATCTATTGCGATGGATGGAGAGCAGACAGTTATATCAGGGTAACTTTTGTTTATTCCGGGGAGAGGAACTCTTGTTGGAGAACCGTTATTAAGAATAGAAAGGTTGTTGTTTGAGATAAAGTCCCATATAAGATGACCGTTGTTATTAGTAGAGTGTGATCCCCATTACCATTAAGGTCTCCCATAAGCAGGAAACCTAGCTTGGTTATTATTTGATTAAATGTTCTGTAAGGAAATTGGACATCGGTAAGAGTTAATTAGAAACATTTCTCTGAGCTCTAATATCATAATTTGGACATTTAAGGGAAGAGTGATATTAAATTTGAAGAGTTTGCAGGGAATGGTATTTTTGATAAAGGTGGCTAGTCCACCATAGCCGTCACGTCTGTCGTCCCTAAAATAGCTAAAGGATTTTATATAGGCTTTCTTATTTGGAGATAAGAACGTTTCATTAAGTATAACGATGTCAATATTTTCATCTCTTATCATAGGAATCAGTACTTCCTTCTTGACTTGAAAACTCCGAATGTTCCACTGGACAATGTTATGTTTAAAATTGAAATTATTTGTGTTATTGAATGGACCTGTTTAGGAACAGCGAGGGCAGTACTGATTTAAGTTATATTTTAAAGATGTTAAGTTTCCCCCTTTGGTGGGGGGGCAAAATAAAAATTGTTAGCTAGAGGTTGATAAGGATTTACTAAATGTGTGTCAGAAAATTCAGAGGGTGAAGAGATGGAAGCTATTGTCACTTCCATATCAGAGTCCTTAAGACTGTGATGGTTTGTAGGTTGAGAATAGACTGTGCATGATTTTTGTGTGTTTTGAACGAAATGGGGACTTTGAAATATAGGACCCAAATTTGGCGACCTGCATGGAGCAGGAAATAAAGCAGATTTGTGAGGAATTGAGTTTTTGTTGGGTTTTTCCAGGATAGCTGGGCGTCTTCGTTTCGGCGAGGAAGTGAGTGCCTGGCTGTAAGATTGTCTCGTCACTTGGTTATATTCGGAAGATGTGAGGCGGGGAGAAGAATTAGTTTGAGTGCGTATAGCAGGAAAGGAGCTCGCTATTCTTTGAAAAGAAGGTTTAGGGGTGTTTTTAAGAGGAGGAAAGAGTAGAGAAGCTTCATAATAGGAGTAATCGTGATAGGCCATGGCTTCATTTATGCTTTTTTGTCTATCGAACTTTTTACAAGACCGGTCAGTTGCCTCATGTGGGCCAGCGCAATACAGGCATTCAGTTTTGTTAGTACAAGGGTCGGTATGAGAGGTGCCACATTTAGGGCATTTTTTGGTACTTCGACAAGAATTGAGGGAATGTCCAAAACGAAGACAATTCTTACATTGAGCGACAGGGGCTACATAAGGTTCCACTTGCACAGGAACACAGAAAATTTGAAGATCTTTTGGAAAGGGCCTACCTTCAAAAGTGACCAAAAGGGTTCTAGATGGAACATATGCTATGGTGCCGTCGTCTTTAGTGATTCATTTAGTCTACGAGTTACAATAATTTTTTTGCCTTGTGAATGAGATTCCTGAAGAATGTCTTCATTAGTGATAGATAGCCCTACATTTTTGATGATTCCGCGAGAAGTAAGGAATCTTTGAGGTATGAAGGTCTTATAACCTTCATTTTTGATTTGATTATTTAATAGAAAGTTGTTTGCATCATTAGAAGTTTTGAATGTAACGCCAATTCGATTGACGCCTTTTTTCTGAACATTTTTGAAGTTTGTAATTGAAAATTTTCTTAAGATTTTACCTACATCCATGGGATGGAGACTAGGAGGTGTAGAGTGTTGTTTATTGCCTTCTACAATCACCATAAAGGGGCCAAAGTCTGTATCGGAGTACCTGCATTTCCTTGACTTCGTGGCTTTAATTCTCGACTCCAGCTTGTTGATTTCGTCCAAAATTTCTCCATCTTGAGCGAAAGTTTCTTTTGATTTAGTAAGTTCTTCTTCTAAGTTCAACAGATCATTGAATTGCAGAGGAGAGAGTTGGTGCAACGAATTAATTAGATCCTTGGATGTAGGAGAGAGAGAGAGAGAGTTAGAAATAGTGTTTATAGGAGACCGTTTATCAGGGGGATCGTCCCCCATGATTGGAAACCCCTCAACGGGGGTAAGTTTTGCACTACACCAGAGATTAAAAGTGAGGTTACCTTAATGCCGGTATGTCACTACACGATTATTTATAGAGAAGTTTATCAAAATGTATTAGCACAGTGATCACTTTAGGTTTAGAATGACTTTTCCCGAAAATTTTATGAGAAAACTCCCGATTTTCGGAAAGGAAATTTTTGGAGACCGGGTTTGCGCGCCAATCAGACCAAAAAAAAAGATAGTCACATTTTTGTTTGACAGATGTCACGGAATTTGACTTGTAATATGTCATTTGAAAGCCCCTGCAAAACTCTATTCAGAACTGTCAAAATTTGTTATCCAACTGTCACCTGTCAAAAATAAAATAATGTCAAAATTTGAAACTTTAACAATAAATATCTGAAAAAGTATTCGTCTCTGGATACTCGTCGGGAAAGTTTTGGGGCGACACAACCGATTTTTTACTTTTAGTATTTTATCAATTCTACCAGGCATCTTAAATTTATTAATTTGACAAAAAATTCATATTTTTCGACCCCAAAAAATCCACATACCAAATCTCGTCCGCCATCTTGAATTTATTAATTTTGATAAAGAATTTAACCTTAGACCCAAAAAAAAACCCACATACCAATTTGCAATAGAATCAAACTACAATTACACTTCGTGTCCGCCATTTTGGAGCCCCCATTCTGTTTTTCTCTAACAACAATTAGAAATTATGACCAAAAAACAATTTTGGGTGATATTTGTATACAATTGTAACCTACATAGCGTTTAGAAACATTTATAAATAATTTTTATGGCACCACGCAGTTTCATAAAACTTACAACGGACAAGTTAATTGTTAGTTTTAATTGTTTTATATAATGATTGAAAAAGTTAATTGTGACTAATTTAATTGTGATTGATTTAATTGAAAGTTGCAATTAATATAGCTTAATCTAAATAAATTAATTGCAAAATGCAATTAACAATTAATTGTGATTACTTTTAATTGCAATTAAATTAATTGCAATTAATTTTACTTTCCCGGACCCATCAAAGGGAAAGTAAGATGAACGACCAAAAAAAAAAATTGAGATATCGATGGAGATATCCATTTTGAGGTCTCCCAAGAAGATTAAAACCATTTCCAGCGTATGGTCTGTCTGTGTGTCTGTGTGTCTATGTGTCTGTGTGTCTGTGTGTCTGTGTGTAAACTTCCACGATAACTGCCGAACCGTTTGACCAATCAAGCTGAAATTTGCTGCGGAGGGCCGGTATGTGCCTAGAATGCGACCATTAGATTTTGGTTTAAATTGGTACAGTAGAAGGTCCTCAAGACCGACATTGATTAAATACACATGTAACAATTTCTTACTTTTTTTAAATTTCAAGGACAAACAATACACTTTAGTGCAAAATGTTGTAATACAAAGTTTTAGAGCAAAAAATTCCCTATAACTTTTGTTTTAAACTTTTTTCAGAATTTCTAATAGTTGCGCCACTAGAGGGCGCGTAAAAAATGTGCATGTAGGTTTTATCTAGTTTTTCTTGATTTTGAGGACAAAAAATACACTTTAGTGCAAGATGTTGTAGTACAATGTTTTAGAGAATAAAATTCCCAACAACCTTTGTCTTAAGCTTTTTCCAAAATTTTCAATAGTTGCGCCACTAGTGGGCGCGTAAAAATGTAAAAAATGCACATGTATGTTTTTTCTAGTTTTTCTTGATTTTGAGGACAAATAATACACTTTAGTTCAAAATGTTGTAGTACAAAGTTTTAGAGAATAAAATTCCCTACAACTCTTGTCTCAAACTTTTTCTAGAATTTCCAAAAGCTACGCCACTAGAGGGCGCGTAAAAAATCTGCATGTAGGTTTTCTATAGTTTTTATTGATTTTGAGGACAAACAATGCATTTTAGTGCAAAATTTTCTTGTGCAAAGTTGTAAACCATCAAATTTTCTTTAACTTTTATGTCTAACTTTTGATCGAATTCCTCATAGTTTCGCCGCTAGATGGCGAGAAAAATACATATTTAGGATATTCCATTTTTTTAAAATTGGACGTAAATTTTGCTCTTTAGTGCAAATTGTTTCAGTGCAAAGTTGTAAAGCGTAAAATTCCCTACAACTATTGTATGAAAATTTTTCCCGAATTCCCAATAGTAATTGTAGCAGTGTGACATACAACGTGCGCATGCGCAGCTTATGTCATTATCAACATTGAAATATCAATTCGGTAGACGTATTTACCATCGGATCGCTATTTTTAATGTGTTCCATAAATTAATGTAATTATTAGTATTTTGTAATTAAAATAATAATAATAAATAACATATTCTCTACGGTCGAGCCGGGAAAGTTCTGGGGCGACACAGCCGATTTTTTAATCAATTAATGAATTGATTGAATTTTTAATTGATTGATGCCCAACACTGTTTGACATTAGGTTATATTAGAACAACAAGTTTTGGGCACGTATCAAGTAAAACTTGCGCCGTCATACTTTTCAGATAGAGAAGATTGACTTGCTTGAATTGTTTTTTCTATACACCTTATTATTTATTATACCACATTTAGCAAATTAAAAGAATTTTTTGGAAAGTGTATTGTATTTAATTGGAAAACTTAATAAACTTGCTATTTTTTATTACATAAAATCGACTCAATATTACTAAAAACTGAATGCACTGAAAACACTAAAAACTATAAAATAGAACAAAATCAATTTTGATTATACAATATTGACGCACTCTGTATACTTTAAAATGTCACCAAATCATACTAATTTTACGCTTTTGTCGAAAAAAGTATTTCTAGTCACTTCTAGTCACAAAACCGTTAGTCCCAATTTTCAGCTACACCCAGTATGCCTACTAGTTTGGCGCAACGTTAAAAAATACTCATATTTTTATGCCCAATAACATACTAAAATTTCAAAAAAATATATCGATCCCGATAGGACATTAAAAGTGTGCCTTGTCCTTCGCCATTAATTTCTTTACCAAAGTTACGGAAATTTGGCATCTTCGCTTTAAAAATATAAAAATAAAAGAAGTGATATAAAAAAAATTGAATTTTTGAAAATGTCATAAAATAGGGAGATTTTTATAATGTTGCCAAATTTACCCAGAATTTGAGAAAATTTTCGTAGTTTGCAGAATTTTTCATAAGAGAAGTGAGGGGACCTTTAGATATTTGTAGAAAAAAAATGATTAGAACATTAATTTTTGGTATTTTTAAAAAATATTTATTATTTTGTTGATAAATTGCAGATAAAAAAAACTAGAACATAATTCGCATTGTCTAATTATAATATACTACTTTAACCGTATTATTTTATACCGTTACATCATAAAGATAATATTTAACAAAATAAATTACCTATACCTACATATACGCCCCCATAATTAAGTTAAAATATTATTTTTGATAATGCGCTCCAATGTTATATTTTAAAATAAATAATTAGTAGCAAAAATGATAGTTACTATTCTTATCGAATGCCGTTATTATTATCATAATTAAAAAGAATTCTAGTAGACGATTACAAAATATTGTAATTTATTGCACATTAGTTTCGAGTATTGTTTAGGATTTTCCAAAATAACTTTGTAGAAGTAATATTTCCAATAATCCCTGTTATAAGCACCATTTTTTTATTTTCTTATAATTTATTATACATACATATCTGACAGTCTTGGGAAATAAATTGTCCAATTTAACATTCAGTACTAATTTTGAAATTATAAAAAAATTTAAAAAAATTATTAGAAAAAATTTGACCAATTCTTACAATAGTCGCCAATGAAGTGTAAGATCTAACCGATTTTTTCTAAATTGTTATGATTTTTACTTTCCCGACCCACCTCCTAGAAGGGAAAGTATTGTGAACGAGAGCTAAAGAAAAATTTCGAGATACAAACGGAAATATCCATTTTCGGGTCCCCTGAGACGATTAAGACCATTTCCAGATGGAAGTCTATCTGTCTGTCTGTTTGTGTATATGTGTGTGTATTCTTCCACGATAGAGGCCACAGATTTAATCCGATTGAGCTGAAATTTGGTATATGGGTTTGGGTTACTCGTCGGAAGAACCCATTAGTTTTTGTACGACATCTGTGAAACGGAAGTGTCACTATCAAAAAATGACAGATGCAATTTGTCACGGAATTCGACTTGCTATATGTCATTTGAAATCGCTTGAAAAACTCTATTCAGAACAGTCAAAATTATTTCTCCAACTATCACCTGTCAAAAATAAAAAAATGTCAAATTTTGAAACTTTAACATTAAATATCTGAAAAAGGATTCGTGTATTTTTTCTATTTTTTACAATCTTTTAGAATTTTTTTTTCAATTTTTCTTTGACTTTTTAACAGTTTTTGAGATTTTTGAGTTTTTTTGAAGTTTTTTGAGATTTTTGAGGTTTTTTGACGTTTTTTGAGATTTTTAGATTTTTGAGATTTTCTGAGATTTCTTGAGATTATTTGAGGTTTTTTGAGTTTGTTGAGATTTTTTGAGATTGTTTAGGACTTTTTATATTTTTTAAAAATTAATAGATTTTTTGAGAATTTTTTTGAAGTGTTTAAAGAATTTCCAATTTTGTCCATTTTTTTTTCAAATTTTCTTTGACTTTTTAATACTTTTTGAGATTTTTTGTTTTTTTTTGAGATGTTTTGAGGTTTTTTAAGATTTTTTGAGATTTTTTGAGATTTTTTGAGATTTTTTGAGATTTTTTGGAACTTTTTAGATTTTTTAAAAATTTATAGATTTTTTGAGAGTTTTTTGAAGTGTTTCAAAATTTTCCACTTTTTGTCCAATTTTTTTTTAATAGTTTTTGAGATTTTTTGAGTTTTTTTGAAATTTTTTGAGATTTTTAGAGATTTTTGAGTTTTTTAAGATTTTTTGAGATTAATTGAGATTTTTTGGGATTGTTTGGGACTTTTTAGATTTTTTAAGAATTTTTTGAAGTGTTTTAAGGTTTTTTAAGATTTATTTGAAATTTCTTGAGTTTTTTGTGGCTTTTTATTATTTTTCAAGATTTTCTGAAATTTTTTTGAAATTCATTTTAGTTTTTTGAGACTCTTTGAATCCTTTTAGATTCTTTAAGGATTTTTAAATGTTATGAGGTTTTTAATTTTTTTTTAAAGATTTTTTGTTTTTGAGTTATTTTAAGTTTTTTTTGAGGTTTTTAAAGAGTTTTTGAAATTCTTTGAGTTTTTTCAGTTTTTTTTGAGTTGTTTTGAGATTTTTTGTTATTTTTTGATTGTTTTCAGTTTTTTTAAGATCTTTTCAGATTTAATTTTTGAACGTTTTTAAGGTTTTTTAGTTTTTGAGATTTTTAGAGATTTTTTGATCAAATTTTTGAGTTTTTGAGATATTTACTACTTTGAATTTTTTGAGATTTGAAATTTTAAATTTTTTGAGATACTTTGTGAATTTTTAGATTTTTTTAAGAATTTTTTAGAGATTTTTGAGATGTTTTTGAAGCGTCTGAAAATTTTTTGATACTTTTTTTGAAAATTTTTGAGATTATTTGATAATTTTTTTGATTTTTGAGATTTTTTATGGTTTTGAGGTATTTTTGAGATTTTTGAAATTTTCAATTTTTGAAATTTTTTGAGATTTCAGATTTTTAGACATTTGAGATTATTTGTTTTTACTTTCCAGCTCCACCTCCGAGAAGAGAAAGTATTGTGAACGAGCTAAAAAAATTTCGAGATAAAGATGGAAATATCCATTTTGAGGTCACCTGGGATGATTAAAACAATTTTCAGATGGAAGTCTATCTGTCTGTCTGTCTCTCTGTCTGTGTGTATTCTTCCACGATAGAGGCCACACGTTTAAACCGATTGAGCTGAAATTTGGTATATGGCTTTGGGTAACGCGTCGGAAGAACCCATTAGTTTTTGTACGACATCTGTCAAACGGAAGTGTCACTATCAAAAAACATTAAATATCTGAAAAAGTATTCGTGAATACTCGTCGGGAAAGTTTTCGGGCGACACAACCGATTTTTTACAATTGTTTCCGACTTTTTAGATTTGTTTGATATATTTCAAATTTTAGATAGATTTCCGTATATGGAATCTACCTACTGTAATTAATTCAATGACGGGACCCAGACCCGAGAATTGAGTCGCTCCACCATTTATGTACTGGATAAAATATATGTATGTATGTGGAGACATTCCGTTCCGGCACGATAGAGGTCGCAACTTTTTTCCAATCATCAACACCAAATTTGTTACAAAAATTATTTGCGATACTAATTCGTTGCGTATCTCAAATGGGCATTCTACCTCTAATGGAGTTACAGGTGGTTGAAATTTCAAAAAAATCATATGTACGCCATTTTTCAAAATAAGACTTTTTATGTCCTAATTATTATAAAATTAATTTGCTTGAAATTTTTTTCGATCTGACCTTCATGGGTGGAAATGGACAGGGTTGAAATTTCAAAAAATTATTATGTCCGCCATTTTTGAAAACATTGAAATAGGCCATGAGACTTTTTTCGTAATTATTAATAAATTAATTTGCTTGAAACTCTTTCGATTCGATCATATCACGGAAAGGATGAAAGTCTCAAATTTAGACAACAGAAATCTACCTTCAAGTGTCGACCTCTGCCGACAGCAATTTTTTTTATTTTTTTGCGATTTTTTTCAAATGTTTCCGTTATTTTATCTCTGATTTTTCCGATTCTTTTTTTTTCAATCTTTCCCGGTTTGTTTCAATTTTATCCGATTTTTTCGATTATTTTCGATTCTTTTCGAATTTTAGGTAGATTTCCATATATGTTTCCGATTTTTTCGATTTGTTCGATTCCTTTATATTTTTATGTCATACTAGTTCATTGTTGTGTTTTTATTGCTTAGTTACCAATTAAATAAAATACACTTTATGGCCCGCGCGGGCATAAAGACAAAAAATAGTTTTTTTTTATCTATATTGTGGATCCAATAACCAACTTGTATGACATAAAAGTTTGTATGCACCGCAGGTATAAACAGATGATTATGCCTTCGGGCGACTTACAAACCCTCGGGCCAGTGGCCCTCGATTTTGTAAGATCGTCGCCCTCAGGGCATAAAGATCTATTTATACCCTTAGTACATAAATAACTATTTCATTTTTTTACGATTTGTTCCAATTATGTCCGATTTTACTTTCCCGGCCTCATCGAAAGGAAAGTATAGTGACCGAGCAAAAAAACATACGATATATCGATAGAAATATCTATTTTAAGGTCCCCGAGAAGATTAAGAACATTTCCAGAGTAAGGTCTGTCTATGTATCTGTGTGTCTGTCTGTGTGTAATCTTATACCATAGCTGCCGATCTGTATGACCAATCCTGCTGAAATTTGGTATGAAGGGTCGGTATGTGCCTCGAATGCGACCATTAATTTTTGGGTTAAATTGGTCCATTAGAAAGTCCTCAAGTACGACATTGATTAAATACACATGTAAGATTTTTGAACATTTTTATTTAATTTTAAAGACAAACAATAAACTTTAGTGCAAAACGTTTTATTGCAAAGTTATAGAGTATAAAATTCCCTACACTTTGTGTATCAAATTTTTTCCAGAATTTGCAATAGTTACCACTAGAGGGCGTTCATATAGGTTTATGTTTTTCTGTATTTTGAGGAACAACAATGCACTATAGTGCAAAATGTTCTGTTGAAAATTGTAGAGCACCAAATTTCCTAACTTTTATACAGGGTGTATCATCGATAGGTGGGTGGACGATAGCTACTTCCCTATTTGAGATGGGCAAAAATATCTTAAATAATATGTAACGAAGTTACCAATTTGCCAATATTTTTAAGTTCCTAATCTCCGTTCTTATTACTTTTTCTTTTCATCCTTACATTTTAAAAATAATTATTATTATTAGTTTCCCCTCAAATACGTGCTATAATTATTGTGTTATTAAAAATATCGTGACCGGAAATGGACCGTAAATAGTTACAATCAAAATGCACCGTGAATACATAAAATATAATAAACACTGAGACCTTCCTTCGAATATAGGATAAAACGCGATCCTTGGTACAAGTTTAAACTGCATCCGAAATATGGAGACACTTGTGCTCATGCTGCTTAGACACTACTAAGATGTCTAAAAACATTGGTGAATCTAATAATTCGATTTTGTTTAGAACTTTTTGGGAGTACCACCTGTTGAGTTCAATAGAATTTACTAGAATTCTGTAAGATGGCGCTGTTTAGAATTGTAAGGATACTTTTCATCAAATGGGACCGTTCTGTATTTTGTGTGGACAGTGTAAAGCTACAGATTCGAGCAATCGTCTGTATTCAGTACCCAAAATTTTACAGATATAAGTACCAGGGTTATTAGACACAGCGTTGCCAATCTGTGAGGAATTCCGCAAAATGTGGGGAATTTCAACGACTGTGGGGAATTTTATGAGGTGTAGCTGCTGTGAGGATTTTGTGCGGAATCCAGGATTTCCCATACTAAATAAGGTAGGTAAGTGACAAAATTATAGATTAATTTTGCTTAGAACGTCTTCTAGATTTGCTAGACACTACCTTTTTTGATATTCCACGGTTCTCTTTCTTTTTCCCACTCGCACAGTTCGCATTTCGTAATTCCGAAGTCTCACATAGATTATTGATTCTGCATAATTTGATCTCATGGAGGCATACTAAATTTTGAACCGGATGAAGCAATGATAAATACAAACATTTGGTCAAAAAAATTAAAATAACATGCCTTTTTAGGGATGACTTGGCTGTCCCCTAGCGACGGTTTTAATTTAAATGTAGTTTTAAGAAATGTACATATTTGTTTTAATGCATCCCCTCCTAATACTTGCAGAAAAGTGTAATTTGGCGCATGCGCGTTGTAAAATATATAATGTGGGGAATTTTGGGAAACCGCCAGTCGTGCAAAGGGGAATAACGTCGAAGGCCATTGGTAACCCTGATTAGATATCTTAGACACTACGAACAATAAGGTATAGCGCGATTTAAAACATTCTCGTCAGCCCGCTCCGAGCTTGCTCACAGTCACAGCCGACTGAAGAGATGCTTTTCTGGATATCAACATTTGTTGCGCATCCTCCCTCTTCCCCCTTTCGTGTACTATTTAGGTTTTTATTTATTTATTCGATTCTTTCTTATTTTTCATAATTCCGAACATCACCAGGAACGCAGTGAATGGCCAGGTACTCAACCCATTGGAGCAAGTAAAGCCCGCCCTACTGGCCGCCAACGCATTGGTCAATACCATAAATGACCCCTGAAGTATTTCTTCCCTACTGATGCTGCCCGTGCACGCTATAAACGGAAGTGGAGCCCAAGGAAATCCAAAACCAGGACTAAGGCGCCGAAACACACTGGCATCTAGAGAAACGAATTCTATTCTGAATTCATGGTGCACGCTTGTGCATTATTCGTTTCGCCATAATCGGCTTTTATTGTACGTTGACTTGAAAGTTTGATTATTCATCACTGTGAACGGTGTGGTCCAGTGGTAGAGTGTAGACATTACATATGATAGTTACCGGTTCGAATCCTGACATTTATTTTTTATTTTTTTTACGAAATAAATGGAAGATATAGTTTTATTTTAAATACACAGGCTAGAATTAGATAGTTAAGATTTCTTTTTAAAAAATAAATTAAAATAAACGTGTTAGATTCAGATAGTTAAGACTTTTTTTAATAGAATTAAAATAAAAAAAAATAAAAAAATAACAAAGTTGAATGCGTGCACCAAGAATTCAGAATAGAATTCACTTCTTTACACGCCAGTGTAAACACTATTATAAACTAAATAGTTTTGAAGTTATAGACTATTGAAAATTGCATTTTTTTAACTTTAAGTGATTGTTCTAGCCAAACGACATAAAATCGGATAAAACTTCTTACATGTCCTTATCTAAACTTTTTTCGTTCTACTTGAGGACATAAGAACAAAATATATACAGGGTGATCAACGTTTGCGTACTTTTGATAAACTTGTATACATGTTTCTCGCATGCTACCAAGTAGTACTTAAAAAGTTAAGATAGGGACATGTAAGCCGTTTTATCCGATTTTATTTTATTTGGCTAGAGCAATCACTTAAAGTTGAAAAATGCGATTTTCAATTGTCTATAACTTCAAAACAATTTGATTTATAGATATAATAAGTAATAGGTTTTTGAAATCGGCTTGAAATGTAAAAATACAGGGTGTTTTATTTAAAAAAAAACAGAACTTTGATAAGTCACAGATTTATCGAACACTCTGTATGCTGATAGCTATTTTCGCAACATAGCTTTTATTGTTCTTTACAACTTTTATTTAAGACATTTTTGCCTATCTCATATAGGGAAGCAGTTATCGTCCACCCTCTCATCGTTGATGAACACAGTATTTAACTTTTTTCGAATTACCCACTGTTGTGATGCTAGAGGGCGAAAAAAAATACACATTTGGGATTGGTTTCCTGTTTTTCCAGTGGAAAACGTTCTAGTACAAAGTTGTAGTGCATAAAATTCGCTACAATTTTTGTATCTTTTTTTTTTAGCTGAATCGGGCATGAAGGTCCCACCTGCACTGAGGATCTGGGCCTATTATGCCCCGTCAGTTTTCACATCAGACCCATACTCTTGACAAAGTCCAGGATAGTTATGATATTAGCTTTCGCTATCTCTGAGGGGTTCAGGATACTGTACCAAAAAACAACCATTCCCTTTCCCTATTCAGGTCCCGGTAATAGTATAATATACAGTTGTTTTTGAACAAATAATAGATTTCGAATATAATATTGCTATAAAAAAGCTTAAAACTAAAAAAGCTACGGAAATAGATGGAATGCCTCCTCATATTCTCAAGGGTTATTATGAATAGTTGAAACAACCCCTTCTATATATTTTTAACCTAATTTTATCAACCAAGGTTTTTCCATCATTATGGAAAATTGCTGTAACTACGCCAATTCATAAAACGGGATATAAAATGGATATAGATAACTATAGGCCTATTTCAATTATGTGTGCGTCCGCCAAGATATTTGAACAAATTATTTACACGGTGCTCTATGAATATGTTGAAAAATATATAGCCTCCCAGCAACATGAATTTGTGACAAAAACAAATGTAAATACTAATTTGTTTATCTTTGCTAATAAAGCTTACGAAACTTTAGAAAGGAAAGCTCAGTTAGATACAATATATACAGATTTTCAAAAAGCGTTCGATAAGGTAAATCACGATATACTACTACAAAAATTAGATACATTTGGTCTAGCTATTAATTTCCTGTGTTTAATTAAAAGTTACTTAGAAAATAGATCATTTATTGTAAAACGTAATGGAAGTACCTCTGGGAAATTCTCTAATTCGGGTGTTCCACACGGCTATACCTTAATACCACTACTGTTCTTGTTATTTAGTAATGATTTGCCATCTGTACTTCATTATTCTGATTGCCTGCTCTTTGCTGATGATTTTAAGATTTTCAAATTAGTACAGACAGTGATGGATTGTGTTATGCTACAGAAGGACATAAATAGTATTCACGAATGGAGCCTTAATAATAATCTGTTTTTTAATATTAAACAATGTTGCGCTATGGTAATAATACGCAAGAAAGAACCTATTATTTTTGATTATATAATAGATGGAAATTCTCTTGTGAGGTATTCAGAAGTTAAAGAGCTCGGTGTTACTTATAATAATCATTTCTCATTTTCAACTCATATTAGAAATGTAGTAAAATCTGCTAACCGCATGTTAGGTTATGTAATAAGGCAAACCGCTACATTTAGTAACATGAACACTATAAAACTTCTCTACTATAATTTAGTTATGCATCTCTAATTTGGTATGGAGAGTATCAAAATTCATTGAAAGAAGTTGAAAAGGTTCAAAACTAACTACTTAGATATATGTACTACAGAAAACACCATGTTAGACTAGATTATAATATAATAAGATCAACTCAATTGCGAACCGTGTTTAAAATGTTATCTTTAGACAGTAGGCGTTCCCTAAACCTCATGATGTTTTTCTATAATACACTAAATAATAACATAAATGCACCCGATATATTATCCTTGATACGATTTAACGTTCCACCTCTTAGAATACGTTCATCCGCTATGTTTAACATCCCGTTTACATCTATCAGATCTCCTCTTGTAGCTATGTTGAGACTAGCCAATCAGTTCAATATATGTATAGATTTAGATTTGACAGCGACTAAGAGAATCTTTTGTCGAATTATCTTGGATCATATACTAAACATGTCTGTATAGGAATGTGTTCTACTTTTAGTGTACTTATTTTTGTTTTGGATTTAGTAGTCTACAATTTTACAATTTTACCATTTTACAATTCTATAATTTTTACAATCTTGCAATTCTACAATAATTATATAACTACAATGTAACTAGAATGTATATGTATATATGATTTTATTGTTTAGATTAGCCTTCATTATTCGTCTCTCCTCTGTGAGAACTTATTAATTTTATTGAATAAATTTATATTTTTTTAACCATGTAAGTAAACCTTTTGGTTTGTATGGAAAAAGATTAATGAATAAATAAATAAATAATATATGAAAATGAGTTTCGTCCTCTTCCTCACATTTCCTACAATCTGCCTATACCCCTGTTAGGACACCTACTGCAGTTTCAAGCTCCCCTCTATTTAGACATAACAGCAGATTGTGGTGCTTTTCAATGTCTTAGTCCCGAAAGCTCCATCCAGTATTCCCTGTGTTTTTCCCTTAATTATTTCTCTAGAATACCTTTTATATGTTGGTAGGAAATACCACATGTAGGTTGCGGTCCAATTAAAGGTTTTTCGGCTCTTTTATACCAGAAAGCTGGTCGCCCCTTCAGTTCCTTCAATGTCCTCATGCACCCATTCAAGAGTTATGTTGAAAAAACATTTTATGATTTTTCAATCACACTCGTTCAAATTAAAATATATTTCCGCCACACAGTGACCGTTAGATACTCCCACTTCCTATTTCCGCCCGTCGGTGTGTGTATGTGTCGAGCGACAGGGGTTCATATATCATCATCATGATCATCGTGTGTATGTATGCATCGAGAGATAAAAAATGGCGTCTAACGCACACCCCCAATAAGCCATAGTGCTGAGTTAGTTGTAAAGTGATTACCAAAAAATCTAAAAAGTGACCAGAATAAAATTCTGAAGGCCAGTTAAAAGTAAAAATTGCAGTTTCTCTCCAGGTGCCTGAATACGGCGCATATAAAACAATGTAAGTGTTTAGCATGTCTATATGCCAAATTTATAACCATTTCGTTCTCCAATGTTGAGAAACTCTCAAAGTGCAATTATACGATTTTATGTGTTATCAATATTAAACTTTATCAGTTCAAAAAACTATATATATGCATTACTTTTCTCACCTGCTTCCACAATTTAACAGTTCAATTTTAAAACCAAATACCTATACAGTTCATACCATAGAAACCTCGGTATATATAACAATTTATACCCTCGGATTTTTACAAGTTATCTTATGTTTTGCCAGGGGTTTTAGGTTTTTATGACAATCTAATACTAGTTTATATACAGATTCTCTTATTTCTAAGATCCTCGCGGAACATCAAATTTATACAAGCATTTATCGCATTATTTTCCGCTTGAAAGATCGCTTCCATAGATCCCAGGTTTAGAATGCAAGTTCTCCCTGAGATCATATGATAGAATCCAGCACCTGTGCTGTCTTCCGTTTTGGACCCGTCCATATACCAGACTGATTGATTTTTCTGTCCTAACCTCACTGTTTTTGTCCCTCTGAGGTATGTTTACCCTGAATGGTTTCACAGTGGTGGCACAGTTTGCACAAAATTTACTCTTAGTTCTTGCCCTATCATGGAATGGTATCCTTTCCTTGAAAGTTACCATTCCATACCGTTTATATCCAACCTGTAGGTTGCTGCCAGTGAATCTTTTTTCACTACTAGATGTAGCGGAGGGAGCTCCAGCAGAACATCCATAGCCGCAGTTGGCGTTCCCCACTTAGACCAAACCATCCTCTTGCAGGCCTACAGCTTAGAGCTTTTTCCGTTACCGTGGCCATATGGCAAGAGAACACGTTAATTTGTATCTAGTATAACTCCCAAATATTTAACCTCTGTTCTCAGTTTTAGTTGTTTTCCGCCCATAGATAGTCCTTTTATGTTTAGGCTTCTTACTCTTGCTAAGGCAACAACTAATGTTTTCACCGGGTTTGTAGATAATCGCTCTTTCCGGCACCATCTTTCTACAATGTTGAATGCCGGTTGCATCCTATCAGATACAACTGCATCAAATTTTCCATTTATAATGATACTTACGTCGTCAGATGTGATTATATATTTTCTCACTCCAGCTCGCTATAAGGTCATCAACCACATCAGTGGGGATAGTACTCCCCCTTAATGGCACCCCTTGGTGACAACGACTTCCCTCCTTACGTTGTAAAGGGTGCTATAAACATTCCTATGCTGAAGCATGAAGTCTGCCCATTGTCTAATGCTCTGAGTGGCTTTCTTGACAGTCTAATGCTTGTTCCGCCTTGAGTTCCAGTGTGTGAACCGCAGAGTCACAGGACTTCCTAGTTTGGTATGCGAATTGGTTTCGTTGTATCGGATTGTCTAACACTACCTTGTCCCTTATATATCTGTCAATCGTCTTTTCTATCGTTTTTAAAAAGAATGATGTCAAACTGATATGTCCATAAGATTTGACTTCTGCGTAGCACTCTTTACCCTATTTGGCTATGAAGATATCTCTCGTAAACATCTGGTATATACTCCAATGTCAAATTTGTTTGCCAAGGTCCAGTTCTATTTTGTAGCTCATGCTACTTGGGCCACCACAGTAGTATCCTCCTGATTTTGGCTAAGTAAACAACCTGGGAAGTGTGAGTTTAGTAGTAACAAGTCCAAAGTATCCTCCTCAATGCTGGCACTCCCCATTTTCATTTTTCAAAGACCCAATACGTTCTTGTTTTTCCCTTTGCAGTATTTTGCTGACTCTGGAGCACTCAGGAATACACTCTATGTTATCACAGAATTGTTTCCAGGAATTAACCTTTGAATTCCTTACGGCGTAGCTGTATTCCCTTATGGAGGTCTTGTAAGCTTCCATGTTGCCAGTTCTTTTGAACTGGTTAAAAAGTATGTGAACTTCTGCTCTTTTCTTAGAAAGATCCCTATTCCATCAATCGGCATTTCGGTTTTCTTTCTTTAGCTTTAAAAGGGAGTTTTTTTCATATACTTTACTTAAGGTGTTTGTCAGGAATTCCGCCGCCATCTCAAATTCTTAAGAGGTTTTCGCTTTTCGGGGGACATTCCTCCAGTTCCTGGCTGAGATCCCTGTTGAAATTTTCCCAGTCGTAGGTCTTGGGGTTTTGGTATGTCCTTTCCTCCGTGATTTTTCCACTTAACATGTATGTTATGTGCCTGTGGTTAGAGAGCGACTCTTCCCGTAAGACTTGCCACTCTAGATTATTTTCTGCAGCTAATTCTAGAAGTGCCTCCCATCTACCGTTAATGCCTGTGCTCTCTCACACTATGTGGTGAGCATTGGCGTCATAAGGAATAGTTTCGTTCTATTTATGTTCCTTCACTGCATCCGTGGCAAGAGGTCCTTACTGATCATAAGGAAGATAGGCAGAACCAATTATCAGTTGGTTCTCTCCTTCCAGCTTCAGATATATTACCACCAAGTCCCTAGAAATAAAGTACCACAGTGGAAATACCTTCAGGCTTTACTTGTCTATGAGGCATGCTCTTGTATTACTTGTATTGAAAGAAATCAATTCGTAGTCCACAGAGATGTTTAATTCTTTAATTCATCCCATATATACATACGGTTCCCGAATTGAAGCCAGATCAATGTTCTGTTTAGTTATACAACGTTGTAGGACGGCTGTCGCCTTACAGTATTGTATATTTGTTTTAATTATTTTAGTTTTTTTTTAAAGCCTACCCGATCTGTTTTTGTCACCCTGCACCACCTTCGACTCTGAATCTGAACTTGGGGCGGTATCCAGAAACTTCCTTTCCGTCTCCGATTTCGGATTTGGATTTGGATCTCGCCCGTCTGTTCCACAGTATCCATAGGATTTTCTTGGATACTTGGTCCATGGTGCCAGATCAGGCAGCACCTTTACAGGTACTGCTCTAGAGGATTCCTTTTCATTTTCCTTCCCTATCTCTCTGAATACAATTGTGGAGAAGTTAAGATCAATTGTGTCCCTTTTGGATCCATGATCCTCCAGTGCTCTGTTTGGAGACCCGGGATTGAACCTATGATCACATTTGCCACGGCAGAAAATGGGGCCCGTTTTGACGGATTATTGGCATCAGTTTTTAGGGATTTTTTTCCTCCAACTCAGCTGGGGATTGTCAAAAATTATAAATTTTAATTTCCCTCCTGAATATGAATTACAATAAATCTATTATTTTTTTTCATTTTTCTTATTTTTGTATTATTTTATAATAGTAATGTATATGACTTTAACTTTTTGATATGTAACAAGATTAGTTTTTTGTATTTTTGAATATTTTTTATATTTTTCTTTTTATTGATTTTTGGTTTTTTTGTTGATTTTTGTGTATTTTAAGGAAACTAAAAGTATTGAAATTATAAATTGTAATTTGCCTTTTAAATATGAAATAATTACAACAATCAAATTTTTTGCATTTTTTCTATTTTGTAATAATTTTTAAAGATAATTTATTTGATTTTTGTATATTTTTTCTATTTCGGTTTTTGTTGATTTTTGTATATTTCTTTTCATAAATTATTTTTTTTTGGATTTGTATACTTTTATGCTATTTTTTTGTATATTTTTTTTGTTTTTTGTTTTTGTTGATTTTTGTACATATATATTTTTGTTTTTTTTATATTCTTATGTGTTATTTTTGGTATATTTTTTTGGTTTTGATAATTTTTGAATATGTTCATTTGTATTTTTGTTTATGTTGATTTTTGTTTTTTTTTGTAAATTTTTGTTTGAGTTGCTTGTTGTATTTTTGTTTTAATATTTTTTTGTGTATTATTCTGTATTTGTGTATATTCTTTTCGAATTTTTGTATTGTTGATTTTTATATTTTTTATGTGTTTTTTGTATTTTCGTATTTGTTATTTTTGCTTTATTTTTTTTCTATTTTTGTTTTTGTTGCTTTTGTATGTTTTCGTGTATTTATTTTGGAGCTGGGTAAAACTGTGAAGAGGGGTGTGTTATTTTTGGTATATTTTTTTTGGTTTTGATAATTTTTAAATATTTTCATTTGTATTGTTGTGTATGTTGATTTTTGTTTTATTTTTTGTAAATTTTTGTTTTAGTTGATTTTTGTATTTTGTTTTTATATTTTTTTGTGTGTTTTTCTCTATTTTTGTATATTCTTTTGGTATTTTTGTTTTGTTTTAGTTGATTTTTGTACTTTTGTTTTTATATTTTTTTGTGTATTATATCTCTATTTTTGTATATTCTTTTGGTATTTTTGTTTTGATGATTTTTATATTTTTTTATGTGTTTTTTGTATTTTCGTGTTTGTTATTTTTGCTCTATTTTTTTTTTTGTTGCTTTTGTATATTTTTTTGTATTTATTTCGGAGTTAGGTAAAACTGTGAAGAGGTGTTGAAGTATTAAAATTGTAAATTGTTGTTTTTTTATTATTTTGTAGCTAGTAGGGGTTAATTTATAATAATTTTGAATTTTTTATTTTTTTTTAATTTTTGTAAATTAATTGTTTTTGGTATATTTTTTTTGGTTTTGATAATATTTTAATATATTTTTTTTTGTATTTTTGTGTATGTTGATTTTTGTTTCTTTTTTGTAAATTTTGGTTTTAGTAGATTTTTGTATTTGTATTTTTTTTTTGTGTATTTTATATATCTTATATATTCTTTTGGTATTTTTGTTTTATTGATTTTTATATTTTTTTATGTTTTTTGTATATTCGTGTTTGTTATGTTTGCTTTATTTTTTTTTGTATTTTTGTTATTGTTCCTTTTGTATATTTTTTTGTATTTATTTTGGAGTTAGGTAAAACTATTGAGAGGGGTTGAGGTATTAAAATTGTAAATTGTTATTTATTTATTATTTTGTAGATAATATCAGTTCATTTACAATATTTTTGCAATTTTTTAATTTTTTTTAATTTTTGTAAATTATTTTTGTTTGTATTTGGATATTTATATACTATTCTTTTTGTACATTTTTTATGTATTTGTGTTGTTGATTTTTGTACATATATATTTTTATGTACTTTGTTTTTTTTATTTTTATATTTTTGTGTGTTATTTTTGGTAAATTTTTTTGGTTTTGATAATTTTTGAATATTGTCATTTGTATTTTTGTGTATGTTGAATTTTGTTTTTTTTTTGTAAATTTTTGTTTTAGTTGATTTTTGTATTTTTTTGTGTATTATTTCTCAATTTTTCTATATGCTTCTGGTATTTATGTTTTGTTGATTTTATGTGTTTTTTGCATTTTCGTGTTTGTTATTTTTGCTCTATTTTTTTTTTATTTTTATTTTTGTTGCTTTTGTATATTTTTTTGTATTTATTTTGGGGTTAGGTAAAACTGTGAAGAGTGGTTGAAGTATTAGAAATATAAATTGTTATTTATTTATTATATTTTGTAGCTAGTATGGGTTCATTTAGAATAATTTTGAACTTTTTTAATTTTTGTATATTTTTTAAGTAATTCATGTGGCTTTACAAGATCAAGAATAATTTTATATTTTTCTATTTTTGTTATTGTTTTATAAATTTTGTTATTTTCATTTTTCAATTTGTTTTTTAGTTTCTGTTTTTTGCATTTATTTTGTATTTGCTAAACATTTAGAGGTTCCTTAAGTTAATTAAATTGAAATATTTTATTTTCCTTCTAGATATGAATTTTGAATTTCGAATTTCGAATTTCGAATTTCGAATTTCGAATTTCGAATTTCGAATTTCGAATTTCGAATTTCGAATTTCGAATTTCGAATTTCGAATTTCGAATTTCGAATTTCGAATTTCGAATTTCGAATTTTGAATTTCGAATTTCGAATTTCGAATTTCGAATTTCGAATTTCGAATTTCGAATTTCGAATTTCGAATTTCGAATTTCGAATTTTGAATTTTGAATTTATTCACTTTTAAGGAATTTATTTTTTGTTATAACTGATTTTTACATGTTTACTGTTAAATATATATCAAGAATATTTTTTAAATTTTTATTTTTTTTCTGTTATATTTTTAGCAGTGACTAAAATGAGTTTATTATGATTTCTAAATATTTGTATTTTTACCGATGTTTAATTTTTTTTTTTTAGTAATTTTTGTGACTTTTTAAATAAATCAGATTATTCACTTTCATTAAATCTTTTTTTCAGATTTTTTCAGCTTTTTTCCCGTTTTCCTACGTTAAGCACTAGTGCGTAAAGTAGATAGCCTACTTTTTATTTAATACCTACATATTTTTTATAGTAGGAAAAATCTTGTATGCAACTAATGTGTAAAGTACCTTTTTTTACTCATGTGATTGTCGCACTCGCCTTTGACTCGTACGACAAAATTCATATTCACTTTACACACTTGTTGCATAAATAACAATTAACTCTGAGCTAAAATAGTTCCTATTTATTGGAGTTGGATTTTTAATTTCCATAAAACCGATCTTTCCAAAAATAACGATGCTCCGACCTTGCGTTTGAACGTTCATGACACACTACTAACCGGAATCTGTATATTTTCCTAAGGTGCAGTTTACTTTTTATTTATTTTATTTCCTACCCAATAACGCGGTAAAGGTCATGGCATCTTGTTCAGAAAAATGACGCCAATTCAGAAAAAATATAAGCAAATCATATAGAATTCTGAAATTTAGTTTTAATGAACACAAAAACAACAAGAAAGTTTATTAAAAAGGGTATTCAGTCCCCCTCTAACTACGACCTTGTTCTAAACATACTCGTTCCTAAAAATTTGGATTTCCTAATTATTATTATTCATTTGTTAATGAGCTTGCGCGTATCAATTTAATATCATCCTGCTCCGTAGTTGTTTCATATTTATTTACAATCAAGTTGGCTTTAGGCAAGACGGGACAAATGTGTACAATCAGAGACTACTTAGATCGGTCATGGCAATGAACGTGAAAATTAACTGAAAGTGCCTTGAAGTGATGGAAAAATATTTGAATGCAGTGTTATTAGTGACTTTTGTTTATTTTTCATTGGCGTACGACGATTTGGAAGGTGGGTTTTTGGTGGAAAAGTGTCGAATAACATAATTTATCGGAAAAAAAATTGTAGATTAAAAACAAGTTTATTAATAACATATACAGCTCATCCTCACAATTTTTCTTCATTAAAATTGTTTTGTTTTAATTTATTTAGAAAAAAAATCTCGATTTTGGTTTTTTTTTCAAGTGCTGACTAATTTTGTTTAATGAAATAATTAAAAACTACGAAGATTGTTTATGTATAGCGTTTAACCTTAGGTCATACTTTCACTGATAGATGCAAACCATATGTTATTTATTAACAGATACTTATAATATGTCACATTTATTATTTTTGAAAGATAAGTCTTTGCTACATAAATACTAACCTGAGATAAAAAAATCGGTTGTGTCGCCCCAAAACTTTCCCGACGAGTATTCACGAATACTTTTTCAGATATTTAATGTTTTTTGATAGTGACACTTCCGTTTGACAGATGTCATACCAAAACTAATGGGTTCTTCCGACGGGTTACCCAAAGCCATATACCAAATTTCAGCTCAATCGGTTTAAACATGTGGCCTCTATCGTGGAAGAATCCACACAGACAGACAGACCGACTTCCATCTGATAATGGTCTTAATGATCTCAGGTGACCTCAAAATGGATATTTCCATCTTTAACTCGAAATTTTTTTTAGCTCGTTCACAATACTTTACCTTCTCGGACGTGGATAGGGAAAGTAAAAACTCAAAAAATCTCAAATATCAAAAAATCTGAAATCTCAAAAAATTTCAAAAATCAAAAATCAAATAATCTCAAAAAGTTTCAAAAAATTTTCAGACGCTTCAAAAACATCTCAAAAATCTCTAAAAAATTCTTAAAAAATCTAAAAATTCACAGAGAATCTCAAAAAATTTAAAATGTCAAATCTCAAAAAATTCAAAATAGTAAATATCTCAAAAACTCAAAAGTTTGATCAAAAAATCTCAAAAACTAAAAAACCTCTGAAAAGATCTTAAAAAACCTGAAAACAATCAAAAAATATCAAAAAAACTCAAAACAACTCAAAAAAACTAAAAAAACAAAAAATTTCAAAGAATCTCAAAAACTCTTTAAAAACCTCAAAAAAACTCAAAAACTCAAAAAATCTTTAAAACAATTAAAAATCTCGTAACATTTAAAAATTCTTAAAGAATCTAAAAGTCTCAAAAAACTAAAATGAATTTCAAAAAAATTTCAAAAAATCTTGAAAAATAATAAAAAGCCACAAAAGAAACTCAAGAAATTTGAAATAAATCTCAAAAAATAAATAAATCTCAAAAAATCTTTACACTTTAACACTTTAAAAAATCTAAAAAGTCCCAAACAATCTAAAAAAATGTCAATCTCAAGAAATCTCAAAAAACTCAAAAATCTCTAAAAATCTCAAAAAAGTTAAAAAAAACTCAAAAACCCTCAAAAAATATTAAAAAGTCAAAGAAAAATTAAAAACAAAAATTGGACAAAATTGGAAAATCTTGAAACACTTCAAAAAATTCTCAAAAAATAAATATAAATTCTTAAAAATCTAAAAAGTCCTAAACAATCTCAAAAAATCTCAAAAATCTCAAAAAAGCTCAAATCTGAAAAACCTCTAAAAAATTCTTAAAAAATCTAAAAATTCACAAAGAATCTCAAAAAATTTAAAACGTCAAATCTCAAAAAATTCAAAATAGTAAATATCTCAAAAACTCAAAAATTTGATCAAAAAATCTCTAAAAATTCAAAGAAATCAAAAAATCTCAAAAAATAAAAAACCTTAAAAACGTTCAAAAATTAAATCTGAAAAGATCTTAAAAAACTTGAAAACAATCAAAAAATATCAAAAAAACTCAAAACAACTCAAAAAAACTAAAAAAACTCAAAATATTTCAAAGAATCTCAATAACTCTTTAAAAACCTCAAAAAACTTAAAAAAAAAACTCAAAAACTCAAAAAATCTTTAAAAAAAATTAAAAACATCATAACATCTAAAAATTCTTAAAGAATCTAAAAGGATTCACAGAGTCTCAAAAAACTGAAATGAATGTCAAAAAAATTTCAAAAAATCTTGAAAAATAATAAAAAGCCACAAAAAAACTCAAAAAGTTTCAAATAATCTTAAAACACTTCAAAAAATTCTTAAAAAATCTAAAAAGTCCCAAACAATCTCAAATAATCTCAAGAAATCTCAAAAAACCCAAAAAATCTCTAAAAATCTCAAAAATCTCAAAAAAGCTCAAAAAAACTCAAAAAATCTCAGAAACTATTAAAAAGTCAAAGAAAAATTGAAAAAAAAAATTGAACAAAATTGGAAAATCTTGAAACACTTCAAAAAATTCTCAAGAAATCTATAAATTCTTAAAACATATAAAAAGTCCCAAACAATCTCAAAAAATCTCAAATATCTCAAAAAAGTTCAATCTCAAAAAATCTCAAACTCAAAAAATCTCAAAAATCTCAAAATCTCAAAAAATTTCAAAAAAACTCAAAAAAACTCAAAAACTATTAAAAAGTCAAAAGAAAAATTGAAAAAAAAAATTGGACAAAATTCTATAAGATTGTAAAAAAATAGAAAAAATCCACGAATCCTTTTTCAGATATTTAATGTTAAAGTTTCAAAATTTGAATTTTTTTTATTTTTGACAGGTGACAGTTGGAGAAATAATTTTGACTGTTCTGAATAGAGTTTTTCAAGCGCTGTCAAATGACATATAGCAAGTAGAATTCCGTGACATATTGCATCTGTCGTTTTTTGATAGTGACACTTCCGCTTGACAGATGTCGTACAAAAACTAATAGTTTCTTCCGACGGGTAACCCAAACTCATATATCAAATTTCAGCTCAAACGGATTGAACACACATACACACAAACAGACAGACAGACAGACTTCCATCTGGAAATGGTCTTAATCGTCTCAGGGGACCCGAAAATGGATATTTCCGTTTTTATCTCGAAATTTTTTTAGCTCGTTCACAATACTTTCCCTTCTAGGAGGTGGTCGGGAAAGTAATTATTATAAAGCTATTTTTGACAATAAATGTTTGTCTTTTTAGCTGGCGATAAATGCAGGAATGCTGGATCTCCAGGAATTTGCAGAAGCGTCACGGCATGCCCTGTTGCCATTGAGGCATTGGGTAAATACCACAAACACAGTCTGAAACGTTGTGGATTTATAGATGCAACCGAAATAGTTTGCTGTCCTAACAACGAATTCAGAGGTACAGACACTTTAGAACCTTTTACGGAAGACAGCTCGGAAGAGACTACCAAGGCCACAGATACTAAAAGCCAATTTCCGAAAAGAAAATTCCAAAAGGGTAAGAGGAAATAATAATTTGCACATTCACTTTTACTTAAGAAAGTACTGAAATATTATATCACATATTATATTAACAAAATACACATGTATTGAAAACTAAAAAAATATCGTATGAAAGGTATATCACACACGTGTTGATACACTTTTCAGCACATGTGTGATATTAATTTCAAAAAGACGTTTTTTTGAACGATTTTTTTACGTGGTTATAGGAAATGTAATTGCCGCTTATTGTCATTTTTTTGCCGTTAATTGCCGTTTATTGCTTTTTATTGCTGTTTATTGCCGTTTACTGTCGTTAATTGCCCTTTATTGCCAGTAATCAGGGACCCGGACCGAAATGAAAATGACGGTTCGGTTCGGTTCCAGTTCTTATCACATTTAAAAAAATCCGGTCCGGTACGGGTGGTTCGGTTCGGTCCGGTTGTACCGAATTTTTTTCGGTTTAGTTCAGTTATTTCGATTCGATGGATTTTTTATAGTAGATATGTACGTGGTTATTCATTACAAATTACCCATTCCTCATTATCGTTATTGCATATTAAAAAAAAAAGTTTCAAATAAAAATTGTGTGGTTATAATTGTTTTTTGTTAAAATGCTATCAAATGTAGAGTAGCGTGCAGATTTTCATTGATACAAAGAAATTATATTTTTTTAAGCGGGATATCCTGTATATTTTTACATTTTTATAATCCTCTCAACGAGCTGATTTCAAGATGTATCACACTTGGTGACTAATCTGGATAATAAAGATCTACAGCCACCTGAAGAATTCCTTCAAAATTTTGGACGTACCTACCTTGACGTTATTCTTCTATTTTCAACTGTATGATTTTATTATTCACCTACTTTCAGTCATAAAAACTATGGGTTCAGTGAGTCTTACTGGTCACGTGAATCAGTTATTACAGCCAACAGAAAAGCATATGAAAAAGGCATAAGAACCGAAAAAACCTAAAAAAACGAAAAAAACCATTATTATTTCAGTTCGGTACGGCGCGGTTCATAAAAAATATTTTTAATAAAATATCGGTTCGATTCGGTTCCGGTCCATCTAAAACATTTCGGTTCCGGTCCGGTTCCCTGCCAGTAATTGCCGTTTATTACCGTTTATTGGCGTTTATTACCGTTTATTGCCGCTAATTGCCGTTTATTATAGTTTACTGTCATTAATTGCCGTTTTTTGCCAGTAATTGCCATTTATTGCCGCTTAATATCGTTTTTTTGCCATTAATTGCCGTTTATTGCTATTTATTGCTGTTTATTGCCGTTTACTGTCGTTAATTGCCCTTTTTACCGTTTATTGCCAGTAATTGCCGTTTATTACCGTTTATTGACGTTTATTACCGCTTATTGTCGTTTATTGTCGTTTTTTTGCCGTTAATTGCCGTTTATTGCTATTTATTGCTGTTTATTACCATTTACTGTCGTTAATTGCCCTTTTTTGCCGTTTATTACCGTTTATTGACGTCTATTACCTTTTATTGCAATTTATTGCCGTTAACTGTCGTTAATTGCCCCTTTTTGCCGTTTATTGCCAGTAAATGAAGTTAATTTCTGTTTATTGCCGTGTATTGATGTTTATTGTCCTTTTTTTGCCGTTAATTGCCGTTTATTGCTATTTATTACCGTTTACTGTCGTTAATTGCCCTTTTTTACCGTTTATTGCCAGTAATTGCCGTTTATTACCGTTTATTGACGTTTATTACCGTTTATTTCCGGTAATTGCCGTTTATTACCGTTTACTGTCGTTAATTGCCCTTTTTTGCCGTTCATTCTCAGTAATTGCCGTTAATTTCCGTATTGTCGTTTATTGTCGTTTATTGACGTCTATTGTCCTTTATTGCCGTTAATTACCGTTTATTACCGTTTATTGCCTTTTATTGCCGCTAATTGCCGTTTATTGTCGTTAATTGCCGTTAATTACCGTTTATTGCCGTTAATTACCATTTATTGCCGTTTATTACAGTTTATTGACGTTTATTGCCGCTAATTGCCGTTTATTATCGTTTATTGCCGTTTATTATCGGAAAGTTGGAAGTGTATTCCACACTCGTTACGTTTCAGCACTCGCCGCTACGTGGCTCGTCCAAAACAGTAACTCGTGCGGAATATATCACTTTCCGAACTCGTTATATAATATACTAATAGCTATTGTCGCATGAGTAATTATTTTTTATCAATAAAAAAGTATAAGAAGTCGACTTTTGCTGATTCGGGAGGCTATGTGGATCCTATTTTTGCTTCGATCCTCCATCATTTATAACGATTCACTTGCTGGAATCATCCTACCCCATTGTGGGTTCAAAAGTGACAGATATATTACCTAGAAGGCAAGGAAGGTCACGAAAATTCGTCCCTTGAAAATTAAAATGTCGCCTTGTACCTACGCTTCTGTATAATATATTCTTTGATACAACCATTGTTGACAATTCTCAATATTTGTTGATGGATATCTTGACATTTTTGACATGTGAGGTATTTATTTCGGTTATTTTTTATCGGTAACATGGTCAAAATGGTCATCAACATTTTTATATTTAAAATATAATAAGAATGTCTTAAATACACAAAGAAAAATCACGTGCAGTAGCTTTGTCAAAAGAGCACTAGCTTCTATCTATATTACTAATGGTAAAATTTGATTGGGACAAATGACACTAAATTATAAATGATACATACATCTCATAGGAAAAGCAAAAGCATGCGTATTAGATACGACAAAAGACCACTATACTCTGTTTAATATTTATTTTTTATTAGTGAATTATTTGAACATAATATGCATAACAAATATAATTTATCATATTCTACTAAATATTTATTATTCTGAAAAAAAGCAGGAATACCGTTGAAATTTTAGAATATCTATATCCTTTAATCCAACTAAAAATAGTATCAATAGACACTACCATTTTTGACGGATTATTGACAGAATTTGGGAAGATTTAGTGAGTTTTTTTTCGCTAACTCAACTGGGGATTGTGAAAAAGTTAAAAGAAATATTGGATGGACTATAGCACATATCTTCGTTAATAATGGTTCAATTTTAATGAAAAAACCAATCATGTATTATAAATGTTATGTAAAATAAATACGTAAAGAAAAATCGTGCACAATAGCAACAACAAAAAATCAATGGCGTCTATCTTCGATATTATTGGACCAATTTTAATAAAAATACACGGCTGTATTATAAATGTGGCGTAGAAAAAATAGATAAAGAAAAATATAGGATAAATATTTATAGAAAAATCATACGCATAGTTATTTGTTATTAAATTAAAAACATGATCTTATTAATCAATTTTATTATTTTAGCTTGTGATGATATACAGTCTGAATTAAAAACGAATATTATATTTCATATTACTGATGGGGAGGATGCTGAGCAAAAAGAGTTTCCACACATGGTAAGTAATATAAAACCGAAATTTCTACACTAAGAGTCAAATATTACAAAAATAAGCATCATAAATACTGTATCGTAGGCCTTCTCATGAATTTTATTCGTAGATATAAATGAGATTGCTAAACGTGTATCATTAAAAATGAGATATCAAACATCAAAAATTGAATGTGACAACTATGATAGGTATAATTTTTGAGACTGCGTATGTTACTAATAATTTCGACATAGTTTGACCAATGGAAATCATTATCGACATAGTTTGACAAATTCCGTATGTAGCGTAACATATATGATCTAAGATTCAATTTTTAGTCTTGTCAAATGTTAAAAATGCGTAAGGCCGAATATTCATGGTTAATGAGGATTTAAGAAGAAAGTCGGGTCGTTCAGTTCATTGTGTTTTTGTTTACCATTGGAAAAATTCAAAATTCAACTCTCTGCACGATGTTCAATTTGTAATGCTGTATTTTATCGCTATTTACTAACCTCCTTTATATCTGTGATTTTTTCGTATATAGGCGCCATTTGCAATGTCAACGAGTTCAAAAATTTTATACAGTTTTGACTCTAACGCAATGGAACGTGTTTACAAATAAATCGAAACGAAAATGTTGTGCATAATGAATCTTTTAATAACAAAATAGAAAAACGTTCCTCTATTCAACTGCACCACTGATTTTAAATTTCATGATCATTAATAAGATTTTTTTTAATTATTTTTCTTTTTCGCGTTGAATATATACCACAACAATATTCAATAAAATGCAAATTTAATACAAGTTTAATGGACGATTCAGATGTGTAAAAATACTGGTGTATAACGATGCGGTCAATCCAGGACTACAGCGTTCCAAGTGACAAAGATATTAAACAATAATTTTGACAGATGTGGCTTAAATCATTTTCTTTATATTTATTTTATTGAAAGAAGTCTTGACTATCTAAATCTAGTCTGTGTTTAAAAAAAATTAAAAGGCTATGTGGGATTCGATCCCCAGGTCCATTAGTGGGTACTATATCACGCTGCTACTAGAGGTCATGCTTAAATATGTTGAAACTTATTATTTAAGCGAATTACCTTTCATAATAAAATAAATATAAATTAGTGTTTCGTGTGCCGTTCTGGATTGACCGCCTCGTATTTGAATTATTAATATTATAGAGCTAAAGTCACAGAAATCTTAATATATATACTTACTCTAAAATGCTATTTGAATTGGACAGAAGTGTTGTAAAATGTTCACCATAGTCGTTAATGCGCATAGCTAATATTTATTATCTTGGGATTATTGACAAAATAGACGTAAATATAAAGGAGTAAAAATCCATAATCAAATGTTTATGGAATTGAACCTAGGAAAAAATAGGATTTTGATGTTCAAATTAGTTTTCTTTCGAAATTAGGTACGATCTTCGACATTCATAAACTGAATTTAATAAAAAATATTTTAACACATCATTGCCTTTTAGCTCTATTGCACGATGTTTACTTACAAGATTTCATTAATGACGAGTCAATATTGAATTGTTCTTTTGCTATACAAATAACCAATTTCATGGTGTGAGTGGATAGACATGTTTGTAATCAATGAAAATCGAAAACCATAATTTCAATTTTTAATAAAATTCATTGAAGTCTTCATAAAATATTACAATTTTATTCTAATCTAAACTATGTAGTAAAAATAAAAAATTTACGAACAGTACAACAAAAAGTAACTTTAATTATTGATTATAAAATAAAATTAGTTTACTCAAATTTTTCCTTTTTAATTCTCCTCTAATAAGATCAGTTTGTCGTTTGGCAACTTTGTGAAATCTTATTTTACAATAAATTCTTACAATGAGTCTTATCAACTTCATTGTGTGATTCAACTCGTATGGAGAAGTATCAAAAATATGATCTTCCAAACATTTAAAGATATTTTTTTGCTGAAACAAAAACATTGAACCTTGAATTATAAATGTCTCCAAAAAATTCTTTTCATTTTACATTTGGTTATTTGTTAGATTTAGAATTTACCAATTTTTTTTCTGTGTACATAAAAATTTGTATGACATCTTTAGAAGGTTTCATGTAATATCATGAATTGTTGAAAATCCACTGCATTATAATCTGACTTTTCCAGTAAATCACGACATACTGTGTATTTAATTTGCTTATTAACCGAGCGTACAACATATCCTGATATGTGAGTAACCACATTTTCATTCAAGGATGACAAGGATGGTAAAATATGATATGTATATAAGTAACACCCTGTACCTAACACTTGTTTCAAATGTTTAATTGTTTATTTAATTCGTCACTGTCAATATGAAGTGTAGTTTTAGTTGAATAAAGTCTATTATTCTGGGACTTGCATGTTTATATTCATAACATTTTATTCAACTAAATAATATTATACAATATGGATAAATATCTCCGTCCGGAACGATTCGATGTAGACCCAACCTCCAGTAGCGCCGGTCCACAATGGCTTCATTGGAAGAGCACCTTCGAGAGTTTCTTATTGACTATAACAGATGCAACAGAAGCTGTATCAGAGGAAACCAAGTTAAGACTGCTGATAAATTATGTTTCTCCGAATGTATTTCCTTTAATCTGTGATAGCTCGACTCTGAAGGAAGCTTTGGACATTCTGCAAAAAACGTATATTAAACCTAAAAACGAACTCTATGCCCGATATGCTTTATCCTCTCGAAGACAAAGTCCTGACGAAAAGCTAGATCAATATATGCAAGCTTTAAGACGATTAAGCAAAGACTGTAATTTTAAAACTGTGTCTGCCGAAAAGAACACGAATGATCATATCCGAGAAGCTTTCATTGGTGGGATACGCTCACAGAAAATACGGCAACGAATCTTAGAAAATCTTACCCTTGAACTAGAAGAAGTTGTTAAAGTTGCTACCACAATGGAAATGGCTGAGGAAAACTCAGTGTATTTTGAACCCTGTCTACCTCTTAATGCTGCTTCTAGGACGAAAGAAACAGTTCAAGAATTGGCTTCTAAAGGTGAAAACCAAGTCGTAGCTGGTTTACAACAAAAAAATGTTTCTTTTGTGGAGGTAAGATCCACCCAAGAAAGAGTTGTCCCGCTCTTAATACTAATTGCCAAATCTGCTTAAAAAGAGGGCATTACGCAAACGTTTGCCGAAGTAAGAGAGTAAGCATCAACGCTATACCTGAAGTAAGCCTTGAAGAAAACCTTGCGACCATTGATTTCTTTGCAGCAGTCTCCCCATATCTTAGAAAAGCTACCATTAAAATTTCCTTGAATAGTACTGACGCTGAAGCATTAATCGATACTGGAAGTTCATTAAGTATCATCGATAAAAACTTCTGTGACTCAATTCCTGATCTAAAGAAAAATCCTTGTGAACATACCATTAGCTTGGCTTCTTTAAGTCACGTAGCTTTCATAAGGGAATTTTGTGAAGTATCAATACAATTAGGGAATAATTTCTATGAAAACGTGAAGCTATTTATTGTAAACAATCTTTGTATACAAGTAATCATTGGGCACGATATACTAAGGAATCATGCTACTCTTGAAATTTCTCTGGGCGGTCCGAGACAACCTCTTCGTATTTGTAGCGTCGCTCAAGCTTCTGTGCCTCCAGTTTCTCTTTTTCGAAATTTATCCAAAAATTACAAACCTAGGGCAATTAAATCGAGGAACTTCTCTGAAGAAGATCTTAATTTCATCAAATCTGAAATCCGGCATTTAAAATCAGAAGGTATTATTGAAGAGAGTCAGTCACCTTGGCGAGCTCAAGTGCTTGTCACTAAAAATGCAAATCTTAAAAAAAGAATGGTAATTGATTATTCTCAAACGATAAATAAGTTTACCGAATTGGATGCATATCCTTTGCCTAATATAGAAGCTATTGTTTCCAAAGTAGCAAAATACAATGTGTTCAGCACTATAGACCTCAAAAGTGCTTATCATCAGGTCCCCATAATAACTGCGGAGAAGCCATTTACTGCGTTTGAAGCAGCTGGAAACCTATATCAATTTTGCCGTATCCCATTCGGAGTTACAAACGGTGTTTCAAGCTTTCAAAGAACTATTGACTGGATAATAAGAGAAGAAAATCTAGAAGGAACAGTGGCTTACCTGGATGATGTCACCATTTGTGGACTGAACGAGTATGAACATGATGCTAATTTGAAGAAATTCCTTGCTGCCGCTGACAAATACCATCTAACACTCAATAAAGACAAATGCACCTTTTCGGCAAAATCGATTAATCTACTTGGTTACAGCATCAGTAACAACACAATAAAACCCGATGAGGAAAGAATGCGACCATTAATGGAGCTTCCCGTTCCTTCAGATGCAGCTTCCATGCGTCGTGCTCTAGGTATGTTTGCACATTATGCCAAATGGATTAGAAACTTTTCCGAGAAAATTCAGACGTTAGTGCAAACTAAATCATTTCCCCTTGGCAAAGATGCTGTAACTGCATTCGAACAGTTAAAGTTATCTATAGCTCGATCTGCAGTTTCAGCAATTGATGAAAACTTACCATTTACTGTCGAGACAGATGCGTCCGAACACGCTATCGCTGCCACATTATCCCAAGCGGGGAGACCAATCGCCTTCTTTTCTAGGTCACTGTCCGATAGTGAACGTAGGCATTCTGCAGTAGAAAAGGAAGCCTATGCTATTGTCGAGTCACTGAGGAAGTGGCGACACTTTTTACTTGCTAAACACTTCCAGCTTATTACTGATCAGAGATCTGTAGCTTTCATGCTAAGCGCTAAGCACTCGAGCAAAATAAAAAATGAAAAGATAGAGAGATGGCGTTTGGAACTCTCTTGTTTCAAGTATGATGTCATATACAGACCAGGGAAGTTGAACGTAGCAGCAGATGCTTTTTCTAGAATATGTTCAAGCATCAATTCTGATAATAAGTTGTTTGAACTGCATCGTTCGCTGTGCCACCCAGGAGTTGTTCGAATGATTCACTGGGTTCGTTCTAAAAATTTGCCTTACTCGATTGAAGACATAAGACGTATCACCGGAGCATGTCCCATCTGCAAAGAAGTAAAACCTAGATTCTATAAAGGACAAGGGCGCTTAATTAAGGCTACAGCTCCATTCGAGAGATTATGAATGTGGACTTTAAAGGTCCCCTTCTCTCTATTTCAAATAATCGCTATGTACTCACCGTCATCGACGAGTACTCACGTTTCCCGTTCGCGTTTCCATGCTCCGATTTATCATCAAAAACGGTGTTTAAACATCTTCAAAACATTTTCTATATTTTCGGCTTACCATCTTATATACATTCAGATAGAGGTAGCTCTTTTATGTCAAAAGTGCTTAAAGATTTTCTCAGAATGAAGAATATCTCTTCTAGTAGAACTACCTCTTATAACCCTCAAGGTAACTCACAAGTTGAGAAACTCAATGGTACGTTGTGGAAAACAATAGAATTAACGCTCAAAGACAAGAAAATGAATATAACGAGTTGGGAAAGCGTACTTCAAGAAGCACTACACTCAATCCGGTTACTACTGTGTACATCCACTAATTCAACACCACACGAACGTATGTTTTTCCATGGGCGAAAGTCTACGAATGGCGAGTCGCTACCCACTTGGTTGCAATCTCCGGGACCTATACTTATGAGGAAGAATCTCAGAACGTCAAAATATGATCCCCTAGTGGAGGAGATACAGCTGCTGGAATCTAACCCTGACTACTCTTTTGTAAGGTTGCGAGATGGAACCGAAACTACGGTCTCTAACAGGCATCTGGCACCTAGAGGAAATACTTCTTTGACTGAAGGAGATGGATCTAAAGGTGAAACTTTCCAAGGGTTGCCAGAGGAGTCACGACATGATTTATCTCAGGATCCATCATCTTTCGAACCAGTAAATTTACCTCAGAATCCATCATCTATCGAAACTGTAAATGGTGATTTAACTCGTGGCTCATTCCCTACGTCACCCTCAGGTACTTCAGAAAGCGCCGAAAGCGAACACCATGACGAAATGCGAATACGGCACTCATCGCGAGTCAGTAGGCCTCTTCGATATTTGAAGGATTACTCTTGTTTCTCCGACTAAGGAAGAATGATATGTATATTAAGTAACACCCTGTACCTAACACTTGTTTCAAATGTTTAATTGTTTATTTAATTCGTCACTGTCAATATGAAGTGTAGTTTTAGTTGAATAAAGTCTATTATTCTGGGCCTTGCATGTTTATATTCATAACAAAATATTGATTATATAAAGACATTCATCGTCTTCTATAACCAGGTCGTTGTAATCAATTTCATATTTTTTTATAATTGCTATATTACCAAGATCAAGTTCTGGAGACAAATTTCGTTTTTGATTTGTATTGTAAAAAGTGAGCAGCTTGGTATGGTCTAATATATCGCAATTCCCTTTTAAAACTTTTAAATCGATGTTTAAGCAGTAGTTGAACTGATATGCAGTTGGATTATTAATCCAACCATTCCGTCCCCTGAAAAAGAGTATTTTAGAATATATCAATTTCAGTACTTGGGAATTCAACAATACACAAAACATGCATAAAATAAGACTTCAGAAAATATTTAGAGATTCAATGAACTTTCTTACCAAATGCTACAGAAAAATAATTCAAGATGATCTTGACTAAACTTGTAGGTCATCACGTATTGTAATGAAGAATTTTCTTTCTTGACATATTCATCATAAATTCCTAATATTGATTGTATTGTACTAAAAAATCCAATAATAAATAAGTGAAATCCTCTTCTAAAGTGGCCTCCAAAAGGATACATTGGATTTTTTCAAAGGAGATAACGACAGTCGATACAAGAATATCAAAACTTGACAAAACCGTCTCTGGCGAGACTTCCAATAATGGTATTTGATGTCAGGGAGCAAAAGCGCTGTTGCACAATCTATATCTTTTGAAGGAAAGCTGTTACATCATTGAGTTTTTTTCTGACAAATCACACAAATATCACAATTCACCTATGCTATTTATGTATTGAATAGTCTTTGACAAGTCTTGTATGAGCCAAAAAATACTCGAATGAAATATGATTACTGCTGAATTATATTAAACTTAAAATTTGATCAATAAGATAAAGGAACTTGGCAACGTTCTACTTGAAATAAACTGATGGTACGCATGCGCACATTGCGAAACACTGGCATATGCGGCATGCTTTTCCCTGTGGAACTTAATGGAACCAGCATTATAGAGTAAGTATATATATTATGATTTCTATGGCTAAAGTATTCACATTCACTAAATCTCGTAAAGAAAATGATTTAAGTCACATCTGTCAAAATTATTGTTTAATATCTTTGTCACTTGGAGTGCTACAGTCGCGTGCCGTCCTGGATTGACCGCCTCGTTGTCAGTATTGCCAGAGTGGTACTATAGTACCACATGTGGTACTCTTGATCGTCAAAAAGTACAGTGGTGCTCCTTTGGTAAATGTGGTACTCAAATTAGTTTCTGGGTACAATGAAAAATATCAACTTTTTTATCGACTTCTATAAACAAGAGATCAAAATGTCCATCGCAGATGACTATAAAGAGAGAGAAGCATGCTTCCAAAAATGTGTACTAGAAGTCCCACTCTCTGGTTAAATTCTCTATGGTATAGTATGCACTTATCCGTTATGAACTGTCCACGAGTAAATCACGCGTCACGCGTGCCTCTAGTGGTTGATCTTGAAACTGAATGATGAAAATTCTCACATAAATTATTTGACTTCTGCTTTTATAAAAATAAATAACGCTGCGTCTCTCAGTCAAGAATGAAGTGACCCAAATCGCAGTATTTATTAGCCATCGTTCGACATCGAAAGTGGTACACTGAGACAAAATTTAGTACATTTCATCGATTTTGTGGTACTGAAAATTTTTCGCACCTGGCAACATTGCTCGTGGTGTATCTACTGCATATCATATATGTAATACTCCTATATCGCCAACGTCCTATATTTGCCTGTAGAAACAAAGCGTTCCGACAGAAAGAGATGCAAGATCGGAATTGGGTGCTAACGCGCATGCCCATATACATAAATTGCATTGGCGTCGTGTCCCGTGATGAAAATGGAACGTAGAGAAAAGGATCGAAAGTTAAGCAAACGTAGGCCATTTTACAGCTGTGACGCCTATGACTATCCGAGGCTGCGTGAGAGAGAAACGATCGTCTACACTCTACTATCGGCGACACACTTCTCTCTATGTGTATCACAAGGCGGTCAATCCAGGACGACACGCGACTGTAGCGCTCCAAATGACAAAGATATTAAACAATAATTTGGACAGATGTTAAACATTTTATTGTTTAATATCTTTTATCACTTGGGCGCTACAGTCGCGTGAAGTCCTGGATTGACCGCCTCGTGGTGTATCTATTGCATATCTGCTGATTCGATTTTCTTTCGTACTATGTGCTGGCGTCACCTGTTGATCTCCAAGGCAGTTACCGTAAGGCAGCGTTGTCAACTTTACCTATTTTTGGGCAGTGTTGTCAAATGTCTCTCAGCTCTGAAGTTGCACGAGCACTATTTATTTCTGTGATGTTTTGTTTTATTATTTAATATATTTCTTGATCCCAGTATAGCCATAAAATGATTTATTCTTGGAATCTACTATTTAACCTATTTCGAAGGAGTTTCTCCTGTTACAATGTGTGGTGTGTTTCGATATGAAAATAAATATTTACTAATTAAGGTCGAAAATTTTTCATTTTTCGTACTTGATTGTGTGTAACTTATACCCGGTTGCACCGTTTTTATCTTTAAGTCAGACTTAGTTAAGTCGACTTAAATATTTTAAGTCCTGGTAACTTTGTAACTGTTGCACCGTCTCAAAATAGGCAAGACTTAGCAAAATCCTAGTTTGATGTGGCAACATCGAATTTTTTAGTAATTTTAGTATTTTCAGGTTCTTAGTTTATGGGGTTTGTTTAGTAACCCTATGTTGGTTACCTCACAATCAAAGAATATCTATCGATTCAGAAGCTAAATAAAAAAAAATATGCGCGATAGTCTACGGAATTGATTTGTGTGGTTTGTCTCAACAATTTACCAAATTAAAAATCCAAAGAAGTAGGAAATCCAAAGAAATACTAATTCCAAAGGAATAAATTATTCGTATGCATGTTAATAAATTAAGAGGGGTGTCAATAAATCAAAAGTAAAGCATTTAATAAATAACTTCGTTACAACTTTTTCTGTATATTCTTCGAGGCCTACCGAATTCAACAATATCTAGTACTTCCAGGTCATTTTCAAGAATATCGTTGTGAAACAGTCCTAATAATTCCCTAATAATACACGTAAAATACAATCATAAATGTCAAAAAGATCATGAACGGTTAGAAAAAATGAAGTACTGTAAATAACTGTCACACAGATACGTTAAGGTCATATATGTAATACTCCTATATCGCCAGCTTGAGAGAGAAGTGTGTCGCCGATAGTAGAGTGTAGACGATCGTTTCTCTCTCCCGCAGTCTTGGATAGTCATAGACGTCACAGCTGTAAAATCGCCTACGTTTGCTTAACTTTCCTTTTCTCTACGTTCCTTTTTCACCACGGGACACGACGCCAATGCAATTTATGTATATGGGCATGCGCGTTGGCACCCAATTCCTTCTGTCGGAACGCTTTGTTTCTACAGGAAAAGATAGGACGTTGGCGATATAGGAGTATTACACGTATGGTTGAGGTTTATTTGAACATGAACATAAGCAGTCTTTCCTTTTTTTTTTAGACACATCAAGTAACCAAGCACATGCGTCAAACCTAGATTAAAATTAAAGTCAACGATAAGTTCAAAAAAATGAGGGTTTAAAGTTAAGTCTGATTTAGCCGACAAAGCCAGGCTTAAATTAACGGAGCAAACACATGCGTCAAAATAAGTCGAACTTAAGCAATAAGTCCGACTTAATACATACGGTGTGTGAAAAGAAAATCGTAAAACACGGGTATTAAGAACAGATAATTTTACAAACAAAATTGTGGTTTGGTGATGGTTTCAAAAATTCATAACTTTTTTTTTGACAAGAGACCGCCAAGTTTTTTTTTACATTTTCGTGTTCCATGACCCCAAATTAGTCTATAAAAAAAATTATCAAAATCTGATGAGTTGCCTTAATCTGGATTTTTACCATCAGTTCTTTTAGTCTATTAACAATGTCAGATCAGTTAACCTTAAAGCACAGAATATTGTCTGTGATTGCAGTTTACTATGAGCGATGTGTGCATCTAGGCACAAATCCCCACTTCTCTAATTTTCCATTTGTTCTTTCCTTCCCTACTTCTCTAATTTTTAATGCAACGCTCGATTTAATAGTTAGACAAACCCATCATCAGTGTTTTTATACATATTAGGTTTGTTCTCACAAGAGTTAGGAACAGTCAGAATCTATCATGATTCTGCGCAATCGATTGTACGCGTTCACACAAGGGTTTTCGGATTGTTTGAAAACATTTTGATGATGTTCACACACGTTTTGCTGATAGTTTTCAAACTGTTCGTAGAGTTTGGGGATTATTTAACAGCAAATTGTCGGAAGCATGCGTAATACCTAGCAGAAATAATTTTGACAGATAAAAAAGTTATTTTTATAATCTATAACCCTATTTTTCTTTAACCAGGTTTTTTATTTAATTTAAACGCGATTTTTCTATTATTGAATTAAAATGAGTGATTTTGAATTATCCGATGATTCTGAGTTTTCTGATTTCTCCGATATTTCGGATACAGAATCAGACTCTCAACTGGAAAATATTTTGGAGGAAAGAATAAGGCCCAAAAATAATTTTTTTTTTAACTTATTGTTCCCCAGTTCAACAGAAAACAATTTATCGAGCATTTTAGAATAGACCGTACAAAAGTGAATGAAATAGCAGAGGGAGTTGGGTCTAGCAACTACTATAAAAAAGAAAGTGGGCCTTATGGAAAAATGAGCCCCCTTAAATACATGTGTATTTTTTTGTGGTATGCCGGACATCAAACTGCAAGCTACAGAGATGTTGCGGACAGATTTGACATTTGCATAAATGCATTATATAAAGTTATAAGGAGAGTAAAGTACTACCTCAGTAACTTGGCTCCAGAAGTAATAACATGGCCCAATGCAGAGGAAAAAGTAGAAATTGAACAATTCTTCAGAGACAAAAATGGATTCCCAGGAATTGTTGGTTTAATTGATGGTACACATGTCAAAATAGACAAACCAGGGGAGGATCCTGATTCATACATTAATAGGAAAGGATACTACTACTTAAAAATAAAAAAAATCAACCATAAAATATACAAAATTTTAGGTTATCTTGGTTATCTTCTTTCGTTCTAACTTCAGTTCAGTATGCGGACTTTTAACCTGAAGTTAGCCGCTGACTATTTTATTCTGTCAGCTGTTCACACAACTAGTTTGAAACCGATCAGAAACGGACACGCGCATTTACCTTAGTTTGATAACTGTCACAAACTTGTTATGGATCTTTTGTGAGAACAAACCTATATGTACGAAAAAGATGGCGGAACAACAAAAACTTCTCGTGAAAAGGCCTATTGATATTTAACTACGATTTTTTTTTTATCTTAAAAATCATTTTTGTAAAAATTTCTTTATATGTAAAAGGAAAGTAAATATTCTATGTTTGTAGGCAGCGCTTGGTTTCGAAGGCGACAACGATGCCTTAGATTGGAGATGTGGAGGTTCGATAATCTCCAATCGCTTTCTCTTAACTGCCGCACATTGCGTTATTAGATCATCTCCTCTAAAAGCCCGAATCGGGGTAACTTGGCTGAATGACACTAACCCCATAGACATAGACATTCAAAAAGTTACTATGCATAATTCCTATGACCCTCTAACCAAACATGGAGACATCGCTTTGATAGAGCTTGCCACAAAGATTAATTTTAGTGATAGAGTCAAACCTGCCTGCATTTATCCTAATAATGATGATCCATTAGGTTTAATTGTCAGTGGATGGGGAAAAACATCAATAAGTAAGAAATTTATTTGATTTAATTTTCACAACTATTAATAAAAGAACTGTTGTTTTTTAGATACTGAAGACGATAGGAGCACAATTTTACAAAAAGCAAAGCTGGTGGCTATTCCTGTACAACAATGCAACAATACGTACTTTCAAGCTTCGAGAGGATCGAGGAGCATTGAAGTAACGCAAATTTGTGCCTGGGGAAACTCAAGTGATGCCTGTTGGGTATGTTTAAACATCCAATATTAATTGCCTCAGTTTCGTTATTTACTTACAAACAATAACGGGTTGTTTAGCAAAGTCTAATCGGGGTATTATTTTCCTATTTAAACTTATTTTTTTAAATCCAATAAGTTATCTATATCTCAAATGTGGTCAAATGTTAATCATAAATGGAAACCCAAAATCATGTACCACAATAATATTTATTAAAAAAAAAATTTTTAATTTTTAAAAAAAATTTTTTTTTTTAATAAATGTTATGATTTTGGGATTTCATTTAGGATTTTTTTTTCCTGTTAATATTATAATATATCATATTTAAGATAATTTGTCTCATAATAATAATTTACAATACTTAAATTTTAGGGACCTTATTTAAATGTTTTTTATAAAGACTTCTACATGAAGTTATATATACGTAATTTACTTCACATCGACAACGCTGTTATGTCGTTCATCAGATTGCCAAGGCGTTGCCATGTGTTTTAAAATTTATTTTCTCTGTCATTTTTTGTCATGCAATAAAAAGTGAACATCAGATATGTTCTTCGTATGGAAAAGGCAACGTCGCTTATATGTTAAACGATCAGTGCTTAGTTAGGGAGTGGCTTTGAGATTATGTGCGGTACGTATTGGCGGGAACGGGAATACATGGTAAATTATTTTATTTATTGTTTTTCTTTGCGGCCCTCTGTAAAAGTGAATCAGCAGTGTGCTACCTCCAATAAAACACTATATCACTATAATGTGTATATATTTCACTCTTAACAAAATAACAATAATCATAATCAAATCAAATACAATAATATATGTATACGTCGTACCGCTATCTATTCGCGACTAACTCGATCCCCGCTCTCCGATACCGGTTCGTCTCGCACCTCAGTTACCGGTCTCCACAAGCAGCATTCCAGCTGTAATAATTTGTGCCAAAAGAAATCATTGTTTTGAAGCGGAATTTAACTCAATTTGAGAAAAATTTTCAGGTTATTCAGTGGATCAGACGGTAAAATTTTGTGGGAAATTGACGAAAGCTTCAGAACGCACAATTTACTGACCTAACTTTAATTAAAAAAAAAAATTGCATTAAATTAAAATGTCGTATATCTATGTAAAGCGATAAAATTGCCCGCCACTGGAAAAATTTCCTCCGAAAATCTCTATTACTTTGGAGCAATGACAGATGTCAACATTCCATTCACATTCCTTAAGACATTCCATTACTGTCAGTTATAAAGGAAAAGGAGTATAGGTACATAAGCCCCTAAGGGCCGTATTCATAGTTAATACTTGAAGGTAATCATAAAGGATATATTATGTAAAGACTACTTAAGGTCTCCTCAAACATTCCTATTCATAATCAATATTCTAGCCTACCTTGACAAAGAATTCCTTAAATAAGAAGAGTAATTCTCAACGTCTATTTCTGTCATTTATTTGCTTCTTGTTGTTAGTATTTGGTCTCTACCGAGTAAAGGTTTAGGTAAACGGTTTATAAAAGCCGAGAAAGAAGAAGAAAACAGTCGTTAAGTTGAACGTTGTTGCTGATGTTTGTTTCGGTTGTTGTGAAATTGTTGGAAATTTTAAAAAATATCTGAACGTAAATTTTATTCCGATAGGGAAAAAATTTATTAATTCATTTAGTAGACAGTCCTTTGAAAATCTGTATCTTCTTTTAAAATGATGTTCAGCATAAAAATCAAAATGGTTTTCCGCGTCTCTTATACATCTTTTTTGAATCCTACTACATTTTCCTCCAAGACATCAATAAATTCAATAAAATCATTATAATCCATAGTACTTATATAAAACTTATATTAACTTTTAATAAACACTGTCACTGCCAACGTCAGTGATGCAATTATTCATAATCATAACCTAAGAATGATGGTAAGGAGTGCTCAAGTCACCTACCAGGGTACCTTATTCTTAAGGATTATTGAAGGTGTCTTTAGTTGACTATGAAATACAAACTATACATTAAGGACGACTTAAGGAAAAACTATGAATACGGCCCTAAAGATTCTTAGTTTGCGAGATACAGCTGGTTAAAGTTGAAAAATTAAAATCATTTTTTTGCGATATTTCACCTACCGTTTTAAATTTTTTGTTCAAACTTGGCAGTCGATTTACTTTTTAGATGCTTGAAAATTAAACAAAAAATATGGTTGGCGTACTTCATCCAGTGGCGCACAATAATGGGTAGTAGTTACTACGGCCCCCTATTTTTTACGACACTGTATAAATCGATTTTTTTTTCATTTTCATTAAATCTTTGGTTATTTATGTTACAAAAAGTTCTTAACTTTTCTTGCGCTAAAATCAACAATTTTGTAGTAATTTGACTTTGGAGAGAAGTCTATAATTTGATTTGTTCATTTACAATAAACAGATGTCTGGACCTACTATACACAATACAAATATTTACAAAATAGTTTATCATTGGGCAGAAATTTTTGAAAAAATCATATCTTAAATATACAGGACTGTATTGTATTATTTGACAGGAAATTTCATTACCTGCATGTTTTTTTTTTGTCTGGCATAAATACATATTTTAACGAAAGGAAATGTTATAATTAGTGAGGAATAAAAATACAAAAACTGTTCCACATTAAATTTATTGTAACAGTTCAAAATATTGACCATTCACTCCACAGCACTTTCTAAAACGTTTTCTCATGTCAAAACGCACTCTTTGAAAAACTGTTGGGTCAAACTATATAAGGGCTGCAGAAAATATCGAGACTTTTTCTGTAGTACCTAATTGTTGTTTTTTGATTTTTTGCATCCTTCCTTTTAATTATTAAATTTTAATTTTTCCTTGGTATTTTTCCAATGCTAGCGTAAGTTAAATAATAAGATATTTGGCGATTTAGGAAATTTTGTTCAACAACCGTACTGCCTTTCTTCCATATAATAATGTCGATCATTTTTGAAAGAATGAGTTTTGACATGAGAAAACGTTTTTGTGGAGTGAATGAACGGTCAACGTTTTGAACAGTTACTATAAATTTAATACGTAACAGTTTTTTGTATTCTTATTCCTCACTAATTATAATAAACCTTCCTTTCATTAAAATTTGTATTTATGCCAGTTAAAAAACATGCAGGTGCTGAAATTTAATGTCAAATAATAGAATACGGTCCTGTATATTTAAGATATGCTATTGTCAAAAATTTCTGACCAATGATGAACTATTTTATAAATCCGAAGAAGTAACTGAAGGTTACGGGTTGGTGCGTACACACTTGATAATTGATAAAGAAGAGACGAATGTATTTTAAATTGTGTAATTAGAAAGTTAATTTTCAGCAGAAAATATATATATATAGACGTACTAACCATCAATACGAAGCCAAAAACTCTATGAACCTCAGCTAATACGAAGCCCAACACCGACATACGAAGCCCGACTTCGGGCTTCCTATAGATAAGCGTGTATAAATGAATCCTGAGGTTGGACATATATATCTAAAGTTATTTATAAAATTTTCGATTGGGCTTCCTAAGCTGACTGTTCCTATCCAAATAGCCACGTCATAGTACACAACATCCAACGCTAGGAGGCAGGGTAGCCGTTTCGTATATAATTTGCACACTTTAAATATATTTTACCGATTTTTCGAGCCCTATTATTATCTGTATTGTAATTCTAGGCCCTTTTGATCTGGCAACATCTTATGTTGTGTCTTTGGTCTGTTTTAATCAGTTTTAAAGTAAGAGCGGTTATTTAATATTTGTGCAGCGCAAGTGAATTATTATAATGCAAAGAAGCAAACGTTTAGTGCAAATGGCTACGGCGCAAAATGGTAGGTGTCACTAACTTTAGTTTTAATAAGTTAATGTGCTTCAGTTATTTTTAAAATACAGGAACTTTCTTTTATATAACTAACAAATTAATTAAAATCCCTGATGTATACAACTTTTCCCGCCAAAAGTTGATATTCATTCTTTTACACGGCTAATTAGCGCAAAGTGGGCAAAATTAATATGTGAAAGTTTAGGATACAGAGTGTTGGGGATTCTTAATCACGAATTATTACAAATGCCGAATAGAAAATTAAAATTTTAGCTTACCGATATATAAAAGTACAATTTTAATCATGCATAGGCTTCCCTCTAAATGTGCAACTTTTGTAATTTTTTTTTAAATTATTTTTGAATGTATAAGGTCAAAATGTATTATCTACACTGATTAATAATTTTAAATCTTAACGGTTTTGGGCCCTACTGACTTCTATTTTCAAATTTCGCCGGTTATAACGTACTACCTGTAACTCCTCCCATTTTGCAGATTTAGTTTGAAAATGTCTACTCGACCACATATTGTATTTGGTGGTACAGGTAAAATAATCGGTATATCGATTTTGAGTGGCTTTCGTTAATAGTTAATGAGAAATAACATCCAAAGGCAGAAAAATTTGGTTTATTGTGATTGTGCATTAGCAACACACATCTCACATACTTAAACTGCAGGCTTACCTAAATTTAAATTTCATCGACTTTTATAATCGTGTATCATAAAATAATCCACATTAGGCAGATTATTTGATGTAGCTTTTATATATTCATTCTCCATTTTTCAGAACACTCCCACAATCACAAATAAAAAATCACAATCGATATAGCATAAAGATAAAGACGTAAACAAATTTTGGTTTTCAAACTGACGTTATATAAATATTTATAATGAGCCAATTCAATCAAATCTCAGGTAGTACGTCATTATTTATTTTAATCTGCTATTTCTTAAAGAAAAAGTAAATTTGTGCAAAGTTATTTAAGGTATCATATTAGTCATTTAATAAGTAATAACTACATATCATCATGTATATTAGATTTCGTTATACAAAAGTAGCCCATTCTGGACGTAATATGATTAAAGGAAATTAACGTGAATTATTAATGTTCTCTTAAGTGAGTAAACCAGGTGAATATTCTTTAATCCAAGCAAATAATCCGTTAAACAATATTATACCATTTCTTTTATTGAAAATTTTTAAAATATTCTTTAATATGTTTTTCGAATTCTTCGGATATTTCGAATTTTAATAAATTTGTATGGGTTCAGTTTAAAGTTCAAATGTCAGTTAAACTTTGGATTAATGAATAAAGTTCGTTGTATAGGTATCTGTGACTGACAGTCCGAGTTTAACTGTCAACTGATGGATGGAGGGCCAGTTAAACTTCAAGCTTCGGTTAACACATGCGCAGATTGAAAATTAGTATACTTCGTATAACATGTCAGTATTATAACCTATCAAATATTTGTTATTCTCTTGACACGATTTTTCAAACATAATTAAATTTTCAAAATGTATATTTTGGAAATAATTGAAGATATATTATTTGATAATGAAGAAGATATAGATGTTATAAATATTGTGTAAAACCCAAGAAGACCTCGAATTTTTCTTTCATCAAGAATTTATGAATAATGGGTTCAGGATTTCAAGAGCCTTCGTTGAGATATTAATTCAACAAATTTTTCGAACCAATGTAATCTGAAGCTAGGCACCCATTCTTTAACTGAAACATATTCAAGAAATATTTTTAATTTTCATCGGTTTAAACTTGATGTTTAAATTACAGTTTAAACCTTATATTACGTTTTCTTGTGCCGCCCTGTATTTTCATTCTTCCTCTACTCTGTATATTTTATAGTTTCATGTTCGCTTGATTTTCCCTTTCCTCTTCCTCCGCGTCATGTTCCCCCTTCTTCTCTCGGCATTTATATAAATTGTCTTCCCATGCTAAGAACCTGCCATTTATCTATTTAATATCAAAAATAGACTTTGTATATCTTTATATTGCCAGTGTTTTTTACTGAAGATTTCTCTCTTGCCTCCCTTTTATTTATAGGGGTTTTTGGTTTTTCTTGGTGATTGTCAATTTTCCGCTGGTTCCCACGTCTGACAGTCAAGTCTGCTGGGTCCAATAAGTTTTTCTGGACAACTGAGACGGGACAGCTAGGAATAGGACAGCTTGCGCCTACAATACCAAGACTCTCTACATAAATGGAGCCAAGTTTTTATTGAAAAAAAAGAAAAATCTCTTGAATTATTCTCGTCAAATAAACAAATCTAACGTTTCATTTGAGTTTAATTTCCTTAACCCAAAAAAAAAGAAAGGACGGATTTTGAAATATATGATACTTTCTTTGTCAATTGTTTCTAATTACACCAAGAAATCAACTGACTGGCGTTCAAATTTTTTTTTATTTAATATTTTACTTCTGATATATTTCAAATTCTATTCGTGGAACGAACCCATAATATAATTTGAGCTCAATCAATTTACCTTTTTTTATCGTTTTAAACTATATTATAAACGTAACATATACAACTGACAATAAAATGACTTTTTTAAAAATCCTGAAACTGATTGTTGACATAACTGTCAAGATTTTAAAATCACCTTTGTCAAAGTAGTAAAGTCACCTCTAATTTTTTTTAAATCGATTAAAAAAACTTTTATCTTAATTTCCAATAATATATTCAAATATTTACAGGGTGATAAGAAATGTTAAAAAGTGAATAAATTCAGTTGATTTGAAAAGAAAATTAAATGGGTAAAGCATCTTGTTCTTTTTGACAAGTCTTGCTTGGAAACTAGAAAATTGTTATTTCTTATTCAAACAAAAAATTCAAATTCTTATTTTCTTTCTTGTTTCTCTGTTAAAGTAATTTTATTAGTTGTATTTAAGAAATCCCAACTGTGTGTTTACAAGTAAGAAATGTCAAAAATATAATTTTTTTAATTTTGAGGAGAGGCTACAGCAACTTATTTTCTATTTAAATGAATTGGATTTAATTATTAATTTATTATTTTTCACCACCCAATAGACCATTAACATTCATCCTTGGAACGAGCAAAAGCTCTTTCAAAAAAGGTATAACGCGTCATACATTACTTAAAAAAATTGCTATAAAAATATTTCGACCGATATAATTACAAAAATTTAACAATTTTGTTCAAAAATTAAAAAAAAAAATAACCTATACATAAGGTGAAGGGGGTTGACGTTAGAGTGATGTTTGTTATCAAAAATTTTGTCCTCCTCAAATCAAAAATTATTGGGTAAGCCTCAATTGGGGGTGGAAAATTTTTAAAAAAACACCCTGTATATCAGGTTTTTTTGCAAATTTATTCGATCACTGAACTAAATTATATTTCATATTTTATCAATGCATAGATTGACAATTTACTTTTCGATTAAAAAGTTAAAGAATTCTTGTGCCCAGTGTACACTATTTTTAAGAAGTATTTTTTATTATGTTTTTTAGTGTTAGAAAATTTTAGTTTTCCTTATAGAATGTACCGAATTAGTATATTATATTAAACCAATAAAAAGTTATGTTTTGTCATATTACTTACCTTATGTAAAAGCCAATATTATTTAAATATTTTAGCTGAATAATTAATTTAATCTTTCGCAAGAGACAGTCTTTATTCCTAATAATAATGCATCATACATTATTTATTAAACAGAAAATTTGGCAACATCGCTGGGCTTCATGTAATTGAAAAAATATATACATTTTATACAGTTGGGTCTAGTACAATACGTAGTATTCTCTCGGGACTCCTTGAATTTGTAAAATATCCTAAATTATGTATATTGAAATAAGTTACCCCTCGAAGAGAATTTTCCTTCTTATTTTTATTACCTTCTAATATGCCCAAAATATACAGAGCATTTTACAATATTAGGCTGGGCTTCGGATTATCTGTAGCACCTTATGGGCTTCGTAATAATAGTTGGGCACGTATATATATATATATATATATATATATATATATTTTCTTTTGTTAAAGTTTTTGTCAAGCGCTTTCGGCAACATTTGCCATCATCAGGACAACTAAAAATATTATAAAAGATATTCATTATACATGGAATGCTAAAAACATTAATAATAATACTTACAATTTTGGTTACTTAAAACTAGTGAGAAAAGATTTTTGAAGTTAAAATAACTTAAGAACTAAATTTTAGAAAATGAAGACTACAATAAAAAAAAGGGGGACATCTTAAAAGACAAAGGCATGTTTAGGTTAAGGATATTGGACATTTCCAATATCCTTAACCTAAACTTACTGAAATTACTCCATTCTCTCTCATTTTTGCCACTTTCTTGATTTAAATTTTCCCTCCAAAATTTCCTCTCGTTTTTCCTAGGTTTTTTCCCTTTTTTGTCTCAAATTTTGTCACGTTTGTCCTGAAATTTTCTCTCTCGAACCATATCACTTTTTTTTATAAAATTACCTTTTTTTTATTTTTGTTGAATTTCTCTTCTTTTCTCTTAAAAATTCTTACTTTTTTGCAGAAATACACGTTTTTTAAAAAACTACCCATTTTTTTCTAAAATTTACCCCTTTTTTTCTCATTTTTGTCACTTTTTTGCCTTAAATTTTCCCTCTTCCTATAAAATTTCCCTTTGTTTCTCTCAACTTTTGTCATTTTTTGCCTCAAATTTCCTTTCTTTTTTCCCTAAAATTAGTTTTTTTCTCTCATTAAAAGGTACCTCTTTTTTTCATTTTTGTCGAATTTCCCTTCTTTTCTCTCAAATTTTGTTACTTTTTTGAGTAAATTACACTTTTTTTAAAAAATTACCTTTGTTTTCGAAAATTACCCTTTTTTCTCATTTTGATCACATTTTTGACTTAAATTTTACCTCTTCTTCCAAAATTTACTCTTGTTTCTCTCAAATTTTTTAATATTTAATTTGAAATTTCCTCTTTTTCCCTAAAATTACCTCTTTACCTCTTTTCTCTCATTAAAAATACCCATTTTTTAAATTAAACCTTTCTTTTTCATTTTTGTTAAATTTCCCTTCTTTTGTCTCAAATTTTATCACTTTTTTCTGAAATTACCCCTTTTTTTAGACTACCTCATTTTACCTATTTGTGTCCCAAATTTCCTATTTCTTCAAAATTTCCCCTAATTTCTCTCCAATTTTGTGTTCCCCTTAAGAGGATACTTTATATATCAAATTATAAGTTTTTTAAATTGTGCAATAACATATTTTAATTCTTTAAAATAAGTTATAGAACAAAATATTAAAAAAAAATTATATTTCAAAAAAAAAATTGTATTTAAATAATTATTTGAATTTTAAGGGGCCTTGGGCACCGCGGTGTAAAAAATAGCGTATATACCATAGGACTAAAGTGTCTTTTAATCCCTCAGGTGATTGTTTCACCTTCGCGATTAAAAGATGCACTTTAGTCCCTTGGTATATAATATACTATTATTGTAATGGTAACTATCAGTGACAATGCAGTACATGTGTATATCTCGTAGGTTATGTTGCACACGCTAGGCCGGCTTGTCAGATATCTAAGTGGCCTTAGACAGCCTGGTAACACAGGCAACTACCTACATATATATTAAAATGGTTTGTTCTTATGTATAATAGAGAGTTATCGCCACTGACGCTACAATAAATACCTTATTTTTAGCACTATTCTAAATGATTTTAAATTTAAATCTAACCTTAAATATATTCGGTAGTTTGCGTCGAGTCGAGGTAAAGGTATATAAAATGGAAAATATTTTGGAAGTTGTTATTATTGGTGGTAGTAATGAAAGAATAGTTTTTGATAAACCACTGGCTGAACTATTAATAATTTTGATATTGAAACCTCTCTATTAATTTTGAATATTACCTGTTTTTCTTTAATGACATTTTAAATGATTTTCAAAGAACATATACCCAATTCCAAAATAATGAATCCTTTTTAAGTTTATGATCGGTCTGGTTTTTCCCAATACCTTTTAATTTAATAACATAGAACTCTTTTACTAACATTGTTCAGGTTGAATATTAGTTTACTATTAATATGGCCCGCCAATACTTCACCTTTGGTGAAGTATGGCAAACCGTAGTATTGAAATCGTGCAAAAATCTCAAAATTTTTTTTGCTCCAAATGACTTAAAATGTCATGAAACGTGAAAAAAATTGATTTCCCGCGAAAAACAAAAAAGTCTGTCTGTGTGGATGTCTGTGCGCACGATAACTTGAGAACGGTAAGGCCGATAAGAACGTTTATAAGACGTTTTTTTATATTGCAAATGTCACAACTTCTAACGTCATATAGACGTCGAAAAAGGACGTTTTAAAAACGTTTCAAAATTGACTAAATAAATTGTTCGACAAAAGACGTTCATACAAGCAAAAAAAAATACATATTTATTAAAAAATATTGATACCTATATACAATCTGTACAATTAAATAATTTTTATTTACACAATAAGTCAATTTAAAAAAAATCATTTTTAAGTATGAAAATATATACCAAAAATAAAATAATATTCATTTCTATAACTGAAATAAAGTTGGTCACACATAAACAAGTTCCCACTAAACATAAAAACGTAACTTTAACGATTAAACCATGTAACAAAGTTACAAACTTACGTTATTCAAAAAGTTACAATATATCATTAATATAACGTCACTGTTACCGCTTATGTCCGCTACATCAATGTTTATTTTCGTAACGTTACGAATCAAAAACATTATTGTAACGAAATTGTAATGTTTGTTCAAGGCAATATTAGTTACTTAATGTAAACATTATAAAAACGATATATTTACACATTGCATTTGTGTTGCATTAACATTTTTGAAATGTTTCTATGACATTATTGTAGCTGAATTTAAATGTTACCATTTTAACATTTTTGTAACATTTCTATTATGTATTTGCACCACATCCTTATAACAGCAATTTAACGATTCGAAAATGTTATGATTGAACATTACCAAAATGTTGTTAATGAACATTGCAGAAATGTATATAGGGAATTACTTTGAAACATAGAAAACGTGTTAATCAATCAATATACCAATCAGATATATAAATGTGTCAACATTCCAATGAAAAAACTGTGTTAACTTATTTGTCATTGTTATTGACATATTTAAATGGCAGATTGGTATAATCATTGAAAAAGTGCATTATTTTGGGTTTCAAAGGAGCGGTCCAAAATATAACATTATTATTATGGCCAAAATGACAAGATATACTTTCCACACAGTCTTTAAACGATGTATTCATAAGAGTTCTAATTGTTACATACTCTACAGTGCATGACATAAACTATGTAAAAATTGAGCATAAATAATACAAGAAATCGTTTGTCTGTAAATTTTTTATTAAAAACCTTCAAAAACTTTACAACTTCATAAACTCATACTTATCTATCCCCTTTTCATTCGTTAGTTGGCAAACCGAAACCACTGAAACCATGCAGTCCCCCAACTATTATCACCACTTAAACTACGACTTTCCTCATAGGACTACATTATCATAGACAATAAAACAAAACACAGAATCGGATAATGAAGTGCACGATTATATTTACACAATCACAAGTCACAATCTACTACCATTAATAAACGAAATACTTAAGCTTCAATCACAAGTGGCGTCTCATTGGCGTTGCTGGTGTTAGTGTTGGCGATTTTTAAGCGACAAATGTTGGGAAATGAACCTTAAGAGGGGCGTCGAAACGGGCTGTCATTTCAGTTAGCAATACTGAAATTGACGAGAAAAATTGACGATTTTGTAGAATACTGCAACACTTTTTTTATGATGTTAATTACAATGAAAAAGTTGATTGTGTTGACATTATGCGAACGGCTGCTGTTCACCGGTAGAGCGGTCGTGAATTCTTTTGAATATTATTGAAAAATTAAAGTCAAATTGTGGGCGCCACGAGGCTTAATAATTAAACTTTCAAACAACAAAAACGTAACTTTACATAGCCCCGAAAAGTAGAGAATTACAAAAAGATCTTACATAATTAGTTTGAATGTTTTAGTAAATATATGCATAAGAAATCAAACACAAACCTAAAAGTGTAAATGTTTAATAAAATAAAAAATATGGTATGTCAGAGTACAAGCAGATGATGGTATAGTTGAGTATACAAATATCAATATTTTGATGACTTTACAAGTTTATATCATGAGGCGTAACATGGTAGCTTATTCGACTAACGAATAAATATTTTTGACAATACAGATTATGTCAAACTATATTAAAATTATTAAATTTATATTTTCACCAATGTGGTGACCCAACCATAGCTATGTTTAGTTTACAGTAGGTAATCGAAAGAATGTTGTACACATACATATTGTAAAATTTAGAAAATTAAATTCTTAATTGAAAAGTTAATTAAATGTTAAATTTAATATTAAACCGCTTAAATTTTGTCAAAACTAAGTGACATTAAACTCAAAATGAAATGAAATAAAACCAAAGTTAAATTTTAAATAAAAACACCTTACTTGGTACACTGTAGAGATAGTTACACTGAAAATGTTCCATAATCTTCAGCTCCAAAAAGGAATGTTGAAAAGGTCTCGCTGATCAACAGTAACGAATACGATGATTCAAGTTCTTGAATCCAAAAAATGAAGTTCACAAAGTTGGTTTCAACAGGCATAACCCATGGTTACAACTAACAGTTGTACAGAAGAACGAAGTGGTAAAACGTAATGAAACGATCCCAAAGGAACTGCAATCCTGCTACCAGTGATTGTCGGTAAGACAAAGGGGTTTCATAGGTGGAAAATTATCCAAAAAAAAATATCAGAACATTACAGAATGTCCAGAACGTAGATTGTCCATTTCCAGAACGTAAATCAAAATTTGTACTTCATGAAACGATCCCGCACGGCATTGCTATCCTGCCACCAGTGATATTGGTGCACAAGGGGGTTTCAGAACATCAAAAAAAAACAAAAGCCGGCATCGACAAGATGGCTGACGACATCAAAAAAATCGGAGGTCCAGAAACGTCCCTAATAAGAACAAATAAAATTGGTAAAACATCACGAAATATTTCTACCAAAAGCTACAAATTAGCGAAATTAAATTAACATACCTTTTTTTTAAAAGGGAATCATCAAAACCATGGACACAACGAATAAAAAAGTCACGAAGACTCTTCGACCTGCACTTGTTGCCGATCAAACGCCAAAAGGAACGTTTGTCGTTCAAAGACAGAAAATCTGACCTAAATGGCCTTACACATCAAAGGTAGTGAGTTAATTTAAATGGATTACCACTAAGAAAAAGACCGAACTTTCATTAATGGGAAAGAAGAATGTAAACAAACTTACGGATTCGACCTTCGACAACAATTTGGCATTAATCATAACCTAAGTTATTAAAAATCAAAACAAACATATTTATACCTGGAAATCTAAGGACATAAAATACTGAAATGGTTTGGATAATTAGAATTATATTAGATTACAAGTACAAAGACTTATCAATCGATATTAAGGTCTGAATGGTATAATTAAATCATTTTCATACGATACCAACAGGTGTTTATTACAAAAATAAGCAACGATTCTAATAAATGTTTACCAAAGTTGAAATTAGGGGAAGATAGTGTAACAGGTTAGTACTATATTATACTATTGAGTATAAATATTCCCGTTTACATGGACTGCTAATTTTTAAATGCTACACCACCCCTTTCTTTCGAAAAAAATATGTTAACCTAATTGTTTATTAGTTGACATATTTTTATAAAAACAAAAAAAAATCGGACACATCACTAACACATACTCCAAAAAATGAAATATTTTATTTGCAGGAATATAAAAATATCCTAGCTATGCTAAAAAAATACAACAGAATTGTAACAACAATTTAAGAAAATTCCAAGAGAGAGAGTAAAAAAAATATGAAACAACATGGATCAATTTATTTTACTTGGGCACTTGAAAATTTTAAGAAAAGTATCCTCTTATTAACTTTTAATGTTTGGTAGCTTCGTGTACCACACGTCCAAGAAGGAAGTCATAATCGGGAAGTCTAATTCAGTAGGGGTCATCTTCGAGAAAAAGTCACTATCATGAAATGTCTACATTAAAGAAATAAGATTTAACGGAAAAATAAAAAATTACAAAAATATTAACGAAATGCCTAATTCAAGTAAGTATGAACGGTAAATATTCAAAAGGATCATTTCACCTTTTTAATCCAGAACAAACATAAACAAAATAAAAAGTTATTTTCGAACAAAAGGTATTCCGAAAAGAAAAACAATAAACAGATAACTTTACGATTATCTTGAAGATAGGGCCAAATGAAAATAAACACTATTTAGGTGATTTCCTAGGATCAACACAAAATAAAGTTTATGCGGGGGACATAAAATTTTACTATTTCAAACTAAACTTATCCTACAGAAACATCTGAGTTAGATCCGAAATAAGGTTTTAGATCTTTGATATGCCATTCTCCAGCGTCAGAACCATTGATATGATCAAGAGCATAAACTAATCTAGAGACCTTTTTTCTAACTTTACATAGGACGTATTTAGGGGCTAGTTTAGCTGAAAATTTCGCTGCAGCATCCGAAAGAATTTTATTTCTACGCCACACTTTATCACCAACTTGAAAAGTGTGATCTCTTTTTCTTAAATTATAATTTTTCTCATAACGTTTATGAGCCACATGAAGTTTATTCTTAACTTCATCAAAAACTTGCCTTAAGCCTGATAAATCACTAACATATACATCTCTATCACCAGGTGATAGATCAAAATTTTGAGTACTGGATAACTCACCATAAAATTTACCAGAAACTGGTACATTTCTACCAAAAACTAAAAAAGATGGGGAATACCCATGAACTTCATGTTTAGCTAAATTTATTGATAATTGAACCTTTTTTATTTCTAAATCCCAATTTTTATGTTCTTTGATATAACTTCTAACAACCGTACCGACTGTTTTATTATTTCTTTCAACAAAATTACAACTAGGACTATATCTAGCCGTAAACCAAATTTTTTGTATTTCATATTTATCAATTAAAGACTTAAATTGTTTACCCGCGAATTGAGTACCATTGTCACAAATTATTACTCGAGGTACACCGTAAACTAAAAAGATTTGTTCTTCCATTATTTTCGTTATCGTAGGAGCTGTAGCATTGCGAATAGGGAAAAGAAGTGTATACTTAGAAAACCAATCTCCTACCACTAAAAGATATGAATTTCCACGAGTACTTCTAGTGAATGGACCTTGTAGATCAACTGCTAAAATTTCAAAAGGGAAATTTACTGATTTTTCCGAACCCATGAGACCCATACGAGATTTGTTTGGCATCTTTTGAGCTTGACAAACTTCACAAGATTTTACATATTTTAAAATGTCCACTCTCATTTTTGGCCAATAATATAATTCTTGTACTTTAGAAAACGTTTTATAAAAACCAAAGTGACCTGAGGTAGGTGGATCATGACAATTATATATTATTTGTTTTATCTGAGATTTAGGGATTAACTTTTTCCACTCTACACAATTCGTAGAAACAGGAGAAGTATTAGGGACAAATTTAAAAACAGTATTATCTAAAACTTTCCATTGAGGGTAAGCAGTAGGGTTACTTAAAATTTTTTCTCTAAGATTATTATACCATGTATCGGTATTTTTAGGCAAAATATCAATAACAAAAATTTCATTAGAGTTCTCTAAATCTTGATCATTATGTGGAATTCTACTAAGTGCATCTGGAAGAATATTCGAACTACCTTTTTTATGAATTAATTCAAAATTATATTGACGTAGAGCTATAGCCCACCGAGCTAGTCTACCCTGAGGTTCTTTGAGATTATTTAACCAAAGTAATGAGTGATGATCTGTGATGGCTTTAAATTTGGTACCTTCAACAAAAGCTCTAAATTTTTGAACTAAAAATAACAAAGACAAACATTCTTTTTCCGTGACCGTATAATTACGTTCAGCTCGAGACAAAGATCTGGAAGCATAAGCTATTACACGTTCTAAACCATCAATTTCTTGAGTTAAAGCACCACCTAAGGCTGTTTGACTGGCATCACAATGAATAGTAAATTCTTTAGAAAAATCTGGGGGAACTAAAATAGGTGCGCTCACAAGAGCTTCTTTAATTCGACAAAAAGATTTTTCAGCAGAAGAATTCCATTCTATTTTGTTATTTTTCTTTTTTCCTTTTAGGAGACCATTAAGCGGAGAGACAAGATCTGAAAAATTACTGATAAAACGTCTGTACCAAGAACATAAACCTAAGAATCTTTTAACTTCAGTAAAATTAGTAGGACGTGGATAATTAACCATAGTAGCTACTTTGTCAGGATCTGTACGAAGTCCTTCTACATCTATTACGAAACCTAAATATTTTAACGACGTCTTAAAAAACTCACATTTTTTAAGATTAATTGTTAAACCTGCTTCTAACAAAATATTCTTAACTTCATTTAATAACCTAATATGTTCTTCAAACGTGGTAGACGTAATAATAATGTCATCAAGGTATGAATATACATTCGGTTCGTATTTTGGTCCAAAAAGAGCATCTACAAGTCTTTGTTGTGTCTGCGCACTATTGACAAGTCCAAAAGGCATTACATTAAAATGAAACAAACCGCGACCAGGTATACTAAAAGCAGTTTTTTCTTTAGATGATTCATCAAGGGGAATTTGCCAAAAAGCTTTTCGTAAGTCTATACTAGAAATAAATCTGGTTTTTCCTAACATATTTAATATACGATCAATTTTAGGTAAGGGATATGAATCGTGTTTAGTCAACTCATTTAATTTGCGTCCATCGAAACAAAACCGATATTCTCCATCGCGTTTCTTAACTAATAACACAGGAGAGGACCAAGGGCTAAATGAGGGTTCAACGACTCCTAATTCTAACATTTCGTCTAGTTCTTTATTCAAAATTCCTAACATATAAGGAGACATAAGATATTGGGAAACTTTAAAAGGTTTAGCATCAGCAGTGTCTATTGTTAACTTAATTTTATCAGTTCTTCCTAATTTATGTTCACAATTTACTTCATTAAAGGAATCAATGACTTGTTGAGCTAATATTCTTTGATCTTTATTTAAACAATCAAAGGCTGAAATTCCTACACTATCATTATTAAGACCACTCTTAGAAATTTTATCTAACGGAGATGTTACCAAATTACATTGAATATCCCAAACTAAATTTTTAAAATCCATTTTTACTTGAAAAATTTCACAAAAATTCATGCCTAAAATAATTGATTGTGGTAAAGAAGGTACAACTAAAGCTGGGACTATTTTATAAACATCGTTAATTAGAATAGGTAAATCTACTATTCCTGAAACTGATTGTGATTTACCATCTGCTGTAGAAATACTTTTGACAGAGTTATTGGGATCAATTTTAATATTAAGTTTCTCTAAAATTGGGATACTTTGACTACCTACTATAGTAGTATTAGCACCACTATCGAGCAAACACTCTACTAACATATCTAATAACTTTACTTTAATATATGGTCTATTATCATTATTTTTAGTAACACAAAGGGGAGAAATTTCATTTTTATTGACTCTATAATTTTCGTAAAAATCTTTAACACAAATTTTCCATTTGTTCCAACCATCCTCATTAAAATATTTACCGGAAATCTTGTTGGCATGTGAAAGCGTAACTGGTGTGTGAGAGCCAACGCCTCTAACACCACAATTTAGTTTTTTGAGCACTTAGGGCACTCTTTTACAGTAACATTTTCTTCTCCACACTTAAAACAATATTTTTTAGTTATAGGAGCTTTACAATTTTGATGAGTATGATTAGGTAACTTACATTTCCAACAAACAATTGTTTTATCATTTCTAGCAATCGCATTTGCATTAACCTTTTTCTTATTATTAAAAGGAGTGAAACCTTTATTTTTACTTTTAAAATTTTTACTTTTGCCATCTGACTTATAACTTCCCGAATAAGAAGGATTTTCTGAAAAATAAGCTAATTCTGATTCTAAAAAATTGTGTTGTGGCCTACTAGAAGAACACAAACCTAAAATATCAGCTTCCTCTAATTTTTTACATAACGTACTTAATTCTGACACTGTACTGATATCATGCAAAGCTAACCGCTTTCTATATTCTGACTGAAGACCTAAACGAATGAATTTAACTTTAGTGGTTTCTGCTGGAACACGAGATAACCTGGAAAACAAAGTTTCCATACAAGCTACGTACAAAATAATCGGTTCAGTTCTACCCTGAAGTCTTTTCTTTATTTGTTCCCATAAATCGTCGTCTATATCTGACTTTAAAAAATCTTCTTTGATTTTAACAATTAATGAATCCCAATCGTGAACGACATTTTTGACATGCCTATACCAAAAAATTGCTTTGTCTGAAAAAAGATCACTAGCTTGTTCGTACAGCTGTATTTTAGTTATATTTCTAGAATGAGCCATTTCCTCAACATTTTCTATAAAAGATAATACATTCCTAGGATTTCCATCAAATTTTAGGCCTAACTTATAAACAGGTACTGACTTAAAAGAAGGGTTCTGCAAAAAACTTGAATTGAGAGGTGTACTATGATGTGAGGTATTAACATTTTGGACTGGGTTACTAACTGAAAAATTTACATTACCTACATCAGGTTGAATTACTTTTTCATGTAACTCTGAATCTAATTGTAAACATGAAGCATAAGATTCGTTTTTAAAATCTAATTTGACAGCATAATCTGTTTCTGAGGGATCTAATTTTAATCTTTTGACTCTAAACGTAATATGACTTAAACGCGCGTTAATCCGTTTATAGGACGAATCTGATTCAGGACCTTCAAAATCATTAACTAAAATTTTAATTGAATCTAACGTACTAGTTATCTCAGTTCTCTCTATGTCAAAATCATAATTTGGGTCATTTAAAGTTAAAACATCAAGATTTTGTTCTCTTTCTACAACTAACATACGACCTAAAATTTTTCGCTTGTCCGCTACTGGACGTGTAGAAACAACATTTCTAATTCTTAATTCATAATCAAGCTCCTTGATTAACAAATACACAGTCTTAAAAGTTATATCCATCGTGAACATTTACTAAATTATATCCGTACAAAATTATTAAAGTTCAATTATCATTTAGCAAAACATACCAAAAAAATCAACAAAATGTTTCCACCACTACATACACGTATAAGAAACCAAAGTGATACCTTATTTTATTTTCAAAAAAATAAATCTTAACTTAGAACTTCGTATTCGTTGCAACTAAATTGACCTACTTCAGTTTAAGTTTATAAAAAAATATTTTACTTATTGTCTGAATTTCTGATGCATATATACTAAAGATTTCTATAAATTTCAAAAATTATTTGACTCTAATTTACTTAAAGGGTGGCCCCACGTTGGGCGCCAAAATTATGTGCAACACTTTTTTTATGATGTTAATTACAATGAAAAAGTTGATTGTGTTGACATTATGCGAACGGCTGCTGTTCACCGGTAGAGCGGTCGTGAATTCTTTTGAATATTATTGAAAAATTAAAGTCAAATTGTGGGCGCCACGAGGCTTAATAATTAAACTTTCAAACAACAAAAACGTAACTTTACATAGCCCCGAAAAGTAGAGAATTACAAAAAGATCTTACATAATTAGTTTGAATGTTTTAGTAAATATATGCATAAGAAATCAAACACAAACCTAAAAGTGTAAATGTTTAATAAAATAAAAAATATGGTATGTCAGAGTACAAGCAGATGATGGTATAGTTGAGTATACAAATATCAATATTTTGATGACTTTACAAGTTTATATCATGAGGCGTAACATGGTAGCTTATTCGACTAACGAATAAATATTTTTGACAATACAGATTATGTCAAACTATATTAAAATTATTAAATTTATATTTTCACCAATGTGGTGACCCAACCATAGCTATGTTTAGTTTACAGTAGGTAATCGAAAGAATGTTGTACACATACATATTGTAAAATTTAGAAAATTAAATTCTTAATTGAAAAGTTAATTAAATGTTAAATTTAATATTAAACCGCTTAAATTTTGTCAAAACTAAGTGACATTAAACTCAAAATGAAATGAAATAAAACCAAAGTTAAATTTTAAATAAAAACACCTTACTTGGTACACTGTAGAGATAGTTACACTGAAAATGTTCCATAATCTTCAGCTCCAAAAAGGAATGTTGAAAAGGTCTCGCTGATCAACAGTAACGAATACGATGATTCAAGTTCTTGAATCCAAAAAATGAAGTTCACAAAGTTGGTTTCAACAGGCATAACCCATGGTTACAACTAACAGTTGTACAGAAGAACGAAGTGGTAAAACGTAATGAAACGATCCCAAAGGAACTGCAATCCTGCTACCAGTGATTGTCGGTAAGACAAAGGGGTTTCATAGGTGGAAAATTATCCAAAAAAAAATATCAGAACATTACAGAATGTCCAGAACGTAGATTGTCCATTTCCAGAACGTAAATCAAAATTTGTACTTCATGAAACGATCCCGCACGGCATTGCTATCCTGCCACCAGTGATATTGGTGCACAAGGGGGTTTCAGAACATCAAAAAAAAACAAAAGCCGGCATCGACAAGATGGCTGACGACATCAAAAAAATCGGAGGTCCAGAAACGTCCCTAATAAGAACAAATAAAATTGGTAAAACATCACGAAATATTTCTACCAAAAGCTACAAATTAGCGAAATTAAATTAACATACCTTTTTTTTTAAAGGGAATCATCAAAACCATGGACACAACGAATAAAAAAGTCACGAAGACTCTTCGACCTGCACTTGTTGCCGATCAAACGCCAAAAGGAACGTTTGTCGTTCAAAGACAGAAAATCTGACCTAAATGGCCTTACACATCAAAGGTAGTGAGTTAATTTAAATGGATTACCACTAAGAAAAAGACCGAACTTTCATTAATGGGAAAGAAGAATGTAAACAAACTTACGGATTCGACCTTCGACAACAATTTGGCATTAATCATAACCTAAGTTATTAAAAATCAAAACAAACATATTTATACCTGGAAATCTAAGGACATAAAATACTGAAATGGTTTGGATAATTAGAATTATATTAGATTACAAGTACAAAGACTTATCAATCGATATTAAGGTCTGAATGGTATAATTAAATCATTTTCATACGATACCAACAGGTGTTTATTACAAAAATAAGCAACGATTCTAATAAATGTTTACCAAAGTTGAAATTAGGGGAAGATAGTGTAACAGGTTAGTACTATATTATACTATTGAGTATAAATATTCCCGTTTACATGGACTGCTAATTTTTAAATGCTACATTGGTGCACAAGGGGGTTTCAGAACATCAAAAAAAAACAAAAGCCGGCATCGACAAGATGGCTGACGACATCAAAAAAATCGGAGGTCCAGAAACGTCCCTAATAAGAACAAATAAAATTGGTAAAACATCACGAAATATTTCTACCAAAAGCTACAAATTAGCGAAATTAAATTAACATACCTTTTTTTTAAAAGGGAATCATCAAAACCATGGACACAACGAATAAAAAAGTCACGAAGACTCTTCGACCTGCACTTGTTGCCGATCAAACGCCAAAAGGAACGTTTGTCGTTCAAAGACAGAAAATCTGACCTAAATGGCCTTACACATCAAAGGTAGTGAGTTAATTTAAATGGATTACCACTAAGAAAAAGACCGAACTTTCATTAATGGGAAAGAAGAATGTAAACAAACTTACGGATTCGACCTTCGACAACAATTTGGCATTAATCATAACCTAAGTTATTAAAAATCAAAACAAACATATTTATACCTGGAAATCTAAGGACATAAAATACTGAAATGGTTTGGATAATTAGAATTATATTAGATTACAAGTACAAAGACTTATCAATCGATATTAAGGTCTGAATGGTATAATTAAATCATTTTCATACGATACCAACAGGTGTTTATTACAAAAATAAGCAACGATTCTAATAAATGTTTACCAAAGTTGAAATTAGGGGAAGATAGTGTAACAGGTTAGTACTATATTATACTATTGAGTATAAATATTCCCGTTTACATGGACTGCTAATTTTTAAATGCTACAATACAAATCTCGAGAACGAAAGTTTTGTTTGTAGAAATATTTATACCTATAATAGCTTACACATTGGAATAGGACATCTCCTTTTTTGAACTAAATCTAAGCAGTAATAAAGAAGATATCAATCATTTAATGAAGGTGTGTTTTTGACATTTTTGACAATTTGTGATCACCAATTTTAACGTGAAAAGGAGATGTCCTAAATGAGGCATCCAGTATTAATTTCTGAAAATATTAAATCTCAAAAATTTATATTTCTCGAGATTTGTATTCTAGAAAAAAAAACTTATTCAACTCGCGGTACACAATTTCAGGCATTTTCTGCGTGAAAAGTGGCGCTTTTTGGTTAGCATTTTTAACAATTTATACAACCAAGATTACAAATGAAATTTATTAAAAATATGACCTGCCATAGTGTTATTGTCATTATCAGCTGACTGTTTTTTTAGGTTATAGAATCATGTCGTTTATTTTGCAACATATTTTAAACTTTTTAAAGAAAACAAATTAGAATTAACTAAAACCAGTTCTTCAGTTTCAAGCATTTTTATTAAGTTGAATCGTGCGAATTAAAACAAATGTGATCAAAATACGTTTTGACAAGTGGGACTTTGGTGATTGTTATAGTAATCTTATGAAAATGTGCAGTTCAAATAATAATAATACATATTGTGATCTGTATTGTGTAGTGTATAAAAAAGCGAATCGACTCTTACTAATAAACTACAGAAGAGGTGTTTCTTACTACCTTACTAGAAAAATCTTAACTTTTAAACAATATGTATTGACGATCTTATATTAACATTTGGCATAATTTCCTTGAATTTTTCGTCATATATTTATTAATAAAGAAGAGACGAATGAATTTTTTTAAAAAAAAAAATTTTAATCTCCTTATTAATCTAATGTTGTCTATTCTACAGACAACATTCAGGCCTGGGCCTACTTCTCATGTCCTTCTGATGTATGGAGGCATGCCTTTTTTTTTAAGATGTTCCCCCTTTTTTTGGGGTAGTCTTCATTTTCTAAAATTTAGTTCTTAAGTTAATTTAACTTCAAAATCTTTTCTCACTAGTTTAAGTAACCAAAATTGTAAGTATTATTATTAATGTTTCTAGCATTCCATATATAATGAATATCTTTTATAAAATTTTTAGTTGTCCTGATGATGGCAAATGTTGCCGAAAGCGCTTGACAAAAACTTTAACAAAGAAAATATATATATATATATATATATTTTCTGCTGAAAATTAACTTTCTAATTACACACTTTAAAATACATTCGTCTCTTCTTTATCAATTATCAAGTGTGTACGCACCAACCCTTAACCTTCAGTTACTTCTTCGAAATATATTTATTACATTAAATATGTCACCAAGGAGAAAGAGAACAACGAACCCTTATATGCCCGTATCAGATTCATTAAAAATTAGTGTTCGTAGTTTTAAGCGAATAAAACAAAAAAGTACTACGGTAACAGAAATTGTAATGAACGGCCAGTCGCACAATGTACTCAAAAGAAAGACTGACAATATAAGTGATTTTAAATTCGGGTATAACTCGCAACAGTACTGAGCAGCCCTGTCACTGGTATATTTCACTTCTGCCTACTTATTTTGTATGAATATGTGAAAGTAAAACTCAAAAACGCCGAAAAAGACTGTAATAAAGGTAATTAGTGATACAAATCTTATATTAATTGTTAAAATAAATATTTTGTATGTACTGAAAAGAAATAAAAGATTTGGTTTAAAGTTAATTATTAAATTTATTTTTTACAAATACTAATTTTACAATCATGCTAATGTTAAGAAAAATATATACAATAAAATAGTAACAATATTTCAAAATATGAACAAGAAAGTGATTAAGGGAATTTATGATCCAATACTAAAAATCTGAAAGATATTAAAAGAACTTTGTATTAATAAAATTGAAGGCTTAAAATATAAGAATCTGAAAGAGACGTTTTATTAGTAAATGAAATAATAAAATAAAAGGGGGTAATCCCACCCAACTATTTGAACGCTCCTAGTAAAGTAATTGTTTAATCAATTCTGATAAAAATTTTAATGAATATTTTCAATATTCTCTAAAATTAATAGTACACGAGATACAAACAAAAAAGTTATTTTGAAATCATACAATCATATCAATTTATTAAGTTTATTAGATTTAGAAACTTTTATCAAGTGTAAAATTTTCTGTAAAATTAATAGTATAAGATGTACAAACAACAGTTATTTTATAATAATTTAAAATTATGAAACATTTCATACACATCCAAAAATAACTATTATAATGACAAAAATTTTTTTATTTGTTGTTTAAACTCATCTTAAAATCAAATAAAGTTTGTTTATTTTTTCTATCCATATTAATGAAATGGCATCTGTTAACTAAGCAATGTTTCAAGGGTTCTCTATCTTGTCTCTTGCAAAATTAATTTTTACATTAGAATGTTTTGTTTATGTATTAATAATAGTATTTGAATACCTTATTGGGTTAATCCAAGTTTTTCTCTCAGCTGGGTTTGTTGCAAACACAAAAAACTTACATGTCTTTTATTCACTAAATGTTTACATTGCAATCAGGAACAAAACACATAGCCATATTTACACCAGTTCGAAAATCTGAAACAAAAGTAAAATAGTTAAAACGCAATTACAAAAAATATGAAGATAAAGTCGATAAATTAATAATTCACAATTATTTCTCTAAAATACAACTGCTAATTGTTATACATAACCTCATTGGAAGAAATAAAAATAAAGCAGGTAGTCTTGAGTCTGGTCAAACAAAAACAAAATAACATCTGTTTAGTGTTTTGTGGTCGACCTTGGGTTGAAGTGGGTATCCGATCGGAAAATACGAAAATTCTCAAAATATATTTTAACTGAGAAATAAATATTTTAATACTGCTAGCACCACCTGGTACACAGAAGATTAAATAATTTTAATAATTTCGTCTTTCTGTTTGTATATATGAAACATAGTGCACCTCTTTTATTATTGCTGAAAGACAGTGATAGACTGATGAGACTGACAACTCGAGTAACACAACATAACTTTGATTTTGCACATGGTGCTTGGAATTTTAGTGTTGTCAGTTTGGTGTACCTGTTAAGATCCCCCTCTTAACCAATCAACACAGAACCTTAATGGCGGGGAGTTTGAAAATTCGACAAAATATGTTGTTAACACGTTACAGTAATGTTGGAATGAACATTTATATTTCATTTTAGTGTTACATTTATGCATTGTTTAAATGTTGTTAATAATAATTCGTCATAATTTGTACGTAATTTTTACCTAAAATGTATAACGTTTTAAATTCGATTATGAAAGTATACTTTAAAATTGCGTATCTTTGTTTTATTTCAGAAACATTTCTTGTTTGACAAATAAATACCGCAAATATAACGTTATCACAAATCAAGTCTGTCTTTAAATTTATTTTACGTTAAAATAACGTATAAAGTACATTTAAGAATACACGTTAATCTTTTAACTTTCTTAAAACGTTACATATTGTTAATGTTACGTAACATGTTTAGTGGGTTAGTTATCATTTCGGTTGGTGCTGAGGTGTCTTCAACGAAATATGTAGGAGTATTTCTTGTATGCTTATGAGACTGGAATCATCAGAATTGGAGGAACTAGAATAATTATGTTGAACTTGATTTTCGACATTTTTAAATAAATCCTCTTATAAATTCATAGACTTGTTGATATACCTGTACTTTTAATTCTTCGAAACTTTCTTTTCTTTATACATTTCACAAAAAACAAACAAGTAGATTTACAGAGTCAAAAACCTTCAAAAATCACTAATTACATGATAAAAATGAATCACAAAATATACCTATATCAGGGATTAAAGTACCTACCCAATACACATGTTAAATGTTCAACAACAGCTATAAAACATAAACACAAACACAATTCACTTAATATATCACTCCTCGGAAACCGAAAAAGAAAACAAAAAAAATATAACAAAATATGGATGATAATTTTGAAGATATAAAGATTTACTAGGTTTATCTTCGCTAGTTGCAGAGAAAATAAACATGAAATTACCGAGAGTCACGCCATGTTTTATCGTCCACTATGCAACAACTGTAGACATAGACAACAGCCACGCAGTGCAAGTGCGTGGTTTCTCTCCCAAACCGACCGTTAGCGAGCTAAATTCGTGATTGGTTGGAATCAGACACAGACAGAGAGAGCAAACAAAACGTCTTTTGAACGTTTTTTACATTAGTTATGAAAACGACTAACAAAGACGTTTAAAAAACGTCCTTTTTATGACTTTTTATGGAAACATATTTTTGGGGACCCAACGAAAACGTCTTTACTTGTGGTTTTAAAAACCACTAAAATGAAACGTTTAGAAAACGTCCCTTTTATGATTATTTCTCAAAACATACTTTTGCAGACCTAAAAAGAACGTCTTTTGGATGTTTATGAAGTGGTAATAAAAACAACTTACAAAAACGTTTCAAAAACGTAACTTACTGACTTTTCTCAAAACATTCTTTTGAGGACCTAAACAAAACGTTTTATGAACGTTTATACTAGTGGTTTTAAAACGAATGAAATAAATCGTTTAAAAAACGTCCCATTTATGTTTTTTTCTCAAAACATACTTTTGCAGACCTAAAAATAACGTTTTTTGAATGTTTTTAGAGTTATAAAAATAAGTTACAAAAACGCTTAAAAACGTAACTTTCTGACTTTTCTTAAAACATTCTTTTGAGGACCTAAACAAAACATTTTCTGGACGTTTTTACTGATCGTTTTAAAAACTACTGAAATGAAACGTTTAAAAAACGTCCCATTTATGATTTTTTCTCAAAACATACTTTTGCAGCCCCAAAAACAACGTTTTTTGGACGTTTTTACAGTGGTTATATACGTCTAAAAAACCTAACTTTTTGCCTTTTCTCAAAACATGCTTTTGAGGACCTAAACAAAACGTTTTTTGAACGTTTTTACTAGTGGTTTTAAAAACGACTCAAATAAAACGTTTTAAAACCGTCCCTATTGTCACTTTATAAAAAACCTTTTGACATGGACGTTAAAAACCATTTAAGTACTAGATGTTTTTTTATCATAGGTTTTAAAAACGTCTGAGTAGTGTAGCTTAGATAACGTTTTTTTTATTTATGACTTCGGACGTTTTGACGACATATTTTGGACGTTTCTTTATGTTCATTTTAAAAACGTTCTTGCACAAACGTTTATTTTGGTCCTCGGACCTTCTAACGTTAAATGGACCATAAAAAAAACGTCAATCGGACCTTTCCTGCTATTAGGGAAGTGAAACTTCCATTCGAGATATCTCGATAAGGAAAGCAAATTTGTCGATACTGATTTCTATTAAGGTGTTGTATAAGTCAAGACGCGTTGATTGATATCTATATATCATTTGACTCGTTGAAAAAAAAAATTGAAAAAAAAAATTATTCGAATCGGACTTTCTTCCGCTGACGGAAACGGTAGTCTTGAAAAATCGCGCAGAGATTATTCCTTTTACTAGTTTAATATTTTGAATTAAATAAATTATTTTAAAATCCTATTTGAATAAATATATTTTCGGTTTAATTTGAGAGTGAAAAATTAACAGAACGTAACCAAAAATGTCACAGCATAATAAACTGCTGGGAATCTGGGAATTGGGAAATTGTCAGTAGTGTCAGTCAAGTAAAATGAATAAAATAAAAAAATTAGTCGAGATAATACGAAAGGCGACGGAAAATCACGATCACATACGTTATTTCAAATTTAAGGTTACCGTATTTTGTTCATTTACGGTAATACGGTATTTTCTTTAAGCACCAAAATACGCAAGCGTAGATGTCAAAATAAGGTTACCGTATTTCTTTGGAGCGTGGCGATAACTCCCTAATTTCACTGGAACCGATATGCGTCCGGCGGTCAGTAAAATGTCTTAGGTGCGTCCCGCAAATAAAATTTCGTAGCACAGATGCGTCCGATGGTTCAAAAAGGGTCAGCCAAGGTGCGTCCTGTGGTTAGAAAATGATCTTACTTATATTTTTAGAAAATATTTTTCAGAGTATTTAAATTACTAAGAAAATCGAAAAGATTACACTTGTCGCCTTAGATACTTTATCTGAAATAGGGCTTATTTACATAGAGTTTGCTGGGTTTTCCGGCTTATCCGCAAAGACTATTATGAATCGTTTATCTCATTATAAAATTATTTTTACTTGTTTAAGGCAGGTACCTTGTTTTTAATATTTCAATTTGGATTCAGTGCAATACTATCCTTGCTGTGTGAAAGTGAAAATGGAATTTGTGACTAGTCAAAAAGGCAAATCTCTCTTAGTTATTAATGGATATAAATTTCGATTTCATAAATATTTAGCGACTAATGCTCAGAGATGGGCCTGCGACAAAAAAACCTGCAAGTGTTTTATCAAACTCGATGAGGGACATACAATTCTGCAAGCAGAGACCAACCATAATCATAACAGAGAAGAGGAATCTGCCTTCTCAAGGCAACATATATGAACAACACTTTAAAAAGGAAAGCTGTGGAGGACATCTCTTCCCAACCATCCAAATTGATTCACAGAGAGTTACGTCAATCAAGCTTTTCTGAGTTTACACTTCATGATGTTAATTTATTCCGGAAAAACATGAACCATGCCCGATTAGCGCTGTATCCGAAGTTACCAAGAACCGTCGAAGAATTCCACGACGCCTTGGATGCTATGGAGATAAAAACAAGTACTGGTGAACTTTTTTCGCATATAAATAATCGTACTGATAATATTGTGTGTTTTACTACTAAAACAAATTTGGCCGGAATGTGCAGTGTAAAAAACATTTTTGTTGACGGAACTTTTTACAGTGCTCCGAAAGCTTTCACGCAAATGTTTGTGATTCATGGTTTTCATCAAAACGTTTATGTACCATTAGTATTTTTTCTTTTGCCGAATAAGTCTAAAATCTCATATGAAAAAACATTTATTTACTTATTAGACCTTTGTAAAACTTTAAAAGTCAAATTTGATCCTAAATTTATCTTTGTAGATTTTGAATTAGCCATACACTCAGCCATTAAAAAAGTTTTACCTAATGTTAATATTCGAGGATGTAGGTTTCATTTAGGACAAAGTTGGTTCAAAAAAATTCAAACTCTTAGCCTGACATGCGAATACAAAAAACCTGATTCGGAATTAGGTAATTTTTTTAAATTATTTTTTTGTTTACCATTTTTGGATCCGTCTGAAATTGACGACTGTTTTACAGACGATTTAATGCAAGTTCAACCGCAGGACGAGCGGGTCCAAACTTTTTGTGATTATTTTTTAAACAATTATCTGGAACAAACTTCCCCATTTCCTCCCCAAATTTGGGCAAAATTTTCCAATTCCATAATGCGAACGACAAATAGTTATGAGTCATTTGATTCTAAATTTAATGCAATGTTTTATACTTCTCGGCCAAATTTGCATCAGTTCTTAGAAGCTCTCAAAAATGTTCAATGCGAAGTATATATAAAACTGCGTATTACTAAAATAAAAAGAAGGGAAGTTTTGGAAAAGGAGCAGTTTCTACAAGAGAAAATGATTTTATACCAAAATGGCACACTAAATAGATTTCAGTTTGTGAAAAATGTATCACAAAAATTTTTACCAAAAAATAGTTTATAATTCATTATTTTTTTTATTTACATCGATACATTTTTTGTAGTTAATGTAGTACATTTATTTTTAGTTTCTAGTTATACGTATTGTACATTAATCTATGTATACATCTTATTTTGTTATTGTCAAGGTGCATCCAGACCAGTGCAACAAACAGCACAAAACGTTCGCGAACATTTTGCGACAACCTTTCGGGTGAGCGTGGATAACGTCTAAACTGCAGCAACAATTTTTTGTTTGTCAGTGTTCGTTGATGTTTCCATTTTTGTTCGTCAGACTCGCTGTGTAATTCCACGTCCAAACTAACATGCACAAACAAGCAAATTTCCTATGTCGGTAAAGCCAGCAGGCACTTGACGGCAGAACTACATGAAATATTTACCAAAATTATCGGCTATTTAAATGCCCAAAAAATAATTTTTCCGCTCCACTATTTTTTTTTTATTTTTAAGGTTCTTCTAGCTTTACGGTAAAGCTAGCAGAATCGCAGAGAATTTTAAAAACAATTATACCAAAATTATCGGCTTTTTATCGGCTATTTAAATGCCCAAAAATAATTTTTCCGCTCCACTATTTTTTTTTATTTTTAAGGTTCTGCTAGCTTTACCGTAAAGCTAGCAGAATCGCAGAGAATTTTAAAAACAATTATACCAAAATTATCGGATTTAAATGCCCAAAAAATAATTTTTCCGCTCCACTATTTTTTTTTTATTTTTAAGGTTCTTCTAGCTTTACCGTAAAGCTAGCAGAATCGCAGAGAATTTTAAAAACAATTATACCAAAATTATCGGCTTTTTATCGGATTTAAATGCCCAAAAAATAATTTTTCCGCTCCACTATTTTTTTTTTATTTTTAAGGTTCTTCTAGCTTTACGGTAAAGCTAGCAGAATCGCAGAGAATTTTAAAAACAATTATACCAAAATTATCGGCTTTTTATCGGCTATTTAAATGCCCAAAAATAATTTTTCCGCTCCACTATTTTTTTTTATTTTTAAGGTTCTGCTAGCTTTACCGTAAAGCTAGCAGAATCGCAGAGAATTTTAAAAACAATTATACCAAAATTATCGGCTTTTTATCGGATTTAAATGCCCAAAAAATAATTTTTCCGCTCCACTATTTTTTTTTTATTTTTAAGGTTCTTCTAGCTTTACCGTAAAGCTAGCAGAATCGCAGAGAATTTTAAAAACAATTATACCAAAATTATCGGATTTTTATCGGCTATTTAAATGCCCAAAAAATAATTTTTCCGCTCCACTATTTTTTTTTTATTTTTAAGGTTCTTCTAGCTTTACGGTAAAGCTAGCAGAATCGCAGAGAATTTTAAAAACAATTATACCAAAATTATCGGCTTTTTATCGGATTTTAATGCCCAAAAAATAATTTTTCCGCTCCACTATTTTTTTTTTATTTTTAAGGTTTTGCTAGCTTTACCGTAAAGCTAGCAGAATCGCAGAGAATTTTAAAAACAATTATACCAAAATTATCGGCTTTTTATCGGATTTAAATGCCCAAAAAATAATTTTTCCGCTCCACTATTTTTTTTTTATTTTTAAGGTTCTTCTAGCTTTACCGTAAAGCTAGCAGAATCGCAGAGAATTTTAAAAACAATTATAATAAAATTATCGGCTTTTTATCGGCTATTTAAATGCCCAAAAAATAATTTTTCCGCTCCACTATTTTTTTTTATTTTTAAGGTTCTGCTAGCTTTACCGTAAAGCTAGCAGAATCGCAGAGAATTTTAAAAACAATTATACCAAAATTATCGGCTTTTTATCGGATTTAAATGCCCAAAAAATAATTTTTCCGCTCCACTATTTTTTTTTTATTTTTAAGGTTCTTCTAGCTTTACCGTAAAGCTAGCAGAATCGCAGAGAATTTTAAAAACAATTATAATAAAATTATCGGCTTTTTATCGGCTATTTAAATGCCCAAAAAATAATTTTTCCTACGATCACTACCCAAAGTAGGCTTTTGCACACTCAAATCTAACCGCAAAGTTGATGTTTTCCGTGATCTGTAATAATTTGACATTATTGTACCGCTCTAGCGCGTACTTTTCCGCTCGCCTGTTTTCATTTACAATAAACTAAAGAAAGGTAGTAAATAATAGGTATATTAAAACAAAATGTAGGGCAGTCTGAATATTTTAGTTGAAATATTAATATTTGAAGATATTTCGAACGAAATTAAACTTTATTTTATAAAATTTATCTAGTAAAAATATAACAGTCAGAAGGTACACCTAGATACACCTAGGTACACCGATATGCAATAGTGATTGCATATTTAAGTACCTACTTACTATTTTGTGCAAATAGTAGACTATAAAATTAATGAAACGTCATTATTTAATTTTTAGTTTATGAAAAAGTGTATTTTTCATGTTTTTTTTTAAATTATTTGTCTAAAAATAATGTGATCGTAGAAAAAATCTTAGTGTGCAATTCGAGCAGAAAGTGCTTTGCCGTAAAGATAGCAGGACCGTAGAAAATTTTAAAAAGAAAATTATTACAAACTATAAAATAATAATGTACATAATGTACAAAAAGTAATGAATAGTACAAATACTAAACATCAAAATTAATGAAAATTATCCTGATTAAGCCAAGACTCATAAATTTTTATTTACGATGGTGGTAGGGTTTTCCTTACCGTAATGTCAAATGACGCCATTAATCGTCAGTAAGTCGCCCCGGAGCACAAGCTTATAGCTTCTGAGGGTCAATCACTACTTTAAGGGGGTAGTGAGGGGAAGAGATTATTATATTTGACGTTTTCTTATTCGTCCTTCGGTGTCTTTGGATTCATTATTATTTAGGTTCACAACATACTATCTCCATATAGTCTATTCAAAACAAAAACCGTTGCACGTCATCGATGATTTAATGATTTCCAATCAGAAAAAACATCCTTGTAGGACGTTATGTTTAGAAACGATATTACTAAAACCCCCAATTAGTGACGTTCGTACATGAAAAGAATTTCTGCGTGCTCTATTTGGTGGTAGCACTGCCGTATTATTATTTGCACATCGATGACGTACAACGGTTTTTGTTTTGAATAGACTATACATAAGAAGGTAGATTAAATTTGCCTATAAATATTGTCTAGCAAAAAACGCTGACACGGGCGCCTCTTGGGCTGCGTAGGCGGCACCCTTACTTAGAAATTAGTATTTGGGAACTGTTCCCAAATATAAACGTAGTTTATTTAAATTATTAAAATTATTAAAATTATTAAAAAAAATACTGGAACAGAAAATGTTGAAGCGGAAAAATTATTTTTTGGGCATTTAAATAGCCGATAAAAAGCCGATAATTTTGGTAAATATTTCATGTAGTTCTGCCGTCAAGTGCCTGCTGGTTTTACCGACATAGGAAATTTGCTTGTTTGTGAATGTTAGTTTGGACGTGGAATTACACAGCGAGTCTGGCTTTACCGACATAAATTTCCTTTGATCTACCGACATCGCATGGAAAATATTTTGCGCTGAGCAAAACAGCGCGCGAACGAATAGGCGTGAGCGCGCTCCCGTCCAAACCGAGATATTTTGCAACGTACGCGAACGTTTTGCACTCTTTGTTACACCGGTCTGGATGCACCTTTAGATACATAGGTAGGTATACTTTATGCTGTATGTTTTTTGATAATTTAAAACCTAATACTTTGATAATTATAAGTATATCTTTTATATTGAAAGTGTTTTATTTCAATGTCCATTTGTTCATTTTTATACGACGTTAAACAGATGACGGACGCACCTAGGCTATTTTTCGGCCTTACCGTTCCGACCGCGGGACGCACCTGGGCAGGTAAAGGGTCATTTTACTGACCACCGGACGCACCTCGGATGCAGCCCCTAATTTTGGTTTATGTATTGTATGATTGAAAAGTGGTAAGTAAGTGTCATATGTAAGTATGACAGGAATAAAAAATGAAAATAAGGTTATAAAAATAAAATTTAAATTGTTTTTGCATGATAGTTTGAGTATAGATTTTATTTTGTTTTGACAAAAAGGCAAAGTGAGTGTATAAATAAATTGAAAAAAAATTGTTGCTGTTGAATGATTGATAATTATTATTGACAGGAGATTTTATACAAAAATAAAAAAAATTAATAATTAAAAAAAAATATTTAAGAAAAGTTTCAAAAAAAGGTTGGAAAGTAATAAATAAAAATAGAAATTTACTAGAAGTTTGAGAGAAAAATATAAAATTTAAAAAAATGGATGTATAAAAGTAAAAAGGATAAAAGAATATACCATGGTTGAAAGAGATATTTGATTTAGGAAGTGGACTAGAAAAAATTGAAAAAGGAATATAAAAGAAGGGTGATTTATGGAATAAAGTATTATTTTTATTTATCAAAATTTAAGGAGTTATAATAAGATAAGTTTTTTTTATATATTTGGCTTAATATTTTGTAAACAAAAAAAAATAACAGATTTGAGATTTTTTTTATGGTCAAAATTCCCCCAAAATATTTTCGGTCATTATAAATAAATTTTGTGATATTTTTTTTTAATAATACTTATTGTGTTATTAAAGGAGTGTGAAAGATATTTAATTCGATTTATTAGTGGAATATATTTTTTTTTAATTAAACTCACCCTGAGATAATTGGCGCCCAACGTGGGGCACTTGTAGCACAGTTTAATAAAATATTTAATAAATGTCAGATAATTTTCCAAGCTTTTGACATTCGCGATATTGTTTCGAAATAAAAAATATATGATCAAATTCCAAGTTAAATGGACGTTTCATATGATATACAATCGACATAAGTAATTTTTGGAATTTATTTTTCGGAAATAAAAAGATGGAGTGGAAAGTGAAAGAATCAAACCCGGGTTGCCTTCTGATTTATCGACTTTTAATGCATGAAAACCTAATTTTTCTTTGTTTACAGGGAGATTCAGGAGGCCCTTTACAAATCAGAGAAAAGACAGCAGTATTCTCAATCGTTGGAGTCGTCTCTTACGGAGCTGGCTGTGGAGGCAAAATCCCTGGGGTCTATACCAGGGTTTCTAGATATATAGATTGGATTGAAAATATTGTTTGGCCGTGACGTAATAAAACAGTTAATTATTATTTATGTTTCTTTTCTTTTGTCCATACAAACAAATCTAAAACACTACAGTTACAAACGTTAAACCCATCAGAAAGTTTAAACATAATATCAGGCAATGTTAGTACCGTGTGTGAATCGGAAAAAAGTACCTTCTCCCTCCGTTTTCCAAGATGGCGGCGTTAGAATTTCTCTTTGGGGTTGCGCAACCCCTCAAAACGACAAAAAACCACCCCCCAGAGGGGTTAAACGTGCTTCAAGAGGTTTCTTGCAGAGAAACACAATTTCCCCTCGTTTCCGATGATTTTGAGCTCGGTGGTGCGTTGAATATCGGTTCCGACCCCTTCCAACCTCTCCACCGGCCAATATTCACCTCCGAAAGAGATATATCTTTTTAAACATCAGCGGGAAACATATTCCTCGCCGTTTTCGAAGATGCTGAGCACGGTGGTGGTGTTGGATATCGCGTCCGATCCCTGCCAACCCCTCCACCGACCAATACTCGCCCCCGAGAGGGTGAATTTGAAGATTGCGATGTACATTTCGAAGAGTATCGAGCATGTAACTTGTAAGAAGCGGAGATTAAATTAGTCCAGATAAGGTGTAACGAGAAAAATATTTTATTGTAAACCGACTTTAGCTTTAAGTGTAATGTTACTTTTAGTTATGAATTATTGTAATTAAAGAAAAGGCTCTAACAATTTGTTTAAGCGTAATTTCATACCTCATAACAAATTCTCCTAATTATTTATTTATATAAATAAAAGGTATGTATCAGTTATTCAGTAGACTTGATGATGCTGATATTTTTCCAGCTAGACGGTAAAGAAGAAAAATGCGATTAAACAAAAAACCCAAAGAAAACCACATTTTCCTCTCAGACATTTTCAAAGACATCATCTAACAATTGGTAGATTATTTTCCTGTCCTGTTTTTTCCCTATTCCCTTTCTTCCTCGTTCTCAATATATCCTCTTCTCTTTAAATTTTCAATTATAATCCTAGTTTCATTTATTTTGTTTTCCACTTGTTTTCAATTATCCAATCTCACTTTTTCTTCTTTTTGCGTTCAAGCATTGGCCTTTTACAATCCCTGACTCTCTCTAGTTATTCATTTTCATGATTCTGACTTTGACACATTACCTTTGTATACAATCTCGCACATATCTGTCCTGGTTTACTTTTTAGACTGGATATGTATTTTTGAAAACATTTTTTGTATTTTTACCCTTCTGTATTATTTTACTGTTAAGGCTTCTCCACCGCAAATTTTCTTAACGTCAAAAATTTATTATGTCAATGTCGACTGTCATTTGTCATCCCTCCAGCTCAATTTTGTACTTTGTTGTGAGCGATGGTACGTGAACGGCAACCATTCTTTCTCCTACTGATTGTAGTTTTATTTGCAAGTTTTCACATTAACTTACAATCATGGCCCATTTCTGGGACCTTTGCTTAAAAAAAATTTTATTATATCAGACTTTAAAGCTGGATTTATAGTTTTACGGACTGTAAACGTAAACGTATTGTAAAAACATCAATTATAGAATTTATGTACTATTGGTTATAAATAAACGTAAAAGCATGACGTAACGTAAGTGAAACGGACTGGAACGGAAGAGTTGGCCAACTTTCATCTTTTATAGTCATATATATAATACTCCTATATCGCCAAAGTCCTATCTTTGCCTGTAGAAACAAAGCATTCCGACAGAAGGAGATGCAAAATCGGAATTGGGTGCCAACGCGCATGCCCATATACATAAATTACATTGGCGTCGTGTCCCGTGGTGAAAAATGAACGTAGAGAAAAGGATCGAAAGTTAAGCAAACGTAGGAGATTTTACAGCTATGACGCCTATGCCTATCCGAGACTGCGTGAGAGAGAAACGATCGTCTACACTCTACTATCGGCGACACACTTCTCTCTCAAGCTGGCGATATAGGAGTATTACATATATGTTTATAGTGCGTTTCTTGCGTCCGGCCAATCAAAATATATGTGTGATGTCAGCTGTCACTTGTCTGTCGGCCGTTTAGTAATATTTATTAATTGAAAGTTGAGTTTACAATGACAGCATTTATGCATACATTTAACAATCATCATTAATCAATTAACAATTACGAAGTTGGCTAACTTTTAGCTTTCTTAGTTTAAATGTGCCAGAATTGTTATTAACTGTTAATTGATAAATGTTATATATTATAAATGATGCTGCATAAATCCACACTACTAGTTAAAAACAATGTCTTTGTGTACTAATTTGGCTATTTCAAATAAATATTCCAATGCTACTGCACACAACAGCAGTCCCACGGCACCAAGAAGCATACCTTCATGTATTTCATAATCCATTATGACACGGGAAACGGGGCAATATTCAAACCACTATATATACTTTATACAAACGAAAAATGAATATTTAGAATATTGTATAAATATATTTGTAGGTTATGTTAAATGTCAATCAATCACTTCTACCCATGCGCAAAATTTCCGTTCAGTTGATTTATAAATTTAATAATATTTTACAGTCCGTTTGTTACGTATCCACTGCGTCTACGTTTACAGTCCGTCAAACTATAAATCCAGCTTTTTGGGCTTCACAGCCATTACCGGCATGTATTTAACAGTTGTTACTGCCGTTTAAGTATAATTTTTAATCTTAATATTTAGTTATTTTCCTCATTTTTAAAAAATGTTTTGACGTAACAACCGCGCGGTTGTTTGATAAATTTTTTCAATGTATTGTTTTACTTCTATTGGTAAGTTTTTAAGTTTTTAATTTTGTTAACTTTCGACCATTGAATGTATAAATTATTTTAGCCCTGATGATGGCTATTTAGCCGAAACTAGTCGCCTTCTTAATCTTCTGCTTTAACTTATTATAATACACGTTGCGGTACTGACTTGGCGTTTTATTTTTTGATTAAAATATTTGGACCACATTTGATACATGGATAACCTCTTCGATTTAAACAAAAAAGTAATGCTCTCGGTGGCGAGTTTTGTTCGGTGAATGGGGTTCGCAGGGATCGGACGCGATATCCAACACCAACACCGTGCTCAGCATCCTTGAAAACGGTTAGGAATATGTAATGTTTGTTAATCATCTTTATACAACTCCACATACACATATATGTATTATGGGCTGCATACCTTAGCCAGCTCGGGAGTGAAGGCCCTTGCCACGGGTTGACGAGAACACGGCGTCCAGTTAGGCATCTCTGACGTTCGGTTATTAAACATAAATAAGGTATTGTACTAAAGCAGAATGTGTGTTTAATTATAAAGGCATTACAGAATATGTATTTCTCTGCAGGGAAACCTCTTGAAGCGCTTTTAACCCCTCTTGAGGGTGGTTTTCAACCGGTTTAAGGAGTTTCGCAACCCTAAAGAGAAATTGTAACCCCACCATCGTATTCGGCATCCTCGAAAACGGAGGGGAGAGGTACTTGCTGAATGTTAATAATATGCTGTTATAGCTACACGGCGAGAATGGTATGGCATTTACTGCCGAAGAAAAGGCCGAGGCGTTTAAAACAACGCTCGAGAGGGAATTCCGATTAAAAGAACACGAGGACGAAGATATGGACTTTAGCGACGAAGTCGAGAGAGATGTTCGCAACTATATCCGGAGACCGACAAACCCTGACTTGTTCATATCTCACACTTCACCAGAAGAAGTGAAGGATATAATCAAGTTCGCGTCCGCGAAAAAGGCACCGGGTTGCGACCAAATTACGAACAGAACGCTTAAAAATTTACCGGAAAAAGCGATAGTTTATTTAACAACGATAATAAACGCGATATTACGATTTAAATATTTCCCAAAGCGTTGGAAAAAAGCGGACGTAATAATGATACCTAAACCAAATAAAGATCGCACTTTTCCACAAAATTACAGGCCAATCAGCCTATTACCGGCTATGAGTAAAATCGCGGAAAGAGTAATTTTAAAAAGACTTAAAGATGAAACAGATTTATTAAATGTCATACCGGCTGAACAATTCGGCTTTCGTGCCGAACACTCGACAGAAACGCAGGTCCTTAGACTGGTTGAGTTTGCAACCCAAGGGTTCAATCACAGACAGTCGACGGGAGCTGTATTTCTGGATGTCAGTAAGGCATTTGATAGAGTTTGGCACGAGGGCCTTATATACAAAATGATGGAGATCGGATATACGAAGCCTTTAATTACGTTAATTCATTCATTTTTAAAGAAACGATATTTCAGAGTCAAGGTAGGGCACGTCCTATCTGACTATGGAGTATTGGAAGCAGGAGTGCCGCAAGGTGCAGTATTGTCCCCCCAACTTTACAATATTTACACCGCAGATATACCCCGATCTCCACATACTACTCTCAGCCTGTATGCAGATGACACTACTATAGCTTCACGTAATGCCTGGCCTCACCTAGTTTTAAATCATTTGCAAAATCACCTTGATGAGCTTGAGAATTGGTTTGTAAACTGGAAAATTGCAATCAACGCGGAAAAATCAAAGGCAATATTCCTCAAAAAGCGGAGACACGCCCCGGATGGCGAGGTAAATTTATTCGGACAAAATATTAACTGGCAGCGGTCAGTTAAATATTTGGGGGTCACCTTGTGCAAGTAAAGTTCGTTGTTTGAATTTATGCAAATTATTTTTCTAATAATGTGTTTTAAGTTTTAGGCGTACTTTACAGAGAAGACACTACATGACAGACTGACGAGCACACACAAAGAGACAGGATAAACGGACAGACATACTGGGATTAAGGCTTCGGTCGTCCCTAAAAAGAAGCAGATGACTAGCTAGGCATCCACCAATGCCCAATGGGGTGGAATACGGCGAAAATATGAGGCCACGCGATGATAATGACGACCAGGGGACTTCGGCCCTTAAAAGCGACCTCACAATATGCTTACAATAGCGGGCATGTCGGGAGGAGAACCTGGGGGTGGCATGGCAGGGGACTTGGGGATCAAGTGCTGATTAGGTACAATATCCCCTTGGCTCGGGGTCATTTAGCGTGTGTGTGTGTGTGTGTGCTATTATAGCCGAATAGAAAAAGGCAAAAGAATGCCAGAAAAAGAAGAAGATAGTATATTACATTCTTCGACCATATATACTACGTAGATGCGCCTTGCATATATTATAGATACACAATCATTTGTGCCAAACATTATTTAGGCGGGAAAGCGGGGAAGGGGGAATTACAGTTTTTATCGGGTCGCGAAGATAGTTTAAATGCTGTATAAAACATCTATGGAACAATTTGTGTAGCTAGTGAGCACTAAGAAAGGAATTTTGAAAATTCGCACTTTAAGGGGTTCAAAATTGGGGTTAAACAAATATTGACCCTCTCGAGTAATTGCGTCAACCAAAAACATACAGGGCGATTCTTTTAGAGGGGAGTGGCTCTCCCCCTGAGGAAGTGTAAATATTTTTTATTATTTGTCTCCAAGTAATTTAATTAAAAATAGGAGAGAAATTATAAATTATTTATCTCAAATCAATAATGTTTACGGATTAATGGGATTTAAAAGCGATTAAGGGGTAGTTTTCACCCCGAAGGGATGAAAACAATTTTTGTTAATTTTACAACTCCCTTCATTTGAACTTCCGTAAAAAAGTCAAAAAAAAATTTCAGCATATTTCAATTGTACGTCAATTTAGAGGTAGTTGTCACCCAGTGCTGTCCAAGTACTCGAATACTTTTACTCGTATTTTGGTTACGGATATAAAAATTATTCGTGACATTTACTCATAAGTGTTTTAATTTGAATTACTCATTACTCGTACTTACGATAAAATTTAAGTTTATTCGTAAAATTATACTCCATAGAATATGAGTATATTTTAGGAGTAGTCGCGACACGCTGAAGCCATGGTTAAATGCAATACGTCTATCAACTTCTGAAAATTACATTATTAGTAATTTGCCGCTTTTTTGCCGTTAATTATTAGTGGAAATATAAATTTTGTCGCTCTTTTTTTTATTAAAAATTAAACGTCTTGCTAACTTGATATCAAGTTCGCAAGACAGCTGGGACCCAAGTCTTGAAATCGTAGGAATTATTTCTCCAGAGAATTGATTCCCGAAAAAAAATTCTCTTGAGAATCGCCAGACCTATTCTTGAATGAGTCGGAACTGAAATTCTAGTGAATTAAAAAAAGTGACGCACGTCTTTACTAAATCCAAGTATATCATGAACTCAACCAATCAAATATACAGAACTATTAGTTCTGTGCTCAAAAATAATTATTTTAATATGTTGGCAGAAATGAAAATCAGTTGTGGGTTATTTCCAGAGACAACTAGTTGACTCTGGCTATTTGTTATTTGGTTATTTGTTCAATTTTAATTTAAAATGTCCAAACAAAATTTTATGAGCGAGGCGCAAAAAAAATTCCTTGTAAAATTCTTGGAAAATGATCAGGAACTTCTTAGAGGAAAGTTTTCTAATACGTTTACGCATAAAGAAGCCCAAAAGAGGTGGGAGCTAGCAGCCCTACACTTGAATGCAATACCGGGGGCATCAAAAACGCCTCCTCAATGGAAAAAAGTAAGTTATTGTTATTTCAATGAATATAATATTTATAGTCGTTATATAATTGTTGGTCTCATATCATTTCTAGACATGGCAAGATCTTAAAAAAAATGTAAAAAAAAAGAACACTATAATAAATAGTCATGCCCGTGGGACTGGTGGAGGGCCTCCATTAAAAACTATATTAAATAATTAATGAAGATATAAGAATAAAAAATATTTTAGAAGAAACGCCTGTAACAGGAGTCTATTGTTATTGTAAGTAGTTCATATTATGTATTTAGAGATAAACAGCGGTATAAGGCCTAGAGACACACATACTCGACGCGACTTTACACAGAGCCACTCAACAATTTTTTTATGTTATAATGCACCAGATTAAAATAGTCTTATGGAAACAATTTTTTTATTTAGCTCCAAATCGTCAACTTCTTGACATGTGAATTTTTCACTATACAAGTCAACAGTTATTTCTAAATGCTGCTGTTTAAATATATAAGTTTTTTTATTTTCATTTATAATTAACATCTTAAAAAATAAATATCAGAAATTATCAATATTGATGACTATATGTTTTAAAGGATATATATGATGGACCAGATGATAACGAAGAAGAAAATGAAAATGATGAACCTGATGATATACAAAGATTAATCCCAGAATTAGAACTAGACTTGGAACAAGAGCTGGTACCTATAATAGAAAAAAGAAAAGAAAATATTAAAAAAATACCATTGAATAAACCGAGGTTACATTATTCTAAAAAAAAAAACTCTATCAGAATCTTTGAGGGTTTCTGAAAATCTGGTAGATGTGGCTAATAAAGATCTGACTGTCAAAAATAAAATAGTGTCTCTCCTTTCAAAACTCTTAGAAAAATAATGTTTAAAACCAGAATTGGAAATTTATTATTTTTATCTGAACGTTTGTGTTATAAATGTGATGATTTAACTGATATCTTGTTAGACTGTTTTAGTATAATTGCTAAGTTTGAATGTATTTTGTTTTTGTTTTTTGAATTTTATTAGGTATAAGGAATTTATTTATTTTTCATTATTATTGTGTTCTGTATATGTTAACTGTCTCCCTGCAGCACTAAGGAACAGTAACGTTAACGTTTTTTCCTTTGGATTTTATTAGCTATTAGAAAATTATTTTAATTAAAAAAGATTATTATTTTTTAGGATTGTTTTTGATTTTTTGGGATTTTATGATTTCATTTTCTCAAAAATTTTTATTACAATAAAGTTGAATGTTAATTTTTGGATGGATTTTATTTAACCACTGCTCACCATTATTTCAATTTCCAAATTCTTTCGAATCAATGCATTATAGTTGAATTGTATATCAGTAAATTTTTCTTATTTGGATATTTTTTTTTAAATAAAGAATCTTATAACTATATGTTATAAATAAATAAATTAGAAATAGGTACATTAATTGTTATTTTGAATGAAAGATCTTATAACTATGTTTTGAAGTCTTTGGCCTGCGATTAAGTCAGGATTTCGTCTTTGAGCATTTACTTCAACGTTATCTTCAATCTCTTGATTAAATAATTCAAGATCAATATCATCGTCGCCTTCTTCTCTCTCTGGTTCTGGCACATTATGTTGAGTACAAATGTTATGTAACAGAACGCAAGCATTTACAATTCTTCCAGCTTTTGTAGGCTGATAGTGTAATGTTCGGTGTTTTAATAAACACCGAAATCTCATTTTGAGTAGGCCATTGCACCTCTCAATTAGGCTACGAGCTCTCCTAAAAGCTACATTGTAAATAAATTCAGGAGTTTCTGGAAGAGCATCTGGAACTGGTATTTGAAGCCATCGTCTTAAGGCATACCCGCTATCTCCTATTAAGTAAAAACCTTGTTGCTCTCTACTTAAATTAACCACTGCGTCATGAACTGCAGAGTTATTAAAAATGTGAGCATCATGAGTGCTTCCTGGAAACCTTGAATTAACATTAATTATCCTTAAAACGTCATCACACACTAATTGCACGTTTAAAGAAGTGTAATTTTTGCGGTTCACATATACATGCCCTGGATAATTTGGGTCTTCTGAAGGTGGGGGGAAAATAGCAACGTGTGTACAATCAATCACACCTATTATTCCAGATATTCCAAATTTATTAAAAAATGCTCTTCTGTTGTTCTGCAGCTCTTGAATCCTACTGGGAAATTTAACCCAATGGTTAAATATGTCTGGATGATTAATTAGATGGTATGGATCACGATTAAGTTTTAATAGTAAAATTATTTCCGCCTTTGTATGTGCATCAGTACGAAAGAAAAATTTTATAAATTCATCAAATAAGTACAAATCTAACATGAGATCGTAACACATTGTTTGCACGGCTTGTGCAAAAAATTCCATGTTTTATTAAAGAAAAATTGAAATGGAAACAAATAAATCAGTATTTTTAAAATTTTAAAAGCTGATGACATCTGTCAACAATACCCGCAATACCGTTTTCTGAGGTGCATTCGATAAATTACTCTCAGAGTAAATTGTCTGTTCGACAATCATAGAGACGAGTAAAAAAGACCTAACACGTATCGTTCGAAAACACGTAGTTTACTCTAAATAGTTAACTCTACTAAAGAGGTGGGTAAAATGTACTCGTCATGCGCTGTTTGCCAATAAATGTTAAAAGTTGGGAGTTTTAGGAGGTGACGACGACGTTAGATTGTTTTCATTTTTAGATTGGTGACGGTGACTTCTCTCGATATTTTGAAAATGCAAGTCAAATTTTTAGTGAATAACAAAGATGTTTTATTAGAGTTTCCAGAATCTCAGGATGAAACTTATTTTCGATTGAACAGTAAGTCATCTCTATGGGTATCTAGTGACGTTATAAATGCTCATTCTCATTTGTATTATTCTAGATGAAACAGAATATATAATAAATTTAATAAACAATGGATTCTTGTCTATAGATGAACCACTATCCCAAATTTATCGAATAGAAAATGGAAGGTAAGAATAATTATTAGACATATGGGGGATGCAGTCAATAAGTATTAATCTTTTCTAAACAAGTTTTAAAATTAAAGCTATAGTTCACAACAGAATACGATTTTATCGAGGTCATACTGATTGCATCCATATATACTTTCCTTTAAAGTATATGTAAGTATTTATGTATTTACTTATTTTAAAAATACATGGTTGCTAAATTAACCGAAATGCATATAAGTAATGTTAATTTTGTAATGAATTGCTCTCATACTCCATTTCTTTACAGTGAAATATTGATACATCCGCCCATGGCCAGATGTAGACAATGAAATTGGAATATTTGGTAAGTATTATAAGTAATAGTTGAATAATAATATGAATAGATTAAAAAAATATATGAAAAAATCTAGGAAAAATTACAGAATTTTACCAAAATCTACGATAAAACTAAATATCTTTAACGTTTTCAGAAAATTTGCCGCCAGACAAAATTTGGTCACATGATGCCACCGTTAATTTGATTTCTCTATATAAGGCCCACATGAATGAATTTAAAAGTACCACTATTAGAAATGCAGTTGTTTGGAAGAATATAGCAAATGAGCTAAGACACAATAAATTTAAGTTTACTGCCAAGCAAACAGAGAATAAATGGAAAAACTTAAGAAAGAAATACATACAATGGAAAGATAACATGAAAGATACCAGTAGCGGGGCAAAGGCTTTGAATTTTGAATTTGTTGATGAGTTTGAAGAAATGTTTGGTTCAAAGCCTAATATAGAACCAAAAGTAATTGCCTGTTCTACAACGAATACTGCAACTATTGCACCCCCACCAGCAAAGAAACCAAAATTTACGATGAAACATTTTGCAGATACTATGCTCACAGCATCTAGTAGTAGAGAGACACAAAGGGATAGGAGACATAAAGAAAATGTGGAATTGCAAAATAAAGCCATAAACACTTACAAGGATATGATGCAAAAACTTTTAGAAAAACTGTAATTATTTTTACACATTGACATTTACACTTGAAGTTAACTTACTTTATGTTATTTTTCAAGATGTGGTTATTTTGAGTTTTTCTTATGTTTTGAGAGTTTATCACATTTGTTTGTTAGAGTGCCATTAGCTGCCTCTTTGTTTTTTTATATTAGTTATACTTGATTGATATTATTATAGTTAGTTTTGTATTATAATAAAAAATACGTTTTATATTATGTTACTTTAAATGTTCGAATATTAGGAAAAAATGTTTTTATATTTGTTTTTGTTGGTCACTGTAACCTACAGTGCATGGCAGGGGACTTGGGGATCAAGTGCTGATTAGGTACAATATCCCCTTGGCTCGGGGTCATTTAGCGTGTGTGTGTGTGTGTGTGTGTGTGTGTGTGTGTGTGTGTGTGTGTGTGTGTGTGTGTGTGTGTGTGTGTGTGTGTGTGTGTGTGTGTGTGTGTGTGTGTGTGTGTGTGTGTGTGTGGTATGACATCGGTACCTCGCAAAAAAAAGCCCTTATAATCTTTCAACATTGGTTCGCCCTTAAACCTCAAACGGTATTATTAATTTAATTTTTTACGTTTACTGTAAGAAAAATCAGTGAAACTAAATATGTTGAAATTTGTATAAATTATAAAGGAAAGGTGTTGCAGCAGTGGTCAAGTTAGACTTGGCTCAAGTCTTATGCGAAACGAATCAGATGATATGGATCACGATTGACTTTTAACAGTAAAATTATTTTCATCTTTGTATGTGTATCATTATTAAAGAAAAACTGTACAAACTCATCAAAATAAATACAAATCTAACATAATGAGATCGTAGTATTTTCTTTGCACGGCTTGTGTTAAAAATTCCATGTTTTTATTCAAGAAAAATTGAAATTCAAACAAATAAATCAGACTTTTAAAATTTTATAAGCTCATGACATCTGTCAACAATACCGTTTTCCGGAATCGCTGCGTTTTCACGAATTCTTGCAAAAATCGAAATAAAAAGAGAATTGAAAAGGATAGCAGCAGAGGTACCGCCTAACTTTATAGAAATAGAATAGAGCAAGAAATAGAGATAGAAAAGAAATTTCTATATTTCGTTAAAGCCGATGGACTTCTCTATGACCCATCGGAAACGTTCGGTTTTCTTTATGCTTTTATACTAACCTTTCAAAATAAGCTAAAAACGTTGAGTACATTTAGGGATTTTCGGAATGCTACTAGAATATTATATAGAAGAGTGAGGTTACGTTATGTTAATCCTAATTTGTGTTGCGTTTATTATTATATTGTTTGTTTTGTGTTGGTGAAATCATTGTAAAAAGTGTTTTTTAAAATGATACCTGCGTTTTATAACTTTTTTTTTAAGCGGAACAAGAAGAGCGGAGGCAAGAACTTGCTAGAGAAAGGAGAACCCTTAGAAATGAAAGTAATCCTTTTGAATTGCCGGATGAAGAGTTTAGGAAGTTATATAGACTAACTAAAGAATTAGCTCAACATTTAATAACTGAACTTGAGCCTCACATGGACCACGGACAACGAAATACGAGGTTACCGGTAGATTTAAGAGTTCTTGCTGCTTTGAGATTTTTTGCTCATGGTTCCTACCAAAGGTGCATTAAGGCAAATCAATATAGTTATATAGCCCAACAAACAATGAGCGACATTATCCGCGAGGTGTGCAATGCGATCGAAAATATTGCTCCGAGATATGTGACATTTCCAACTACTGTTGAAGAAAGGGGTATAAAAAAATAACGTATTTAGAATGCTTATAATTTTCCTGGAATTATTGGCTCTGTAGATGGCACACATGTGGCAATAATGAAACATCATGAAGGCGAACATTTATATTTAAATCGAAAAGGGTATCATTCAAAGAATGTTCAAATCATCTGCAGTGGTGGTAATGTTGCAAGTGGTGCTGGTGGCTGCATTTCCACTTGCATATTTTCTTTTTCTTTTTCTATAAAATAATAATGTTGCCGTCACCTGAAAGGGACCTCCAGCCATAAATATTCATTAGTCTCGCCTCTACATCATTCAAGGGCTGTACCAAACAAGGTCCACCGCCAGTTTTCAGCTGCTCCTGTTTATAGGCAGCAGCTTTACTTTTTACCTTGCACTTCCATCGTGCAATCGCCTAAACATAATGAAATTAAAACACAAGTTACACTCAAGTAAAGTAATGAAGTAAAAGTAAAGATTTTTTTTTATTACCTGTTGCCATTTTTCAACTGACTTTCTTCCACAGCCAATGCTGTTAAGGCGGGCTGTTAAATTTTCCCAACGCTCAATAATATTTCGATTGTCTTCTGATTGGTGCTTTTCAACATTTCCGGAAATTCTTCGAAAAATTCAATCACCAAATCCCAATGTTTGTTGTTTGCTTTGAAATCTCTTTCTGTATAAAAAAAAGCTTACCCATATTTTAAAAAAACACCACTTAACAACAAGTTAACAACACACAGATACCGAAATTTGAGGTTAAATAAGACATAGGAAGACCTCTTACGGTCTTTCTATTTCCTGACATTCGGATTTTCATTCGGGTCTCCCGATTCTGTACGATTATGCTTCCGCGGTGCGATTTTGATATAGAAATAGGAATAGGAAGAAAATTTCTTTCTATCAATGTTAGGCGGTTCGCCTGCAGATACACCGCGGAGTAGTCAACGGTATGAGATCGGTACCTCTCAAAAAAAGCCTCTACACTCAAAAATTTAAAATAATAGAGAGTTATTGCACGACACCAAATTTTTATACCGTATACCTTATACCTTAGCACTATTTGGCTTAGTGCATGCATATAAATATGAGTTATTGCAAGGATCTTTACCTTAAACGCTATGTAAGGTTAGACGCTAGACTTGTCCTTTATAAAATATTTTCGTTTGTGTTACGTTGGCCACGTTTTTTGTTAAAAGTTAAAAGTAGGTAACTCGAGTTTTTAGATTATTTTATTTTTTTTCGCGAGACATGGAAGACATTTTAGATGTTAATCCCTTTTTAAATATATCTGAATTTTAAATGGTTAGGTTAAATGTCAGTTATTAACCATAAAACATTTTATTTATCAGCAAAACACATCGACAGAACAAAAAATTCCTATAACGTATAAGGTTTTTCCTACGGCTGCTTAGAAAATACACAAAAACGCACTGTCAACTTGCCTTGAAAAACGTCAATTTCAAACAGCGTGTGTAAACGTTTACACACGCAGTGTGCAAAGTAAAATGACAGTTCAACTACTCATAATAACAACATATATCAATGAATTGAGATGAAATCTAGCATGCGGACACTGTCACCACTGACAGTTCTCATTTCTCATTAAAATAAATTCAAATTTATTGCAACTTTAGAAAATAAAGTGGCAGCCGTAGGAAAAGTATAGTGTGTAACTCGTGTGAAAAAGCACTTTTCACACTTTGTGACTTGTGGCACTCGCCTTTCAGGCGTCACATGCGTGTGAAAAGCGCTATTTTCAACACTTGTTAAACAATATACTATAACGTTGTAACGCGCTTTCTTTCTGCAAAGGGATTTCTTACTGAAAGACGTTGCAATTAACACCCGAAACAATTTCGGAGTTGCCTCGAGCGCCAACCCTCTCTTAACGTGGAGGATACACGTACGTTACTTAAATAAATAACGTGCCTAGGTAGCCACAGTGAAGAAAAAGAATAACCAGGGGTCGATATTGAAAGTACCCTAAAAGATGGTAGTAATGGTGTATAGTGGGCTTTAAGCACTAAACGCCATTTATTCTGGTATTCCGTGGCGACTTTATTTATTAAAATATTTATGATTTTAATAAATGTTCTGTATTTTCTATAGCTTATTGTATTTTGGTATAACGGTATTTTACTGAAATAATTTTCTGTCTAAAAATATTTTCTCTTATAAATTCTAAATGAATCACTCTGTATTTGAGTCAATTTAATTTATTAGGAAGTTTACGAGGAAATAAAAAGAGTTAATTTAATTTAAACAAAATATAGACGTATATTGTAAGAATATAAATATAATAAGATTTTTAATTTAATAAAAATAATATCTCAATGCCCTCTCTCGTGAAAACAAACAGAAAAATATAATGTATCGAAAAAAGTAAAAGTTTCGGTGTTCAGTAAACGGTATGCCTTGTTTTGATCGCTTTTTGTCTTTAATAATTTGTTTATTAAAATGTCGATTCTTTTAATAATAATTAAATATTTATGTGGGTAAAACCAGTGCAACATTCGTATTAAAAATATATTTAATGAATTTAGAGAAAAGTCAACGACAATGTAACTATTTATATAAAAAAACTAACGGGATTTCGGTTATATCTGGAAAGTAAAAGTCCGTCACAAAGCGTACTCAGTACTACTGGGGACAACCTTTTAATTTTCCTATTAAGAAAGACCAAAGAAACAACGTAATTCACTTACATTGATCCTTTTAATCTTTCTGTTAAAAACCCAAAGAAACAACGTAATTCACTTACATTGATCCTTCTAAGTTTCTTTGTTAGATATAAGATTTTATCTACGCGGCTTAATTTAGAATAACAACTAATATTAATTACTTGAATTTAATGCAAATTGTCGTTTCGGTTTCTTTATATTTACCAAGTGCTCACTTTTAAAACTGTCGGAATCAAAATTAAACGGTGATAATTAATTCAGATTTAGATTCGGAGGTACTAGCGGTGTTTCAATTATCAGCTATCGGTAGGAGTCTCTGTAGAGAAGTGATTTTAACTTTACAAATTCTGTCTAAGGTAAAGATATTCTGATCCTCCAATCTATTAAAATAAGAGTGGGATATATGCGCGGCCCTTTTGATCACAAGCAAAGCAACAGCAATGCATGACCTGTTTACTGAAATAAATCGCGAAAATTTGAATTATTATAATAAAATACTAAATTGAATAATAAAATTCATTTTGATCAACCCAGACAACTCCAATTATAATTTATGTTGAATAAATTATGAAAAGATTACTAAAAAAATGAAATGCAATAATAAATCAAATTACATCTGGAGCTGTAAATAAAAACTTCATTACAACGTTTAACCTTATCCCTAAGAAATAGTGCATGACCTTATAAAAAATTGTTTAGGTCTGCGCATGCTTAGATGTCAATGTAAGGTATACAGTATATTCATAGATAAATAAAAATTAAGATATCATTGTTTACAAAATTCTGGACGCCAACAACACCTCACAGTCTAAACCACCGATCGTTCATTGTTGCCAAACTAATTTTTAATTTTCAGTATTTACTGAAGTATATTTCAATAAAGGATCAGAAAGACTCTTTAAGTCGCTTAAATGATTGTTTTAAGTTTATAAAAGTTTAATTTTTAAATCGATGCTAACAGTGACAAATTTAATAATCCATACATTCAATCCAGCGACGCCGTAGCGAACGGACGTGCCTAGAGAGCCAAAGTGTAGTGTAGTGTAGGTGTACCTCAGTGAAATTCTCAAGACGACAAGATTAGAGTAAGTACGTGTGTACAATACATTCCATAATATTTTAGGAGCCTTTTTTTAAATTTTATTCAGTCCCCCAAATGGGGGACCAACAAAAAAGTCAGGGGGCTATTACGCGTATCCCTAAAAGTGAAAATAGTAGTGCGAGTGTAGTGAAAAGTGAAAAAAAAATGGAAAGTGGAGAACCAAAAAGCGAGCACTCTCAGAGAACTCGCAACATGCAGCTCGAGAACGCGTTTCTCAAAAAACAGGTCGAAGACCTTAAAAACCAAATCGCCGAACTGAATAAACGGTTCGACGAACAGGCGAAAAGGGCCCAAGGAGTTCACGAAGAAGCTATGAGAAAAGCCGACGAAAAACACGAGGCGACGATGCGTTTAATGCACGCAATAATGGACGGGCAAAAAAAGAAAGAAAGACGAGCTCTTTCTCCGAAGAATAAAAAGGAACCGAAGGACAAAAAGGAGGAAAGACGAGCTCTTTCTCCTCATAAAAATATAACGCCCATGGAAACCGAAAATTTAATAGACTTTGACGATTTTACTACAGTTTTGTCTAAAAAAGACAGAAAAAGAATGTTAGATAAATCCTCAGATGACGAAAGCGCATTTCTCGGTAATAATAAATCTAAAAATAAGAGGGTTAACGATAGTATCACCCCTAATGAAGTAAACACCAAAAATTCCAAGAAGGAAGGTAATGACTTATTGAGTGCTCAGGTAAATTCCGAGAAAAACATGGAAAAACCCAAGGTAAGTAAATCGTCTAACAATGCCACTTATATTTTAAACAAAAATAGTGGTGTCATTGTAAGTGAATTTATTAAGGACAATAATAACTTAAATGTAACTGAAATACAGATTGAAGAAGGTGTAAAAACCTTCTTCAATAAATATGAATTCCCTAAGAAAAAACGCCCATACACCGCCCCGTCGACCTCAACAGAGGTCGAAGGGAGCGTCGCGACGCCACCCCACCCCAAAAAAATAGCCCCCCTGATTTTAAAATCTGTGTCCCACTGGAATGATTTAAAAAAGGGATTAAAATCGAGAGATATAAAGTTCGGCGATTGCGTACTGTCGAAAAACAAACAAAGTTTGAGAATCCACTCTCAAACAATCGACGATCACAGAAGGATGGCCAACTATTTCTGTGAGATGAAGAATATAAATAACTCAATAAACTGGGTTGTTTTCGACATGCCCGAAAACAAAAACGCAAAGGTAGTAATGAGAGGCCTGCCCCACGATACTCCCTTAGATGAAATAAAAGACGATTTAAAAGAACAAGGTATAGACGCTTTAAACGTCTATGCTATGACGTCCCGACGGGACAAAAAACCTCTATCTCTGTTTTTAATAGAAATATTGGAAACAGATAAAGAGAAGACCCTTAAGGTCAGTCGCTGTGCTAGTTTAGTAGTCACAGTGGAAAATAAGAGGAAAAATATGCACGCCACTCAGTGCTACCATGCGCAATCGTCGTGCTTCGTAAATCCACGATGCGTACGGTGCGGCGAGGGACATAGAGCCGCGGAATATCCGCGACCCAAAACAAATAAGGCGACATGCGCTAACTGTCGGGGAGAGCACCCGGCAAATTATAGAGGTTGCCCAAATATGCCCCGTATCGGGTCACATATGAACGTGCCCCGTAACGGGTCATACGCCAGCGTCACACGACAAGCCGCCCCGGCTCCCTAAGCCCCAAAACAAAGGCCCGCCACTGCTGCCGCCAATTTGGCCGCCGCCGCCGCACCCGCCAAAGCCCCAACCGCCCCTGCGCATCCCATGAACTTTAGCGCCATGGACAAGAGCCAAATTCTAGGCTTATTACAGTCCCTCGCCGCCTTCTTAACCGCATAATTAAATGTCAGGTTTTGACTTTAATTACGATCGCTAACTAAAAAAAAAATAAATTTTTCCAAATTACCAAAAAAAATTACAGAACTAGTTTTAAAGGTTCCAAAATTTTTAAAGATAGCCTCTTGGAACCCGGGAGGGATAAAATCCAGTAAAAACATTTTATTTGAACTTATAGAGAGGAAGGGTTTTGATATAATTGCCCTTCAGGAAACAAAATTAAATGAGGCCGACAATTTCAAACTGGCTGGATATAGCATATATAGAAATAAATTCAGGTTAAATTCAGGGGGAACAGCAATAATGATTAAAAATTGTATAGATCACCATTGTTTAATTACTCCTGCCGGATTTACAACTCTTGAAGCGACAGTAATAAAAGTCAAAACCTCATATGGTTACATAAAAATCGCATCGGTGTACGTTAGACCTAACGAAAGACTAATAACAAACGAAATTGAGGAATTATTGTCCGACAGAAACACGGTTTTAATCGGAGACCTAAACGCAAAATCGCCGGACTGGAATAGTCTATACGAAAACGCGAGAGGGCGTGTACTTTCAGAATATCTCGCGGACAACCCGGATTGTCACGTTATCGCACCCGAGACGCCAACGCATTACCCCGGAAATCTAAATTTTCGTCCCGACATACTAGATATAGCGGTCATGAAAGATGTAAATTTCAATTCAGAAATTTATACCATTCACGAAACCGGAGAAGGACATATGCCGATAGTCCTAAAAATCGGGGAGGGAGTTTCGGTTAAAAACACGTACACGACCCAAAAAACAAACTGGCTCGCGTTTAAACGAGGGGTAGGGCACGCGATCGGGCCAATACCGCGAATCGAAAACGCAAACGATATCGAACGTGAAGTAGAAAAATTTGAAAACGTAATAAAAAATCAATTAAATCAATCAACTAAAACAAAAACCAGGGAAAAACGCGGAATTTTTTCGGAAATTAGTGGGGATCTAAAAAATTTAATTGCGGAAAAAAACCGAGCGCAACGTCGCGCAAAAAGAACGCGCGACATAATCGACAAACGAACGGCCTCTCGACTGAAAGAACAAGTCAAAGCCGAACTCGGAGAACACCGACAGAAGAACTGGGAGAGATGGATTAACGAGCTTAATCCCCAGGAGGCGGCCTTATGGAAACTCTCAAAAATTCTAAGGCAGGACAGGAAACCGGTCCCACCTTTACACGGCGAGAATGGTATGGCATTTACTGCCGAAGAAAAAGCCGAGGCGTTTAAAGCAACGCTCGAGAGGGAATTCCGACTAAACGAACATGAGGACGAAGATATGGACTTCAGCGACGAAGTCGAGAGGGATGTTCAAAATTACATTCGGAGACCGGCAAACCCAGACTTGTTTATATCTCACACTTCACCAGAAGAAGTGAGGGATATAATCAAGTTCGTGTCCGCGAAAAAGGCACCCGGTAGTGATCAAATCACGAATCGCGCGCTAAAAAACTTACCGGAAAAAGCGTTAGTTTATTTAACGACTATAATAAACGCGATATTACGTTTCAAATATTTTCCAAAACGTTGGAAAAAAGCGGACGTCATAATGATTGCAAAACCAAATAAAGATCGCACTTTTCCACAAAATTACAGACCGATCAGCCTATTACCGGCTATGAGTAAAATCGCGGAAAGAGTAATTTTAAAGCGCTTAAAAGATGAAACAGAGTTATTAAATGTCATACCGGCTGAACAGTTCGGTTTTCGTGCCGAACACTCGACAGAAACGCAGGTCCTTAGACTGGTTGAGTTTGCAACCCAAGGATTCAATCACAGACAGTCGACGGGAGCTGTATTTCTGGATGTCAGTAAGGCATTTGACAGAGTTTGGCACAAGGGTCTAATATATAAAATGATGGAGTTCGGGTACACGAAACCCCTAGTTCAATTGATCGATTCCTTCCTAAAGAAACGATACTTCAGAGTCAAGATGGGACATATCCTATCTGACTATGGATTATTGGTAGCGGGTGTGCCCCAAGGTGCAGTATTATCCCCCCAACTATACAATATTTACACCGCGGATATACCTCGATCTCCACATACTACGCTCAGCCTGTATGCAGACGACACTACGATAGCATCGCGCAACGCTTGGAATCACCTTGTGTTACATCATTTACAAACCCACCTTGACGAACTTGAGGATTGGTTTGTAAAGTGGAAAATTGCGATCAACGCGGAAAAATCAAAGGCAATATTCCTCAAAAAGCGGAGACACGCCCCAAACGGTGCAGTAAATCTATTCGGAGAAAATATTAACTGGCAGCGGTCAGTTAAATATTTAGGGCTTACCTTAGACGTGGGTCTAACTTTCTCCGAGCACGTAAAGACAATAATTAGTAAAACCAAACAAGCGCGAGCACGCCTATCCCCCCTTATAGGGAGGAGAAGGAAACTAAACATCAAAACAAAATTAAGACTAATCAATTCAATAATAATACCGTTAATTACCTACGCCTCACTCGCGTGGGGACAAACGTGCAGGACAAATAGGAAAAAACTCCAAAGTCAGCAAAATATCTGTTTACCAGTGGCCACAAACCTACCTTGGTATGTGGCAAACCGTTGGATATTCAGGGATCTAAAATCCGACAGGGTTTTAGACACTCTGAATGCCCGAGCAGAACGGATGTTCGGCGACCTGCGGACACACCCCAACCTAGAGCTCAGGGAGCTCCTCGAATACGATGCAAACAACCACGGTAAACACGCGAGGCCGAGAAGGCAATTAACGAGAATATAAGTTTGGTTCTACTAAATTTGACGACAAATAAAATATCCCGTCGCATAGATATGCGGCAACAAACATCCAGGCTTCTGAACCACTCCTTCTTCCTTTCTTCCGTGCGTTAAAAACCAAATAAAAATGGAGAAATCCAACCAAAAAAAAATAAAAATCAAAAACGGAGTTGTGTACTCCATCAAAAAAAAATTCAAAAAAAAAAAATAAAAAGGAGCTCGCTCCACAAAAAAAATATATCTTTTTCAGAAACCGTGACAAAAAAGTACAGTTCGTTGTTTAAATTTATGCAAATTATTTCTAATAATGTGTTTTAAGTTTTAGGCGGACTTTACAGAGAAGACAATACATGACAAACTGACAAAGCACACACAAAGCGACAGGACAAACAGACGATGTAAAAGGGATCGAGGCTTCGGTCGTCGTCCCTAATGGTTCTGCGTTGAACCGAGTTCAACTACAAAATTTGTGTTGTATGTAGGTCGATCACCACTGATCTGTGGTTTAAAGCTCAAGTTTACTTGAACGGTCCATAAGGAGCGTTTAAAGACGGTTCAAGGTTTCGACATTTGACGTTGAGTAGTTAACCCCAAAACTTTAAATTGTTCTTTCATTTATTATTCGAAATGAACGCATTAATTGAACAATTACCCGACAATGAAGATTCTTTACAAATATTGAATGGTTTTTTGCATCCTAGAAGACCACAAACCTTCAGAAACAGACCCAGTCGCTTTGAAATATGGTCTGATATTGAATTTAAATGTAGATTTCGATTAGAAAAGCGAACTGTAAGATTTCTAATTGATCAGATCTCGGAAGAAATTACATTCAAGGTCGATAAGTAGTAAGTGTTTGAAACTGAAAATACCATTAGCAATTCTATTATAAATGAAACATATTTTAGGAACCATGCGCTCACACCTGATATGAAAGTTTTTGTGACATTACGGTACCTGTCCACGGGTTCTATACTTCAGGTTACAGCGGACTTCAATGGGATTAATAAATCTATAGCAAGCCGAGTTGTAAGACAGGTTACCCGGACTATTGCAAGACTCACTCATACCTACATTCAGTTCCCCGAAACACAAGAAGATATTGATTATACCAGACAAGGGTTCTTCAACATTAGTAAATTTTCGAAATGTATCGGAGCTCTGGATTGCACACATGTTAGGATACAGTCACCTGGAAGCCCTCAAGCTGAAAATTTTAGGAATCGAAAAGGTTTTTTTTCGTTCAATGTTCAAGCAGTGTGTGATGCAGAATTGAAAATAAAAAATATTGTATGCCGTTGGCCTGGAGCTGCCCATGATGCTAACATTTTTAGAAATTGTAATTTGAGGACGAAGTTTAAAAATGGGGAATATGCAGATAGTTTACTAGTTGGAGATAGTGGTTATGGAGTAAAAACGTACCTTATTACTCCACTAGGAAATCCGCGTAATCCTGCTGAACAACTCTTTAATGAATCCCAGATTGAACACGTAACCCAATAGAGAGGTGCTTCGGTGTGTGGGAAAGAAGATTTCCAATTTTGGCTCTAGGTATTCGTTTACGAGTGGAAAAGGTAGAAAGTGTTGTAGTTGCTTCAGCAGTACTACACAATTTAGCAGTACCACACAACATATTGATGATAATTATGAATACCTTTTCAAATGTAGAAAGATCTAGCCCAAATAATAAATATAATTCAAATATAATAAATAATAATTAAACTAACAAATATGTAATCAAATATAGCACTTGTCACGGTGTCACTATCAACAACAGTCAAAAGCAAAAGACTAGACAAATGGAATTTTGGCATGGGACATAAATATTTCCGACAAAACGCGGGAATCAGTGCAACCAACCTGACATGAACGGCGTTCAACTAAACTAATGTTGATCTTGCAGTCTACAACGAAAACCAAAATAAACTCGGTTCAAATTTGACTGGCAGTTCAGTTGAACTAACGTTCACCTGTGACATCTACAACCGGGCCTAAGACAAAAATTCAGAGGACAAGCCAGGCATCCACCAATGCCCAATGGGGTGGAATACGGCGCAGCCAAGGACTAGAGACGATAATGACGACCAGGGGCCCGATTCTCGAGATCGGTGAACGACGTTCTCATGGGAATAATGGGCGTGGTTCTCCTGACTTTGCTAATACTGCATTCTTGAACTTTGTGATCATTCATTTCCTATGAAAAGTGAGAGATCGTCGTTCTACTGGGTTTCCGTGTAGGAACAACTGTTCACGGATGAAAATACTAGTTAGAGTGTGCGCAGAACCTTCTGTTTTGATTATTTTTTACATAACCTCCTAAACCGGCGAAGTTTTCGTTCACTAATTTTTTAATTTTTGAGTATTGTTCAATTTATTGTTTATATTCCGTGTTGATAATTATAATATAAAAATAATGGATGGTATATGTGCTACAATTTTTGCTATAAACGATATTGAGGATGCAGAAGACCAAGCCCAACAACCTATAAGAAGGTTTTACCACCAAGAACCAGCATTCGAGTTGTCCGAAACAAAATTTATAAAATTATTTAGGCTTAGTAAAGAAGAACTAGGTGAAAATGTAGATTTTGGGATATATGTTAATAATGCATTTGAACAGCCTATTGGTGTTGTAAATCCTGATCTAGCTATCGCAAGGCAAATACAATTAACTATTGCAGCGAATCATTTTCGGAATGATTAGTATTTGATATTTACAGGTCATAAGGAAATGCATACTAATTGTGGACTAATGACAAAAAATTTGATGTTTGAAAAAATATAGTTTTTTATGTATTCAAAATGCTTTTTAATAGCAACTTCTGCAAAACAAAACCTAATTACTAAAACACATTAGATAATAGAATATAAACATTTTTTTTTATTTAACTTTAAATCTAAATTTTTACAAAAACAAATTCTACATTATAAATTTTTATTTTGCATTTGTAGCACTTTTGATTAGAAATTTTAAAATATTATTCTGAATTTCATTTGACTCTCTTTGAAGATCATTGGCTTTTTGTAAACAAGCTAGCTTTTCTTTTTCGTATAGGTTTTTATTTTGTAAATATCTTAACTTTTCCATGTAATAATTTTCCAGAATATTTTTTTTTTCTTCTTCAATTTTCACCAAACTCTGGTTAATTTTTATTGAGTCTTCTAATCGCCGTGTTTTGTTTAAACGTTTAAACTTTTTGTTAGGTGTGCTAGTTTCCACATGCTTTAATACATATGTATGGTCTGATTCATGGTCATCCTAAAAGAATGCATACCCTTAATAATCATCATTGCCAAATAGTATAATTACCCATTTATTAGAAAACTATATAAACAAACTCACCTCAACATGTGTTTCAACACTCACCACTTGCTCATCTACACTTTTCTCAGTTTCTGGCATATCCAAAGTATTTGAACTAACCTGTAACCCAAAAGTATGTTTAAATAGCATATTAGGTAAAGCCTTGTCTTACGTACATTTTCAAACTGAAATTCAGTATGAGGTATGGTAACATTGGGATTTCCGTTCATAGTTAATGGTGACATCATATTTAAAATTGAGTTTTCAGTTGCGTTAAACATTGTTTTGTTTTCAGGGCCTCCTCCTGTACCATTTGAATACTTTTTCTCTTTCGCCACCTTTGTTTTAATATTTTTTTTCAAATCTTGCCATGTCTAAAAAAATATACTTGTAAGCTAATGATTGATGATTACTTTTAATATAAGTATGTATACATATTATGATGTACTATTTCCACATTTTACCAAACACTACCATGTACTTACCTTGCGCCATTGTCTCCAATCTTTATTGGCTCCGCCAGGAACTGCATTTAATTTTAAACATATTTCTTGCCATAGCTCTTGGGCTTTTTTGAAGGTAAAATCTTTCGTAAAACGACCACTTTGCAAATCCTCATGAACTCGATTAGGATATCCTTTTGGATGCCGTTTATGGGTGCTACTCTTATTATTACTTTTTCCATTTTTTTTATACAACATTCACTTTTCTTCCAGTCAGTTCAATTTTGTGAAAACCCGAAACCGTTGTCTGGGTAGCTATCCTTGAATTTCGAGAGAGCAACTCTCAGGAGAAAAATGTCACGTGACAACCGCTTCCTCTCCTGAAAATTTATAATTCATATTCTTGAGGAACAATAAAGTACTCATATACTCTCATGAGAGCATTCTATTGGGTCGAGTTAAGAGAACATATCTAAATCGAGAGAGTAGACTTGCGCAGAAGTTAGATAAGTGATAAAAGACATTTTACCACAGCTGACTCGAAGACAAACCATATTTATTAAATTTATTTTTTATTTGTTTGTTATTAATTAGTGTTTTTTATATTGTGAGTTTGCGTGAAAATGGATGAAGATGAAATGTTCCTCTGGAATATATTAATAAATGACCTAGAAGATGCTGAAGAACAAGCAGCTGCAAATATGCCGAGGTTAATTTTTCAACAGCAAAATCCATTTGAAGCATTATCAGACAATAAGTTTATGAAACTTTTTCGACTTGACAAAAACACCTTTGAGAATTTATTATTAAACTTTAGGCAGCTTCTGCAGCCTCAAATATTTGATTTAAAGATATTTATTTATCTGGAGCTGAGTGAGACACACCCTAACACTATTTATGGTTCGTTCTAATCTTCTTTTTTAATTATTTTAAATAAAAATGAATTCTTAACCTACTCAGTAGATTAAACGTTTCTTTTAAGTTTGGCAACGTTGTTCTTATAATGGTGCAGTAGACGTTATGTCTAGAATACGATTTTAACTAGCATGCGAGCAAGGAGCGTAAAATTCTCATAGGAGTGTTCCTAGACGAGCTCTCTCTTCTCTCGAACTCAAGGATAGCCACCCTGTATAGAGAAGACAACGCCGAAACTAATCTCAAAACTTCTTCTTTTTCTTCTTTTTTCATAAATTTGTAATGGCAATAAACAAAAAATTACTGGCAACATTGCGCTTCCCGCTCACTCATTTGACCATAATCACGCGATTTACAGAATACGGATTTTAAGCACCAAGAGAACTAACAAACGATGTGAATCGTCACTTCTCTCGGGGGAACGTTCCCATCGCACGAGTTCGAGAATCGAGGCCCTGGGGACTTCGGTCCTTAAATGCAACCCTGCGATATGCTCACAATAGCGGGCATGTCGGGGGGAGAACCTGGGGGAGGAGGCAGGGGACTTGGGGATCAAGTGCCGATTAGGTACAATATCCTCTTGGCTCGGGATCATTAGGTGTGTGTGTGTGTGTGTGTGTGTGTGTGTGTGTGTGTGTGTGTGTGTGTGTGTGTGTGTGTGTGTGTGTGTGTGTGTGTGTGTGTGTGTGTGTGTGTGTGTGTGTGTGTGTGTGTGTGTGTGTGTGTGTGTGTGTGTGTGTGTGTGTGTGTGTGTGTGTGTGTGTGTGTGTGTGTGTGTGTGTGTGTGTGTGTGTGTGTGTGTGTGTGTGTGTGTGTGTGTGTGTGTGTGTGTGTGTGTGTGTGTGTGTGTGTGTGTGTGTGTGTGTGTGTGTGTGTGTGTGTGTGTGTGTGTGTGTGTGTGTGTGTGTGTGTGTGTGTGTGTGTGTGTGTGTGTGTGTGTGTGTGTGTGTGTGTGTGTGTGTGTGTGTGTGTGTGTGTGTGTGTGTGTGTGTGTGTGTGTGTGTGTGTGTGTGTGTGTGTGTGTGTGTGTGTGTGTGTGTGTGTGTGTGTGTGTGTGTGTGTGTGTGTGTGTGTGTGTGTGTGTGTGTGTGTGTGTGTGTGTGTGTGTGTGTGTGTGTGTGTGTGTGTGTGTGTGTGTGTGTGTGTGTGTGTGTGTGTGTGTGTGTGTGTGTGTGTGTGTGTGTGTGTGTGTGTGTGTGTGTGTGTGTGTGTGTGTGTGTGTGTGTGTGTGTGTGTGTGTGTGTGTGTGTGTGTGTGTGTGTGTGTGTGTGTGTGTGTGTGTGTGTGTGTGTGTGTGTGTGTGTGTGTGTGTGTGTGTGTGTGTGTGTGTGTGTGTGTGTGTGTGTGTGTGTGTGTGTGTGTGTGTGTGTGTGTGTGTGTGTGTGTGTGTGTGTGTGTGTGTGTGTGTGTGTGTGTGTGTGTGTGTGTGTGTGTGTGTGTGTGTGTGTGTGTGTGTGTGTGTGTGTGTGTGTGTGTGTGTGTGTGTGTGTGTGTGTGTGTGTGTGTGTGTGTGTGTGTGTGTGTGTGTGTGTGTGTGTGTGTGTGTGTGTGTGTGTGTGTGTGTGTGTGTGTGTGTGTGTGTGTGTGTGTGTGTGTGTGTGTGTGTGTGTGTGTGTGTACGTTTTTACATATTTGTGGATACTTGTGCGTGTACTGTTAGTATATGTGGCATACGTCGCTATTGTGGTATACATGCACGCGTACTCCACAATTTTTTAACAACATATTTGAACTCCTCGACCCCAAATTAGTCAAATCGTGTTGATTCTGAATTTTTTGTGTAAAAGTTGCCACAAGTTTATATTTTGAAAGGAATCACGCATTCCTATAATTGTGGATTCATAACTGTGTCCAGGTCGGAGCGCCCTCTACATTTCTATACACAGTAATATTAGTGGTAGTTTCAATTCGTTTTTTTTCGGGTGCCGAATGCTTCCGATATAGAATATCATGAAATATGTTCTTTATATTATTTAGTTTCCCAGTTAAACGAAATTGACTATTTGTTGGTGGTTTTTGTGTATACTGGGTGATTCTTTTAGAGGGCTAATTAAAGGTTTCTTGAGAAGTAAGCGGAATTCAAATCTGAAAATTTGGAATATGATGTTTTCGGGGATGCCCAATCGATCTAAAATATTTAGAGCAACCAGCTACTTCCGGTTAAACCGGAAGTGAACATCAAATTTGTTATTTTAAATGGAACACCCTATATTTTCTTACATTTTTAGATTTGTCCTGAGAAGCTGATTTCAAAAACTTATTACACTTATAATATAAACTCATTAGTTTTGAAGTTATAGACAATTGAAAATCGCATTTTTCCAACTTTAACTGATTGCTATGGCCAAACGACATAAAATCGGATAAAACGGCTAACATGTCCCTGTCTTAACTTTTTGTTCTGAAATGTTTCGGGCCTTTAATAAAGAGAGAAACTGTTCCTGAAAAGGCACAATTTGAAGAATGCATGGAAAAGTATCCTATATTTAATAATAGGAAATGGACCGATTTGAAATTTTATATTAAAAATTATATAAATAAAATAAAAAAATGAAAAAAGTAAGTTTTCCGTCAATCTAAGTAGTCTAGTCGAGAAGTGAGTTTTCTGCGAAAAATAGTTAGAAGGGTAAGAAAAATATTAGCGATGGCTCATTTGACGCGGATTGCAATTCTGAGAAATACGTCATGTCGATTTTTTCCTGAAAATAAAAATTGTAATTGTTATTAATAAAAAACGAAAAAAAGCCATTTTAGTTTTTCATGATAACATAAAAACTGTACAAGAAAGCGGGAATTGCAAAAAAGATCCTTAAAGACGAGGAAATTTACAAAAAAACTTTGATTCCCGAATCTCTAGCTTTAATTTTTAAAAAAATAGGGTTTCGCGCGACCGTTTCGGGATGACTACGCCGCCTCTATATTGACTACCGCATCTAAAATAATTTTTTTAAAGCACTAAATATTGATTTAAAAATTTAAAAAAATTATGGTGTCATTTCAACACTTGAAGAAAGAAATAATTTTTAAATGCATTTTTCAAAAAGCTATTGTTAATTAACTATTTTTTTTATACCTCCGTCCTCTTTGAAAGCTCGATAATTTTTTAAATAAACACCCTAAAAATGTTTCGCCTTTTGGATTATTCTCTATGAGTAAATTATTTATAATTGGTTTATATTGTTTCTCACGAGTTTTCTAAGTTAACAAAAAATTGAAAATCGTATAATTGTTGTTAAAATTTTTTTTCTCATATATTATGGTATAGCTGTTTTTATATTTGAAATAAGGATTAAATAATTGTGGCTAATATTTTTTAACGCTATTCGTTTATAAATTGATTCTAAATTATTTATAAACAAATAGCTTAATTTAATATTTTTGAATTTTTTTTTGTCATTCTATTGTTTGGGGCCTATGATTAAAAAAAAATTCTTAAAAAAATCATCATATTGTTTATAATCGTTTTTTTTTATATTTGCATTATTTAAATAATTAGTTAAGAAATAATTTTGTCTTTAAAAATCATTATTGATGGCTCATAATACTATTAAATAGTTATTTTCGTGCAATCGTACGCGAAGTCAGTACTTCGCGTTCTCCACAGGGGCCGCGAAATTCGATTTCGCAGCCGTTGCCCATGGTAACGGCCGAAAAAGCAAAGGTCACTTTCAAATTTCACATTTCTGCAAAACGAAACTAACAATGTTATTATTTTTAATTAAATACAGTATTAATTTTTAAATTAACAAATACAGACTTATATTATTCAAGATAAATATTAATTGTAATTCATTGTAATTGTACAGTTTGTATTATTACTTGTATTTACTCTAGAAGTTGAAGAAACAAGATACTGAAATATCACTATCAATGTCAGACATATTTGCGTTTTGTCAAGAACTGTCAAAATATTTTGTATATTCAAACACTGTCATTTCCATAGCAGCTGTGATTTTGTTAATGAAATTGAACTGCTGTTGATTTTAAAGCAATAATATTTTTATTGGCAATGATCTAATTTCATAATTTTAACGATTGCACGAAAAATAGTGTGTATACCACGGCCGCGAAACTTTTTGGCGACCTCAAGATTATCTTACCTCGGCCGCAAGCGGCCTCGGCGATAATCTTTCTTTCGGTCCGCCAAAAAGGTATTTCGCGGCCTAGGCATACAAATTACTATTGTTTGCCTAGCAGTTCAATTTCATTAACAAAATCACAGCTGCTATGGAAATGACAGTGTTTGAATATACAAAATATTTTTTGAATATACAAAATATTTTTGACAGTTCGTGACAAATCGCAAATATGTTTGACATTGATGGTAATATTTCAGTATCTTGTTGCTTCAACTTCTAGAATAAATACAAGTAATAATAAAAATTGTACAATTAAAGTTAATATTTATCTTGAATAATATAAGTATGTATTTGCTAATTTAAAAATTAATACTGTGTTTAATAAAAAATAATAACATTGTTAGTTTCGTACTGTAGAAATGTGAAATTTAAAAGTGACCTTTGATTTTTCGGTCGTTATCATGGACAAAGGCCGCGAGATTGAATTTCGCGGCCGCTGTGGAGAACGCGAAGTACTGACTTCGCGTACGATTGCACGAAAAAAAAAATTTCAATAATTTCATTGTTTATTTAGTTAACAATTTGTTATAAACAATGTTTGACTGTAACAATATTTTTTTCTAATACTACTAAAAACTACAAAAACAACGATATGCAATAATTTTTTTTGTATTTGTTTTGAAAATCCAATATAAAATACAGAAAATTTTTATTCTCAACTTTGTCGCATATTGATGTTTTTGTATTTTTTAGTAGTATTAGAAAAAAATATTGTTTATAACAAATTGTGAACTAAATAAACAATGAAATTATTAATGTAAAAAAAAAATTTTTAAATTGTATTATGAGCTACCAATAATGATTTTTAAAGACAGAATTATTTCTTAACTAATTATTTAAATAATGCAAATATGAAAAAACGATGATAAACAATAAAAAATTTTAAGAAAAAAAATTATTTTTTAAATCATCATTGAATAATAGAATGGTAAATTTTTTTTTCAAAAATATTAAAGTCAACTATTTGTTTATAAACAATTTATAAATACCAAAGTATATGAGAAAAAAAACAACTTTACGATTTTTCATTTTTTGTTAACTTAGAAAACTTGTTATAAACAATACAAACAAATTTTAAATAATTTTATAACGTCTTATTGAGTACACTCGTAGAAAATACTCGGAGGCGAAAAATTTTTTTGGGTGATTATTTAAACAATTATCCAGCTTTCAATGAAGAAAATAGTTAATTAACTTGTGAAAAATGCATTTAAATTTTTTTTCCAACGGGTCTTTGTTTCTTCAAGTGTTGAAATGACACCATAATTTTTAAAAAATTATTTTAGATGCGGTAATCACTACAGAGGCGGCATACTCATCCCGAAACGGTTGCGAAGAACCCCATTTTCAGCCACAAATTAAAGTTATGTTACGTTTTTCTGTGCCACCCTGTATTTTCATTATTCTTCTATTCAATAGATTATAGTTTCATACTCGCTTGATATCCCCTTCTTATTTTCTCGCCTCATGTCCCTCTCTTCTCTTGGTATTCCTATAAAATGTCTTTCACATGCTAATAATGTTCTTCTCTTTGCCTACTTAGTCAAAATAACTGACTTTATATGGTTCGTGTCGCTTACTGAAGATTTCTTCTTTTTTCTCTCCCTCATCTTATAGGAGTTTTTACTCTGGAGTTTTTTTTTCTGGGCCAAAAAGTTTTTTTCCTGGGCCCAGAAGTTTCTTCCTGGGCCAAGAAGTTTTTCCTGTGAAATAAGTTTTTATCTCTGAACTACAGCTTCTTCAGTTTCTCCTTTGGATTAAATCTTGGACCACAGTTTCCTTTGGAGAAGGAAGATAAAAAACGCAAGACAAACTAAGTTTTTTGTTAGAAAAGAAAAAAAATCTCTGGAACTCTATTTTATGAAATAAACAAATATAAAGTTTAATTTGATTTTAATTTCCTTAACCCAAATAAAGAAAGGACGGATATTCCAATATATCGTAGTTTTTTTGTCCAATTTTTTTTTTATTTAAGATTCTACTTCTGATATATTTCAAATTCTATTCGTGGAACGAACCCATAATATAAAGATTTGAGCTTAGTCACATTAATTATTTATTATCAACAAATTAAAGTATCGTTTCAGTTATAAATATTAGAGCTAGAGATTCGGGAGTGAGAAGTTTTTTTTTGGAAAGTTCCTCCTCTTTAAGGACATTTTCTGCAATTCCCGCTATCTTGTATAGTTTTTAAGTTATCATCAAAAACCAAAATGGCTTTTTTTAGTTTTTTGTTAATAAAAATTACAATTTTTATTTGCAGCAAAAAATCGACATGATCCATTTCTCAGAATTGTTGCAATCCGCGTTGACTGAGCCATCGCTCATATTTTTCCTACCCTTCTAACTCTTTTTCACAGAAAATTCACTTCTCGACTAGACTAAATCCGAGTGCTTAATAGTGTATATGATGTGAAAACAGTTTGATTAAAACGTTTAGGTAGGAAGCCTCTCGCAAAGTTACAAGAGAAAATGTAAATTGTTCAACAGTAAAATATTCAAAAAGTACTGAAGTTTTGTTTAACGTTTCTTTCGTGGCACAAAAATGAAATCACATATTTGTGACATACGTAATACACATTCCTAGATTTAGTACATTTGTGGTAACACAAATACACATTCTCAAATCTGCATAATTGTGGAACAGGTTACCACAATTGAAATATGTCAATATCTTTTTTTTGACGGAATGTATAGATATTTTAATTATATTCGTAAGTTACCTTTACGAAAGTCATCCATGTTTAACCAAAAAAAGCGATGACACCACAAATGTGTTTACTGCACGGTAGTCACTAATATGGGAAAACGTGTATGTGTGTGTGTGTGTGTGTGTGTGTGTGTGTGTGTGTGTGTGTGTGTGTGTGTGTGTGTGTGTGTGTGTGTGTGTGTGTGTGTGTGTGTGTGTGTGTGTGTGTGTGTGTGTGTGTGTGTGTGTGTGTGTGTGTGTGTGTGTGTGTGTGTGTGTGTGTGTGTGTGTGTGTGTGTGTGTGTGTGTGTGTGTGTGTGTGTGTGTGTGTGTGTGTGTGTGTGTGTGTGTGTGTGTGTGTGTGTGTGTGTGTGTGTGTGTGTGTGTGTGTGTGTGTGTGTGTGTGTGTGTGTGTGTGTGTGTGTGTGTGTGTGTGTGTGTGTGTGTGTGTGTGTGTGTGTGTGTGTGTGTGTGTGTGTGTGTGTGTGTGTGTGTGTGTGTGTGTGTGTGTGTGTGTGTGTGTGTGTGTGTGTGTGTGTGTGTGTGTGTGTGTGTGTGTGTGTGTGATAGTTTAGGTTCTTAATTCATACATAATTTAATTTGCCATTTGGCAACTGCGATCACTAGAGTTTCTTTCAAAATGACAGATTTGTATGTTTAATAGTAAAATATTAAGGCCATCTTACATTAAATGTCATTATGTGTCATTTGGAATAATCGAATATTTAGTGTTTTTGGACTTCATTAGTGATTTAGAGACTTACGTTAGATAAATATGGTTAAACAGGCCAAGTGAGCAAAAAATTGAACTATTTAAATCAAGTTTTATCGTTTCACAAGTCAGTTTATTTAAGGTTATATTTCTGAACCATGGGCGTTCGTACATGTTTTTGAGAAAAAAAACTACTGCAACCACAAATTTTTCAAGAATCCATTTCAAGGTAAAATTCATCAAAATAAGTATATACACATGTACATAATTTTATAATCTATTCATGAATAAAATCAATTTTTTAAGAAATGTTTCCCTTATTTTATGGTTCCTCCTCGATAATCTGCAGTGTTGAAGCTATTAAGATATTATAATGAATTTTCATTAATTAAATGCCTATACAATTAAACAGCATAACTGATATTTATGAACTATATATTCCTTTTTGTTTCGTTACTACAAAAAAAATGAAGAACATTTCTACCAAGCTGCTCGACTATTCAGTAATTTATTACATGTTTATTTGAGTTTTTTTGCGTATTATACTCTACTGTATTTGCTTAGATTATTATTTTTTTGTATGAATATATATCCGTCTCATCTTTTACTTCTCTGTTTTACTCATGGGGTTGAAAGACCAGACAACGACCACGTGTAAACTTCGGCCATAGCTGTCAAAAATGTCCGTCATTTTTAGTCCATTCCCCAGAATTTCCCTCTTTGGCGATTAGATGAGAATAATATTCACTTTTAGGGTTCTTTTATTATTTACATTTGGTTTATTTTAATTTTTAGTCCATGCATATGGAATTCACATTAAAAATTAAAGATTAATTTCAATTTCTTGCGTTCTTAAATTTTAAATTATGTTTACTTGCATCTGTAATATGAAGAATATCAGACAAACTCTTTTTTTGCTGATTTTCTTTTTTTTGGTATGTATTTCATGCGTAGTTTTAAACTAGCTATTCAACATTACGCAAATAAATTTTTTGTATTCAGAGCTACCAAAAAAATTACCATATACGAAACTAAATAATAATTAAAAAACAAGAACTTTATTTATTACAAATCTGGGCGAAGAAAATCGTTTTTGTAAAGTGTTAAGAGCAAATTCGCATATTTTCAGCAACGGCCTTTCCCATTTTTAATACACGTCTTTATTTGTATTATTTTTTCCATTATTCCTAGGGTATTTTCAATTTTTATAATTCTCAGTGAGGGAAAGTTATGAAATGACAAATTGGGATTCTTCGGTTTTCTATTATATTTACACAATTTTTATTGTACAGTCAAATATTATTGAAATAACTTAATTAAAATACAAATTATAAGATAACAAAACAAATTTATCACATTCAAACCACTTAAAGCCATATTAAACAATGTTTGTTTTACTTCTTCAAATTCTACTCTCGCCAATACGGAATAGATAATCTTTGTATATAACCTCAAATGAAATAAATAACAAAAATTCTTCTTCTTCTTCTTTTTCCTTTATTGGGCTATGTCCATAGGCAATTTACCCAAAATAACAAAAATAAAAAGTTCATTGAAAATTTTTTGAATCAAAATACCAATTGCAAAATGTTTTCTCCTTTCATTTTATTTTGTAAACTGAAAAGTTTAAAACTTTCAACAGTAACTAATCTTCTATTTTTAGGGCAAATTGTGGATTAGTCAATTTAATATTATTATTCCTAATCATTTTCTGCTTCCATGGTTTTCTTCAATTGTATTTTGGATTTATAATTTTACATTTTTTTACACCTGTTAACACAAGTTCACTTTTTTCGGTCATTACTACATAACTAAATACATCTACAAACTTACTAAATAAGCTCTAAATAATAAATAAGTAAATAAGCAGGTAAATAAGACTTCTAAACAATTATACATCTTATAATTCTCCAGTTTTGAAACCGGAAGTTGCAGAAACTTCAAACTCGCTTGGGCACATATTCAAGGTATGCCGAGTCCACTGCCGTTGTCCGTTTGTCTCTCTCTATCTGTTGTGGTTCCTTAGTTATAGCGTGGACAGACAGGCAGACAGAGCCGTATCATGAGACTTTTTTAGAAGTCTAAAACCTACTTCTAAAACACTGAGAAATGCTTACCATATACTGATATAATTCTACAATAAACAATGCAGATAGCTCTCATGTATCAAAAAGAGTTCCATGTTAAAACGATAAATTAATCTAAAACACTTCAAAGTCCATATTGTCAGCCGAGTGCACGAACTTATATTTAATTTTGAATTCGTTAAAGAACTCAATATGAAATGTTTATTTAAATTATTAAATAACAATAGTAGTTTGTTACATCTTCACAAAAGTTCTTTTCTTCTATAATTTAGCTGTAGCATTTTTAGCTGTTATCTAAGCTATTAAAGATTTCTTCCAAATCTACCCCTTCATTATCCTTATGTGCATTAATATTACTTAAATCTGGTAATTCTTCAATTTTGATTTCATTATGTCCTATCGAACTAGAATTTAAAGTCATTAATGTGCTTGAAATTAGAGAATCTAAATCGAAATCTTGGCCTTTATTATCTAAATTACCATATTCTTGTGAGGGTGTAATTGATATATTTTTACGTTGTGGATTTTTGTTAAACTTCTTTATATCTTCTAGTTTTCTTTGTACTACGTAGCACCGAGAATTAGTAGGATAACTACATGATAAATTAATGCACATGTAGATAGCCTCTGTCAGGTTTATTTGTTTTAAAACTAAATTTCTATTACATTGTGGACAAAACATATTTTCCTAAAAAAAATAGATCCACAAATATATTATGTTGTTAGCGAATAATAGATAATAAAATAATTTACCATAATAAATATAAAACCTTAAAAATCAATAAAACGACAAGTGACAGTAATATGTCAAGTGTCATTTATATTTTTCTGTCATTATAAACCAGTGTTGCCAATGACAAATCACCAAAAATACTCGCAACTTTACCCCAAAATACCCGATTTTACACGCGTGGAATTCCAAAATACCCCAATATACTATCGTCTATAACTTGGCAACAGCGCATTTTCGCAAAACAACAGTTTCCCATAACTGATTTCCGCGAAGCCGAATTTTAACCTTATATTTATTATATATTTAGGAATAAAAATTTGCCGTCTTTAATTTTATTGCGAGATCATTTTTTTATGATTTCGTTCAGAAGTACAATTAAAAAAGTTACCAAGAGAATCATAGCTATTTCATTTGATAATGGAAATCATAAATCCAGCAAGAACCGACAGGAGTCAAACGAACAATCACGTAGTAACGTTTGCCAACATTCTATAAATAAAAAATAACAGACATAATTGTCATGGTTGAAGTATATCAGGTTAGACATTGCGCATGATATGTGACGTCACCTGGTGCCCATCAAAAATTTTTAATGTGTCATTATATGAGGTTATTGTCTTTTTGAAATATTTTTATTTAATTTCACCTATAAACTAATTAAAAATATATTGCGCTGTATTTGGTGTAAAAGTAATACTCGCTATAAAAACAGTACAAAGTTTTTTCGATTTCCGAAGTGCCCTTTATTACAAAAACAGTAGGTTATTATATGAATAAACATGTTTAACATTTTTAGACTTTATTTTAAATAATACAAAAAAAGTTCTGTAAGATGTATTATGTAATAGCTTTAACTAGTTACGTATTCATTTATTAATTAGCATTTTATTCAATAATAACAATAAAGCACTGGACAACTTATTAAAAGTGTTATAACATTTATTTTACATACAAACTTGTATGACTGTAAATCTAATCTATACTCGTATTTACACATTAACCATATTCGTTCTTTGAGTGTAAATTAAGCACTAGGTATATAAAAGCCTTAAACCTATAACAATATGCATCAAAAAGTTCAAAAATATGAGCTATTTCAAATCACTTTTATATAAAAATTATTTTTTTGATTAAACATTTATAAAATCACTCTAAAATTAATCTAAAGTATTTTATTTGTTACAAATTTGACAATTAGTTTAACAATAAAATTAGCCATAACATAATTGAGTATTTTCTGGTTTTTACATCTAGCAATTAACACGTTACGTTTTTATAATATAAAGCACATCTAAATCTTAAAAAAATTTATACGTTTATTAAAGTAGTTGTCACTTTTTAGTGTACAATACTTTACAATACATTTTTATTAAATATATAGCCGTAAAAAAATAAAAACCACCCGAAAGACAGAATAACCCTATGCAATCCGATGTTAAATTATTTCATTTGGACTCCAGCTGACGTCATGCGCAAACTTGGACGAATTTGGGACGTCTGAGTGTCTAACCTGTGTAATTTTTTGTTACATTCGAGTTGAAACTACACGGAGCGAGCAGGGTAGGAGTAGTGCAGAGTTCGAGTTACTATAGAGCTAATCGATTTACACATGTCACTGAGGAAAATAACATTATAACATAACCTCAATATATGGTATTTATTTAGTTTTCTTTATTAGGTTCAGATTATCAGATCACAACCTTTCATCTAGTGTTATCCTTACTTCGTTTGGATCACAGTTTGCTCGTAAGAGTTGATTTTTTAAAAATACCTAACTAATTTAATTATACCCAACCTTCACGTAATTTTTAAAAAAGACTTTCAGTTATGTTACCCTTTATTCCTTTTCGTACCTATGCGCTTACACGCATTTTTAGTTAATTTGTAATTTTTGGCACCAACCAATTTCCGTTCTGGTAAATGTTGAGCATTTACGAAACTCTCTGATTTTCATAAAAATTGGTATAAATCATCTACATAGTGTAAATATCACTTTCCAAAATAAATTTTCTGCCGCAACCACTATTAAAGACCCTTTTTCCATTTTTATAAATATATTATTTTTAAGGTTAGTTTTGTTTAGATACATCACAATGACTTACATGATGTTGCCAAGTTGTGTAAAATATCTTAAATCAGCTTTTTTTTGATTTATCTTGACTGGTTTTTATTGGACAATATATTTCATTTTTTTTTCAAAATATAAAAATGGTGCGATACAAAATATAGCAACTGATTTTTATTATTCAGCGATATTGATATTAAGCTGATAAGAACGCAATAATATTCTTTGATCTGTGTCAGTTGGTCGGGAAGCAGATGTAATTTTTGAATTAAATTGAGAAAAAAATAGGTTCATTGGGCCAGTTGGTGAAAAAAGAACACAAAAATATGTAATAAAAGTGTTTGATTCGCTGTCTTTAGACAAATCTAGAATACAGTGCTACAAATGCTGTCTTTAGAAAAATTGTTGTATTTACATCCTTAATTCTTGTTGGGCATATAAAAAATTGGATAGGTCTTAGGTAGTTAAATTAGTACAGTAACAGGTCAGCTTTGAGTTATAGTTAAGTCTTTTTTTAAATACATCATTTTCATTATTTATATATGGCAACATCGCTTTCTTGGTTCTGGTATGACAATGATGTGAAGTTAACAACGCATGTGTAAATGACAATTTTATGTTTGAATGGTTAACACAGAATCAATTCGAAACAACGAATGTGTCATAATTTTACTCTTAAATCAATTCGAAGTGTCAAATGTGTCATAATTTTAATCCAAACTTCAAAAAAATCGAAATTTAAAATTAAGAAAAAAGGCGTTAAATGTTGGTTGCGGCAATTTATTTTTTTTGGAAAGTGATATTTATATGCTCTAGATGATTTGTGAAAATTTTTGTGAAAATCGGCGTTTTTCGTAAGTGCTCAACTTTTTCCCTCGTTCTTAATTTCCTTTTTATTTGGTAAGTTTTTCTTAATTGTGTTAAATAACAATTTTCGCTGACACTGTGTATTACAGGCCTGATGAAGGCAGTTCTGCCGAAACTAGTTGCCGCTTCCCCATTTATGTCCATTTAACAATGTTTGTTTTTATTAAATTTGTGGTATTTGATTTTGGATTTTATAACTCAATTAATTTTAAGGTTAAGATTTTGACAATCATAGAAAGCTCCAATTACCCTATCCGAAGGTCCAGAGTGAAAAGATATTGCTCTTATTGCTACCTCAAGTCCAACTCGAATGCTACCGAGGCTTAGACCGATCTTCAAATGAACACGAAACCACAAATGGAGTTAACTCGGAGTGAAAGGAGCATCATCTCGAATGCACCATTGAATCATGCATAATTGTCAGCTGATTAACCCAACTTTAGCGATCTGTCAAAATACAAATTAGAGTGAATTTTTTGAAAAGTAGTAGTTTTTTTACTTCAAAGTACTGAAAACAAATAAATACCAGCATTTGTAGTGTTTTGATAATAACTAGGAAGAAATTTGTGTGTTTTCAATAACTGAAATTTGAGCAAAATAGGGCTGTATCTCCGAAACTACTTGAGAGCGCCACGTTTTGATTTCAGATTCGTGTTCAGGAGACCAAAATACGTAAGAACCACTTTTTTTTTTTAAATCGCATGATCCCAAGAACGAAGTAAACCTCCTTTTTGTATTCACAAAGCAGATTTAGCTCACATCAGGCTATCGAATGAAATAAAAAGTACCATGGCTTCAAAAATTATTAAGTGGTATATCTGCTCAGAAGTAAGGAATTCCATTATATAATGTATGTGCTTTTACTTTATTTATATATATTTTTAGGGTTTTGGAAATGAATCGGAGATAAAATTGGGAACCAATTAACTCACATTGATTTACGAACTGCCAAAGATGTACAAAACATAAAAAAATACAATATAGAAAGTAAAGATGGGAAGAAGCACTCAAATGATGCTATTTCAGTAGATCTTTGGGTACAGAAATGTCAGTCTAAGCCGTCTCATGAAAATATGCTATAATAAGGAACAGATAAATGAATCATTAAGGGCAAGATTATTAAATATTTAGTAATACTAAGATTAATTGAAAATAATTTGTTATAGTTTTAAAAAAAGTTTTATTTTATTTTATACACAAAATATTCCATTATTTTCTAAATTGAATGACACATTTATTTTTTACCATCTTTAATACTGTCTAATCTTTTTTTCCAGTGTTTTAGATAATTCTGCTTGTAAAGCTAACAATTCATCAAAATAACACTTTTTAATTTTCTTCAAGTAACTAAATTTAATTTCAATGAATGTTTTTAAAGTTAGTTCATCTTGAGGTTTTTGTAGTTTTGCAAATAAACATTTCGGAGCGTGATTTAAATGCTCACTCCAAGGATCATCTGTGGCTTCCCAACCATCTAAATGTTTTTCACAGAAAAAACATTTTACTGAATCAGGTTCGTCTTCGTTTCCTATAAATATAAAACCAGCCTCCGCCATCTAAAATGAATTGTAAAAGGTCAAATATGTTAAAATAATGTGTCAAAACTAATAATACGTTCAAAGGAAAGTGGATTTGTTCTAAGTATGTAAAAAACATATGATGTGAAAAAGGGCAATATTTTTGACGTAATTTAGAGTTTTCGAAAATTTAAAGTTACGAAAATAAATATCTTTTGTAATGAAGTACTCCGTATGAGTTATCTATATACATAAAATTGTCGTGTCGCTGACTAACTGACAATCAACGCACAACCTAAACCAGAGGTGATAGAAACGTGCAATTTTCAGGGTAGTTTCCTTTGGTAGTGTAGGGGAGCACTAGAAAGGAATTTTGAAAATTAGCACTTTAAGGGGTTCAAAATTGGGGTTAAACAAATATTGACCCGCTCGAGTAAGTGCATCAACCAAAAACATACAGGGTGATTCTTTTAGAGGGGAATGACTCTCCCCCTTGAGGGAGCACAAATATTTTTTATTATTTGTCTCCAAGTAATTTAATTAAAAATAGGAGAGAAAGTATAATTTAACTAATCTATAATATAAGCGGCAAAGTCCTGACTGATTGACTGACTGACTGATATAGAACCAACGTAGAGCTAAATCTACTTTACCCAGAGACTTGAAATTTCGAGAAAAGGTTCTGTTCATAATGTAGACACCCACTAAGAAAGAAGTTTGTGAGATTTTGATTTGAAGGGGTAGAAAAGGGTGAAAAACGGTGGCTTTACATAGAATAGGGTAATGGTTGTAGGGCAAAATAGATAAGAATAGGAAACAATAGGGTAAAATAAGGACAAATAGGGAAAAATGAGAAAAATACTGGCGAAATAGGAAAAAAAACTTGAAAAAAATAAATAAAATAGGAGAAATTATGGAAAACAGGAAAGAAACCTAGGAACAAATTGTGAAAAAATTGGAAAAATAAGGCAAGATTGTGAAAAATAGGAAAATTTGGGGAAAATAGTGAAAAAATAGGCGAAAATAAGGAAAAAATATAGAAAAAATCGGTAAATTGAGAACATTTGGGAAAATTAGGAAAAAAATAGGGCAAAATGGGGAAATTTGGAAAAAAAGATAATTTAGGAATAAAAATTGAATAATAAAGATGGAGAAAAATCGGGAAAATAGTGACAAATGGGAAACTTTTTGAAAAATATTGAGAAATAGCGGACTATAGGGAAAAATAACAACATTGAGAAAATTCAGAAAATAGTGAAAAATAAGAAAAATTCAAAAAAACATTGAAAACATAGAAAAACTAGAGAATAATGGGGAAAATAGTATAAAGTAGGAAACTTTGAGAAAAATAGGGAAAAAATTGAGAAAACAATGAAAATTTGAGAAAAATTGAAATAAACAGGAAAAAAATAGGGTAAACAGAGAAAAATAGGGAAAAAACTTAAAAATACCAAAAACAAAGAAATAGGTAAAATTGGGGAAAATAGTGAAACAGAGAAAAATAGGGAAAATAGGAAAAAATTGAGAAAATAGGGCCAAATAGACAAAAATACGTACAAATAGGAAAACAAGAAAAATAGGAAAAAACAGGAAAAAATGAAAATCAGGAAAATATAAAAAAATGGGAAAAATAAGGATAAATTTGGGAAAATAGGTAAACATAGGGATAATAATTAAAAATAAATAGCGAATAAGAGAAAATAGAAAAATAGAGGAAATAGGGCAAAATAGAGAAAAATAAGTACAAATGGGAAAAAACAGGAAAAAATAGAGAAGTTGGAGAAAAATAGGGAAGTTCATGGGAAAATAGTGGGAAATGGGGAAAAATGGCGGAAAATAATGGAAAAACTGAAAATAGGAAAACATAGAAAATAATTGAAATACATAGGGAAAAGCAGGAAAAAATATTGAAAAATTGAAAAAAATTGGGCAAAATAGGGAAACGGCAAAAATATGAAAAAATCAGAAAAATATAGAGAAAATATGGAAATTAGAGATAAATAGAGAAAAATCTGGAAAAATAGAAAACATATAGGAAAACAGTGAAACTGACTCTGTAGCAAAGGGGTATTCAGCTAGTTTTTTTATAAGTTAATTATAATTTATTTGTTAAAAAGTTTGAATAACATAAATAAATTTATGATTTTTGAATTTTATAAACAGAGTTTATTGTTAAAAAAAACTTAATTTTAAAGAATTTATTGAGAGTAATTGGTGTATAAAATATTTAAAATCAATAATTGTGGATGGAGTTTTAAAAAAAATGTTATTTGTATTATTATATCATTATTATAATATGAATGATTAGTATTTGTATAATAATTTAATAGAAAAAGTTAAATTTTGGAAAGAATATTAAAGTAAATGGCAAGATAGTCAAAAGTGATTAAAAGAAAAAAATTATTCGTTAATCAGGTAACAAAAAATTTTTTATTTTGAGAGAGACGACAGTTGAATAAAAAAATAATAAACAAGTCAATTTTTACAACAACAAAAGGTTTTTTGGTCAGAATGTTAATTTATGGTTTTTGTAAGAGTATTTAGGAAGATGGGAAAAATAAAAAATTTTATACACTGATGAAATACCAAATTTTATTCAACAAAAAAATTAAATAGGGAGATATATTCAGGTTTGTGATCCAAATAGGAAAGCAACTAAAAGAAAAGGACCAATAGTAAAAGAACGTAAGGAAAAGTAAAGAGGTGTAATAATTGAAAAGCTGAGACCCAGAAGTCAGGTTAAGAAAAGGTATTGAGAAGAAGTGACTGGTCAAGGTAGATGAAATAGGTGCAGAAGATTGGAGTGAAAGGCGAATAGGACTTTTACTAAATTAGTTTTCTTTATTTTTTTTTGCAATGTTTATTATTTTTTTTATATAGATCACCCCAAAAATTTTGAATCTTAAATTCATAACACTATATAGGTATATACCCTTATACGGTGTGTACAAAAAGTAACGTAACTTGTTATTAATTCGTTTTTTGATGTTTACAAAAAAAAAAATTTAATAAAAGTTTTATGCAATTTATGCCATCAGTAGGAATCAAAAATTGATTCTTCCTGATATTTATTTCCTAAAACTTTTATCTAAATCTTTTGTTTTTGTAAACATAAAAAAACGAATTATTAACAAGTTACGTTACTTTTTGTACACACTTTATACTACAGTAGATATAGTATAAATAGCGGAAAAGTAAAAAAGTCAAAGATTAATATCATTTTTGGGGTATCTAAAAATCCCTCACCGTTTTCGAGTTGAATCAGGCTAACAGACAGATGGACGGACAAACCCGTTTTTTTAAGTTTTTTTTCTTCGAAAACTTTAAAATGTGAACTGGCAAATTTACCATTAAGGAAATCATAAGAAGAGAACAATCCAGATTTAAACCTAATACTTCTCACATTTAGAATTATTAGAAAAATATAGATTGAGTGTTGGTAAATAAGGTTGCAGATTCATGGATTTTAAAATACTTACTTTTTTGACGTTACATCTGTCTTCCATTGTATAAATCCAAGAAGTGTAAGTTGCCAAGCGTTCTTCTTCATAAAGATATTTCAACGAATTACCCATAAACTAAAAAATAGAATTGAATCATAATATACATCTTGAATTGGGAATTTGGAGCCTTTGGTTTTTAACAATGTTGAAGAATATCGTTACCACTAACCAAAACTCCACATTTTAAAACTACGCACGTTTCGCTAACTATATTAGCATCATCAGGAGTTTATGATAAACTCATGAGTACATGGAGTGTTTTAAAAAGTGTAGTTTTGGTTAGTGGTGACGATATTCTTCAACATCATAATATAAATAACACAAAAAAATGTATTTTTTTACCTCTTCAAAACTTGATTTCATTTCTACTTCTATTAAATAAAAAATTAAACCTTAAACCGTTAGCAACTCAAAACTCAAACTAAACAACCAATTGACAATTGTCGTTGTCAATGTCAATAGCTGTCAACGTTGCCAACTGTAAAGGGGCCGTTCGGCAATTGCACTCCATTAACTCGGAACAACCTTTCTTCTTTAAACGTTCGGTTATTACAAAATGAGTAAAAGGAGCGTTCTTTAAATCGTTCGGCACGATGGAGTAGAGTGAAAAGTGTTGATCCATGCGTACCACATCGGAGAGATTGGGTTTTAGGAGTTAACATCTCAGATAGAGGAACTACTAGATATGCCCTGTATATCTAATGTCATTTACAAAATTTAAGCCAACATCTAGCCCTTTCTCTCGGCAAAGTTTGTGGGCGAGGGACGTGAGACGCGCAGAAAAATCTCGTGCAGAGGACGAAATCAACAATAAAAATTGACGTGATGTATTTAGACAGTGGTGAATTATAACTTTTTATTTATTTTAGCAAAAAATAGAAAATTAAAATTGGGTATTTTACATGTTATTAATATATCACATTTGAATTAAATATGTCGTGAGAAGTTATATAATTTCGATAAAGTTGTATTTTCTGTAATACTGATAAATATTAACATTAAAACATAGCAAATGCTTGTAAATTTATATTAAATGGACCTATTTAATAATGGAATCAAATAAATAATATTTTTTATTGTTTCTAAAACCTTAGTAGGAGTACCTGTATGCGACTCGTGTGAAGTTAGCGCCCGGAGCTAGCGCCCAAATGCAGCTCCCACCCCCCACTACCAAGCCAAACTCACACGATACACAAATCGTAAAAGTAGAATATTAACAAATTATTTTCCCATTCAAAACAAGGTATTCTGACATGGTCTTATATGACAGGAAAACAAATTATTTAGATGTCTAACTAGAATTAAAAACTCAATTCTGTAAGTGGAGATAAAGGATAAAATAACCCTATTAACCATAAAATATTTTTTTCTATCAAAACCAAGTTTTGTTACACCATCCAATATGGCACAAAAAATTATTTATAAATTTATCCATCTATGGAAAAAACTCAAATCTCTAAGTAGTGGGATGAAGGGTAAAACAGCCCTAATAATTTTAAAATATTTTTTCTTCCAAAACTAAGTTTTGTGACACCATCTAATAATACACATAAAATCACTTATTAATATACCTATCTACGGAAAAAAAGACAAATCTCTAAGTGAGTGGGATCAAGGGTAAAACAACCCTAATAATTTTAAAATAATTTTTTCTTCCAAAACCAAGATTTGTCTTTTTTTCTGTAGATAGATATATTTATAAGTAATTTTATGTGTATTATTAGATGGTGTCACAAAACTTAGTTTTGGAAGAAAAAAATATTTTGAAATTATTAGGGTTGTTTTACCCTTGATCCCACTCACTTAGAGATTTGTCTTTATTTCTGTACGTAGGTATATTAATTAGTTATTTTATGTGTATTATTAGATGGTGTCACAAAACTTGGTTTTGGAAGAAAAAAATATTTTAAAATTATTAGGGCTGTTTTACCCTTGATCCCACTCACTTAGAGATTTGTCTTTTTTTCTGTAGATAGGTGTATTTATAAGTAATTTTATGTGTATTATTAGATGGTGTCACAAAACTTGGTTTTGGAAGAAAAAATATTTTAAAATTATAAGGGTTGTTTTACCCTTGATCCCACTTACTTAGAGATTTGTTTTTTTTTTCTGTAGATAGGTATATTTATAAGTAATTTTATGTGTATTATTAGATGGTGTCACAAAACTTAGTTTTGGAAGAAAAAAATATTTTAAAATTATTAGGGTTGTTTTACCCTTGATCCCACTCACTTAGAGATTTGTCTTTTTTTCTGTAGATGGGTATATTAATAAGTTATTTTATGTCTATTATTAGATGGTGTCACAAAACTTGGTTTTGGAAGAAAAAATATTTTAAAATTATAAGGGTTGTTTTACCCTTGATCCCACTTACTTAGAGATTTGTCTTTATTTCTGTACGTAGGTATATTAATTAGTTATTTTATGTGTATTATTAGATGGTGTCACAAAACTTAGTTTTGGAAGAAAAAATTATTTTAAAATTATTAGGGTTGTTTTACCCTTGATCCCACTCACTTAGAGATTTGTCTTTTTTTCTGTAGATAGGTATATTTATAAGTAATTTTATGTGTATTATTAGATGGTGTCACAAAACTTAGTTTTGGAAGAAAAAAATATTTTAAAATTATAAGGGTTGTTTTACCCTTGATCCCACTCACTTAGAGATTTGTCTTTTTTTCTGTAGATAGGTATATTTATAAGTAATTTTATGTGTATTATTAGATGGTGTCACAAAACTTAGTTTTGGAAGAAAAAAATATTTTAAAATTATTAGGGTTGTTTTACCCTTGATCCCACTTACTTAGAGATTTGTCTTTTTTTCTGTAGATAGGTATATTTATAAGTAATTTTATGTGTATTATTAGATGGTGTCACAAAACTTGGTTTTGGAAGAAAAAAATATTTTAAAATTATTAGGGTTGTTTTACCCTTGATCCCACTTACTTAGAGATTTGTCTTTTTTTCTGTAGATAGGTATATTTATAAGTAATTTTATGTGTATTATTAGATGGTGTCACAAAACTTGGTTTTGGAAGAAAAAATATTTTAAAATTATAAGGGTTGTTTTACCCTTGATCCCACTTACTTAGAGATTTGTTTTTTTTTTCTGTAGATAGGTATATTTATAAGTAATTTTATGTGTATTATTAGATGGTGTCACAAAACTTAGTTTTGGAAGAAAAAATTATTTTAAAATTATAAGGGTTGTTTTACCCTTGATCCCACTCACTTAGAGATTTGTCTTTTTTTCTGTAGATAGGTATATTTATAAGTAATTTTATGTGTATTATTAGATGGTGTCACAAAACTTAGTTTTGGAAGAAAAAAATATTTTAAAATTATAAGGGTTGTTTTACCCTTGATCCCACTCACTTAGAGATTTGTCTTTTTTTCTGTAGATAGGTATATTTATAAGTAATTTTATGTGTATTATTAGATGGTGTCACAAAACTTAGTTTTGGAAGAAAAAATTATTTTAAAATTATAAGGGTTGTTTCACCCTTGATCCCACTCACTTAGAGATTTGTCTTTTTTTCTGTAGATAGGTATATTTATAAGTAATTTTATGTGTATTATTAGATGGTGTCACAAAACTTAGTTTTGGAAGAAAAAAATATTTTAAAATTATAAGGGTTGTTTTACCCTTGATCCCACTCACTTAGAGATTTGTCTTTTTTCTGTAGATAGGTATATTTATAAGTTATTTTATGTGTATTATTAGATGGTGTAACAAAACTTGGTTTTGATAGAAAAAAATATTTTATGGTTAATAGGGTTATTTTATCCTTTATCTCCACTTACAGAATTGAGTTTTTAATTCTAGTGACATCTAAATAATTTGTTTTCCTGTCATATAAGACCATGTCAGAATACCTTGTTTTGAATGGGAAAATAATTTGTTAATATTCTACTTTTATGATTTGTGTATCGTGTGAGTTTGGCTTGGTAGTGGGGGGTGGGAGCTGCATTTGGGCGCTAGCTCCGGGCGCTAACTTCACACGAGTCTAAATGCGAATAACATAAAAAAATGTGAATAGTATATAACTACTTTCCTAACTTACTTGTGGAGTGTAAGATTGATTATCTAATGGCTTGAGAAAAGCTCCACATTTTTCACATTTCTTTCTCATGGTTAACAATCTCTCAAGAAAATCACTGTACAACGGTTATAGTGAAAAAAATATTATTAAATTGGCAATCATTAAAATTGGGTACAGTAACTTCTGCAAAATTTTCAATTTTTTCCAAAATATTTTCTTCCTCCTCATCGGGGACTTTCAAAAAAGCAAATTTTGCATAATTTACAATTGCTATAAATAATGTATATTTTATATACATACAAACAAACAATTGCACACGTACGTCGATTACCTGAATGACACAAGACACATGTCATGTTTCAGCGTTCCATTTAGAGCGTTTTCACACGGAACAATATGTTGCAGCAATAAAAAGTTACAATATCGCTTTGCATCTAAAATACGCGTGAAACTCTTTGAGTTTGCCCCATAGAGAAATAATAAACAGAGTGAACGTTCCATGAGCGAAACTACGAGCGTTATTATGCTTTGAGAACATTCAGGACATTTTCAACTTCCACTACACATTTCGAATTAGTAGAACCACCTGAATAGTTCATGTACCCTAAAATACTTAGCTTCATTTCTAAAAATTAATGAAAAAAATAATTTTACACCAAAATGTATTTAAGTAAAAGTCGTGACCATATAATTAACCAGTCACCTAAATACAACTGAAAATGTTTCACTTTAAAAAGTATTAAATAAATGTTTATTATGTATAGTTTGTAAAATAAAATCAATGTTACACTAAACACTTAATAAAAACACAACACAAAACTTAAACTTAGAAATAATTGAAGAAAAATACAATATAAAAAACAAATTATTACTCCTTAACAGGGTTCCAATTGTCACCGCATGAGCGCTGCAATCTTAATCCGGCGGGCCATGACTAATGTCAAATTATCTTTTGAAATTAGAATTTTTGTAGATGTAAAATATTCTATAGTATTGCTGTTAATTATTATTCTATCAATAAAAACTAAATTTTTATACGTATTGACAATAGGCGAATTGTTTATGTAATAAATTATCTGCAAGTAAGGATCATCATCTTTTGTATACATAAATATTACTAAAAATGTTACTTCTTTTTACAGCCATTTTTATTTGACGTTAAAAATATGGATTCCATAAAATTAAAGCCGGGAAGAATAAAAATGAAATGTACCCCCTTTCGTAAGAACGTATTTTATTCCCATTTGATGAAAAAGGAGTTTGAAAACATTCAATTTTTTGTATTTCCTCTTAATTTGGAACGACGCAAACGATGGTTTGAAATTTTAAAATTACAAGCAAACGTGTATATTTATGTGTCGGATTTTTGTGATTGCACCAAAAAAAGACATACAAAGTTTGCTGTGCCTTCTATCCATATTCAACAGGAATGTATGGTAACTAACCCTTATTTGCCAAGCCAATATGTTCAAATTTTAGCAAAAATTAATATTTTAACAACAAAATAAGTTATAATTTACAATTTATCTTATTTTTTTTTTAATTTAAACTTCAGCGTCTTGTTCTAAATTTTCAACCAGTATCTTTTCCTTCCAAGTTGTTCTGTTTCTGTTACTTTCTCATAACCATGTGCTTCTGCTTTTTAATTCTTCCCCCAGTATTTCATAATTTTATTCATGAAATAAAAATAATTTATTTTACCTTTTTTTATATTTTTATTACTACTTTAGTCTTATTTTACATCATTTCAATTTAATATCTACTAACAAATTCTTTTCTATTTGACAATTAAAATTTTTTTCACAATTCTTTTTGTTCAAAAAATAACAACCTTCTTTTTTTAACAAAATCCAAAATTTTTACCTGCATTTTTTAAAATATTTGTTAATATCATTCACTAAATGAACCTTTTTTCAAATTTTATTGTGAGTTGTAACTCGCAATTATACAAAATCCGGAATTATACAAAAATTGTGAAACAATCTTGAAAAATTATTAAAAAATTGTTGAAAAATTCTAGAAAATCCTTGAAATATCCCTGAAAAATTCTGAAAGGTCTTGAAAAGCCTTGAAAAATACAAAAAATATCCATTTACAATTTTTAAATATCCCTAAAAAATTCTAGAAGTAATGTAAATGTAATTGAAAAATCTGTGAAATAATCTTGAAAAATTATTAGAAAATTGTTGAAAAATGCTAGAAAATCCTTGAAAGATTTTAAAAAAGTTCTGAAAGATCTTGAAAAGTCTATGAAAAATAATTAAAATATTTCCAATTCATTAAAAATCACTAAAAACTTCTAGAAGTCCATGAAAAGTCCTGTAAATGTAATTGAAAAATCTGTATAACAATCTTGAAAAATTATTAACAAATTGTTGAAAAATTCTAAAACGGTCTTGAAAAATACTTAAAATATCAATTTACAGTTCTTTAAAAGTTCCTGAAAAATACTATAATTGTTATTGAAAAATATGTCGAACCTTGAAAAAATATTAAAAAATTGTTTTATTCATATCCTTTTATTCAGCCAACCGTACTTCAAAGTTTTATAAAATAAATAGGATAGTGTAATTTTTAATTTTATTGTCCTTTTTTCTTGGAACTGAAAAAAATAAATGTGAAATAAAAAATGTTACTTTATCATAAACAAGACATAATTTTGAAAATCCTGCAAAGTCTAGCTAGCTTTATTAATGTTAGTTGGGTTAATGAATTTTTCAAATTCTGCTATGAATAAATTGTCTCGAACAAATTTCACATTTAAAAGGTTTCTCCACTAGGTCAGTGAAGTTGGCACCCATTTTTGCGAATTTCCCAAAGATTTTGTGTGCATTCGTTTGTCCATTATTGCCCACTAATTATTTTCGTTTGTCCACCCTTCGTTTCAAAATGGTGGCCCGAAATCTTTTTTTTTGAAAATTTTGCTCTCGGCATCCCACAAATTGCAAAAAAAAATTCAACCGCACAGGTCGTTTCTTCATTGTTTATCCACCAATTAGTTTTGTTTGTCCACCCACCGGTTAATTATAATTAATTATATAACTTTTAAAAAATTGTGATATTGTGAAGTTGGCAACCCTTTTTTGATTTCTTTTTCGTGCATTCGTTTGTTCATCGTTTCAAAATTCAAAAAAGAATGTGCCAACCAGTATTCCGTTTTAAATAAACCGTATTCTACCAACATTTAGATAATAAACTACCAACATCTACTATCTAAATCTAACCTGTGTATTTTAATCTATTTTATTAAAAGAATTCTTTGACTATCTAAATCTAACCTGTGTATTAAAAAAAAGAAGAAAATATAACACTATTTATATTTATTTTATTAAAAGAAGTCTTGACTATCTAAATCTAACCTGTCTTTTTAATAAAGAAAATATAGCTTTCTCTTTCCACTTAAAACTAAGTCTCCACCACGTTCCCTATTGTTTTTACTTTCCCAATTTTTTTTCCCTTTCCCCTATTTTTTTATTCCACTCTTTCCACTTTTTTTTCTACTTTTTTTCCTACATTTTTTACTAATTTCTTTGTGTCATACTTTTTTGTTCCACTTTTTCCCGTTAAAACTTTTTTTCTACTTCTTTCCCAATTTTTTTCACTTTTCCCCTACTTTTTTCTACTTTTCCCCCTACTTTTTCACTAATTTTTTTTTTATTGCAAACTTTTTTCCCCACTCATTTTTTCTCTATTTTTATTATTTCAATTTTTCCACCATCCTTTTTTCCTCTACTTTTTTACCAATTTTTTTTCCAATTTTTTCCCCCATTTTTTTGTTTTAGATATTTTTTTACATTTTTTCCCCTACATTTTTTAGTTTCAAACTTTTTTTCCCGTTTTTTCCTGACTTATTTTTCTCCTGTTTTTTCAGTAATTTTTTTATGTTTCCAACTTTTTTCTGATTATTTTCACACCCTCTTTCCCCTACTTTTTTAATAATTTTTTTGTGTTCCACTTTTTCTCCTCAAAAATGTTTTCCACATCTTTCCCCATTTTTTTTCACTTTTTCCCTACTTTTTTCCATGCTTTTTTATTCCACCCTTTCCTCTACTGTTTTCCACTTTTTCACACACATTTTTTTACTAATTTATTTGTGTCAAACGTTTTTTGTTCCATTTTTTCGCCTTAAAACTTTTTTCCATTTCTTCCCCTATTTTGTCACTTTTCCCCTACTTTTTTATTCTATCCTTTCCCCTACTTTTTTATTCTGTCCTTTCCCAACTTTTTCCCACTTCTTCTCATAAATTTTTGACAAATTGTTTTGTGTAAAATTTTTTTTGTTCCGCTTTTTCTCCTTAAATCTTTTTTTCACTTCTTTTCCCATTTTTTTTTCACTTTTCTCCTATTTTCTTCCACTTTTTTATTCCACTCGTTCCCCTACTTTTTTCCATTTTTCCCCTACTTTTTTCCATTTTTCCCCTACTTTTTTCCATTTTTCTCCTACATTTTTTTACTAATTTTTTATTTCTTAAACTTTTTTCCACTTTTTCACAAATTTTTTTATAATTTAAAATTTGAAACTTTTTTACCAATTTTTCACCCACTTTTTTTCCACTTTACGTCCCAGGCTTTTTTTCCCCTACTTTTTTTTCCACTTTTCGCCCCGGCCTTTTTTCCCCTACTTTTTTAGTTTCAAACTTTTTCCCCAATTTTTTTATATGTAATCTTTGTTTTTTATTTCCAATTTTCTCCCTCTCCCTTTCTACCAATGGGGTGGAAAAATAGGGGGAAAGAAAGAAATAATTAGGTACTCAAAAAAGTGATATTTCGTAAAAAAAGTGGAAATTTGACAGAAACTGACAATAATGAGAAAAAGTTGGTAGTTTTAGAAAAAAAGGGGAAACCGGGGTAATTTGAAGAAAAAAATGACAAAAATTGAAAGAAATGAGGGGAAATTTAAGACAAAAAGTTCGAAAATTTGAAAGAGGGGAAATTTTGGAGGAAGAGGGGAAATTTGAGAAAAAATAACAAAAATGAAAAAACAAGAGGTAATTTTAAGAAAAAAATGGGGTAATTTTAGAAAAAACGGGGTAATTTCAGGAAAAAGTGACAAAAATTGAAAGAAGCGAAATTTGAGACAAACGAATGAACACAAAATCTTTGGAAAATTCGCAAAAGTGAGTGCCAAGTTCACTGATCTTTCTCCATTGGTGTGAATATTTACTATTCTCCGACTGAATTGTTTGAAACAAATTTCTCACTTTTTTCACATTTGTTAGCTTTTAAATGTCTTTTCAAACTACCTTTCTCAGTAAATTGGTTGAGGCACTTTTCACATTTGAAGGGTTTAGCGCCAGTGTGTATTTTTAAATGTTTTTTTAAAGTACCAATCCGATTATATTGTTTGAAACAAATTTCACATTTAAACGATTTCTCACTTGTGTGCATTGTCAAATGACTTTTCAAATCACTATCCTGACTAAATTGTTTAAAACAAATTTGACAATTAAAAGGTTTTGCATCAGTGTGTTTTTTTATATGTTTTTTTAAAGTACTATTCCGATTATATTGTTTGAAACAAATTTCACATTTAAACGATTTTTCACTTGTGTGCATTGTCAAATGACTTTTCAAATCACTATTCTGAATAAATTGTTTGAAACAAATTTCACATTTAAAAGGTTTTGCATTAGTGTGTTTTTTTAAATGATATTTTAAACTACTATTCCACTTAAACTGTTTGAAACAAATTTCACATTTAAACGATTTCTCACTTGTGTGAATTTTCAAATGACTTTTCAAATAACTTCTGTGAAAAAATTGTTTGAAACAAATTTCACATTTAAACGATTTTTCTCCAGTATGAATTTTTAAATGAAGATTAAAATCATATCTGCGAATAAATTGTTTTAAACAAGTTTCACAATTATGTGGTTTCTCACCTGAGTGAATTTTCAAATGACTATTCAAAGCACTACCATGACTAAATTGTTTGAAACAAATTTCACATTTAAAATTTTTTTGATCTGTATGAATTGTCAAATGCTTACTCAAAGTACCACTCTGAACAAATTGTTTGAAACAAATTTCACATTTATAACGTCTCTCTCCAGAGTGAATTCTTAAATGAATATTCAAGTAAGGCCTCGAAGTAAAATTTTTAAAACAAAAATCACATTTAAAAGGTCTCTCTCCAGTGTGAATTCTAAAATGAATTTTCAACTTATCTGTCGAAGAAAAATGTTTAAAACAAATTTCACATTTAAAAAAAGGTTTCTGGTCTGTATGAATTTTCAAATGCTTACTCAAATGACTACTCTGAATAAATTGTTTGAAACAAATTTCACATTTATAAGGTCTCTCGCCAGTGTGAATTCTTAAATGAATTTTCAAGCTATCTGTCGAAGTAAAATGTTTAGAACAAATTTCACACTTGTAAAGTTTTTTGCTAGTAAGAACATTTAAATTATTTATCAAGTTAATCTTTTTAAAAAAATCTTTACATTTTTTTATGGTGTGAATTTTTAATTTTAAACTATCTGTAAATCGTTTAAAACAAATTTTACATTGAAATTGTTTTCTACTGCTGTAAATTCTTGCAGTAGATTTAGTCCCTAAACTATCATGTAATTTAATTTTTACAAAATGAACTGCATAATGATTCCAAAATTGATATTTGCCATTGGATTCTTTTCCACAAAAAGCACAAGTTACGGAGTTTTTTTTGAAGTGACGATTAAAATGTTCCACCCTCGATTTTGAAGAGGCGAAAACTGGAACAATAACAATTTTTAATAATCATTCTTTAAAAAAAAAAATTAAAAAAAAACTTACGTATTTGGCAAACTGGGCATTCAAATTTCACTTTATTTTTCTTAAATTTTTTTTTTGAAATTTCTTGATCTTTTCTGTTAGGTTTTAAATCAGATAAATCTGTTTTAATATCGAGAATTTCATTTTTAATAATACATTCCTGTTCCTGGATACTCAATTCATAAGTTTCTTTATGTATTTCTAATTCAGATAACAACAATGGTTCATGTTTAACTTCTATTAAATTTGTGAAAGAACATTCTTGCTTTATCTCTATTTCTTTTTTTACAATGGATAAATCTGTTTCGATACTTGGGATTTCATTGTTCATGTTATATTTATTACAATTAAATTTCTGTGTTTGACAATATTTATCTTCCTGAAGAGACCGATATGCTTCTTCAATTTTCTGAATTTCTACATCAGAAAATACCAAAGGCTCAGGTTTAACTTCTATTAAATTTGTTTCAGAATATTCTTGTTTTATCTCCATTTCTTGGTTTATACTTTTAAAATAATGAATGTGGGAGTGTTCTTGTTTTTAATTTAAATGACAGTGACAGATGACATGAGCACAATACATATGACATGAGTAATAGGGAAAAATCACGTACCGGGAGATGGCACTGCTAAATGACAGAATGTCGAATTGAGGTGTGAACAACAAATACTTTAACCCCATTTATCAGTTTCCTTCACTTCTATCTTTCTCATTTCAGACACTGAAAGGTTTTGGCGAGAAAATGATCCGTTTTTCAAATGCTTTCTCTGTGTTGTTGAAGTGACTAGTATGAATCGAAAATGTACGGAAACTATGGAACTTGCCACTAAAAAAAATATCATTTATAGTAAGGGGAAGAACTATTTGAGCCTCATTATAAAGGTCGAATGTAATAAACTACCTACCCTTAACCACTTTTAAGAATGGTTTATGAGTACGGCAATAAATTCAACCTCGTTTCAAAATTAGACACTTCTAGAAAATTAGATAGGGTCGATTATCATGTAATTAAAACGAATTACTTTTTAGCAAATACAGTTTTTTTTAGCTTAAACTCAATTTTTTTACCATTAAAATGATGTACATAACAATTGTTTTATTGTTCTCAAATAAAGGAGGCATGTTATTTATTTAATTGAAAGTTGGATAATTAAGTAAAAAAAAAATTGATGAAGAAAAATGAAAATATGGTATTTATCTTTGAATTTCGATACTAATACACTTTGATAAGTCCGAATCAAAACAAAAGGTGTTTTTCGAGTCGAGATGTTGAGAATATCAACTTTACATTACCCATAAGTCTCTCTTTCATGCTATCTCTAACCTTTCCTATCTCAATGCATGTATCTATGGAGCGTATAGACTATGGAGCGTATAGAAGGAGGGCAATCTCTAATGGACAACACGTTTAAAATGTGGCCAACATTTTATACGCAACTAATGGTACATAAAATAACCGACGCGGCGCTGACGATCGTATGTTAAAAAACTGTTTGTAGATTGATTAGATCCATAATCTCAAATAACGTTTTTTATTTAATGAGCCACCCAATTTTTATAAAATACATATATTTTAAAAGTTTACGTAATGAATTAAAATTATTATTTAAAAAAAAGTCAAAGGAAATGTCAAAACTGTCATACAACAGTCGATCAACAGCGCCACCAACTGGCTTACAAAATTGGTTCCCTTTTTCTAACGTTGCGATGTGCCTCCTTCTATACCCTCCATAGTATAGACCATACATGTATCAATGAGGTAACTAAATAGAGAACTTCGTCTTTTTGATAAGATGCCTTTTGTGAAGTTGACCACTGGGCCCCGGCAGGAGGCCGGTTTTAGGATATACAATACAAACCACCTATTCTTTAATTAATCTGTGATATACATACAAAGTACTTTCCTCCAAGAAACTTGAACCTTTTCTGATGAGGTAACTTATTTGCTTCTCGGCCGTAGGTCTATGTCTCTAGCAGTTTTGAACCTTATAAAAAATCCGCCATGTTGACAATTGCACAAACTACGCAAAACCTCATAGAGCTCGTGCTGAAAATGTTGCACTGAGTTCGAATGCACCAGGAGGGCGATTCTCATTCATCATTTCGGGACGTTACGTATCGAGTTGGCGTTTTGAGCGATTCGCATGCTAAATCGCACTCGAAAGCTCTCGACTATAACTGTCAAATTTACTCGGGACATCTGTAGGTACCGAATTCAGTGAAAGCGCCGAAAGAGAGAAAGTGAATAGTAAGTAATAAATAACTTTGTAGCATATTTGAAAAAATGTCTTTTAAAACCAAACAAGATCCTTGTTATTTTGAATTTTATGTGGCAATAGGTGGTTTATTTTTATAATTTATCTAAAGAAAAATATTTTTTTCTTTTTTGTCCTGAAAATTAATTTTTTTTTTAGACTTGGTCACTTATAAAAGCAATCTTAAATTAAAAAAAAGGCATGAACTAGGGACTAGGTAGTCCACCAATTGATAAAAAATTATCCGAGTTAGAGATTGTTGTGTTAAATCTGGTGGGTAAAACATTTTTTATCTTGTTGCCTCAAAATTTCATTAAAAATTGTTAATATTATAACGATTCCCGAAACTTTTAAAATATCAAAATAATTATTGTTTAGGTATTCGTCAATCGTCAACACAAACTCGACAGATGACAGAATGATACTCGTGAAATCGTAGTAAATCGTAGTATTTCGTAGCTCCAAGTCGTGAGATGACAAGAATCGCATTCTACTCGGTATCGAAATGGGTCCCGAGCGTGAGGTATCGAGACGGGACGTAACGTATCGAGTAAAGAGAATCGCACTGCAGTTCCCTAAAGGAATTCAAAACCCGCCACCAGTTTTGCGAATAGAATAATTATCAACTCAGTACGCACGAGTTTTACCAATGGAATTCAATATAAGTAGTTGCACTTACAAATGTTACATTCGAGTTGAAACTCCACGGAGCGAGCAGGGTAGGAGTAGTGCAGAGTTCGAGTTACTATAGAGCTAATCGATTTACACATGTCACTGAGGAAAATAACATTATAACATAACCTCAATATATGGTATTTATTTAGTTTCTTTATTAAGTTCTGATTATCAGATCACAACCTTTCATCTAGTGTTATCCTTACTTCTTTTGGATCACAGTTTGCTCGTAAGAGTTATGATTTTTTAATAATACCTAACTAATTTAATTATACCCAACCTTCACGTAATTTTCAAAAAAGACTTTCAGTTATGTTACCCTTTATTCCTTTTCGTACCTATGCGCTTACACGCATTTTTAGTTAATTTGTAATTTTTGGCACCAACCAATACTCGTTCTTAATTTTCTTTTTATTTGGTAAGTTTTTCTTAATTGTGTTAAATTGTTCATAGATCTGTTCTGTAGTTGTTTGCAAACCTGTTTGAAAAGTAAGTAAATAAATAAAGAATAAATAACAATTTTCGCTAACACTATGTATTACAGGCCTGATGAAGGCAGTTCTGCCGAAACTAGTTTCCGTTTCCCCGTTTATGTCCGTTTAACAACGTTTGTTTTTATTAAATTTGTGGTATTTGATTTTGGATTTTATAACTCAATTAATTTTAAGGTTAAGATTTTGACAATCATAGAAAGCTCCAATTACCCTATCCGAAGGTCCAGAGTGAAAAGAGATTGCTCTTAATGCTACCCCAAGTCCAACTCGAATGCTACCGAGGCTTACACCGATCTTCAAATCGAACACGAAACCACAAATGGAGTTAACTCGGAGTAAAAGGAGCATCATCTCGAATGCACCAAAAGATTAATATCGGTGGTTGATCATGAATATGTCGCTTATACAGTGTCGCTAATCTGCGGATAATTACCGATTTTCGGGTATTTTCCTGCTCTGCGTGTATTCTTGTGAGTATTTCAATTTTGCGGGTAAAATTCGGGTATTTCCTTCCATCTTCATCTCATGTCAATTATTCACTGTTTTATGTTTTAGTGAGGCCAGTACTACTTACCGCTCTACCTTATTTCTCCAAAAATAGTAATTGGTTTTTATTGAACATAATTGGCAACACTTCTACATAATTCACGTCAGATGTCAAAGTCAAATAGTATTATAGAAAATAGCCCTGGCAGCTGAGGCCTCAAACAGGTAAATGAAGAATATTATTTATTCTAAATGGGGAGTTCCCTCAATGCTGTCAACCTAGAAAAAGGTCTACCAACGGGGAAGGATTATTTTTGCTCAAAATCTACTTCATTATTTTCGCAATGATAAAATATGTGTACAAAATTCTATTGAGCTTTCCAGAATATATCGTTAGCGAAATATAATGATTTTAATAAAATCTTACTTCTGATTGGTTGAAATTTCGTTGTCAAATGTCATTCCTCATAGGGTGAGTTCAGGTTGACGCTCGGATTGATCGGAGCATATATTTTATGTTTTAGTAGAAACCCTGAGTTTGACCGTTCGCGTTCGAGCCGTCACAGAGCGAGAAATCCGAGGACGCTCTGTTTTCTTCGAATTAAAAGATGGATATCGTAGAGATCTGACGCGAATTGACACTGACCCTTAACCTCACTTTTCGAATTAATTTGTTGTTAACCATACTCTCTGCTGAAAATTCTGAAACAAATTCAGGACTTGGAAAAGGTAAAATTGCAAATTTTGATAGTAATTTCTGTTTCTTCATCACGATCATCATGAAAAAACATACTTACCGCAAAATGTAGAAGAAGAAGTCTGTTTATGTGCATTTTTAAAAATTAAAATATAAATAGTTTTGCGAGGTTATAAATTGTTTCTCTTGAGCGTTCTCCTTTAACTCTGTTATGACGTCATGTTCTCTTTATTTACCCCGCTCGCTCTACCGCGCGTCAACCCGAACTCACCAATAGAGCGACATGTTAACCAACTTCTCAAACCATCTCGCAGATGCAGTTTTCAGAGTTGTTATGTTGTCAGTTGTCATTATTGTCGTGTTTTACTGTTTTTATTAGGTTTTACTGTTATTTATAAAATATAGAATGGATACATACGAAGTTTATGTAAATGAAACGTTGTTTGGGATTATTGATAGTACATTTATTAAGAGAAGGTAAAGAGATAATTCATAAAAAAAAACCTTGGATTCAAATATTGCTTATTACAGATGATGAATTCTTTATTGGATATATCGTTAACAGGATAAAAAGTGGCACTGGTCCACTTGTTAGTCCTCATGATTTAGAAGGTTTGTTAAATATAAGAAGACCACAACAAAATGTGACTGAGCTGGATGTGGAAGAGAATGATATAATTAATAGGGAATTCACTGAATTCACAAAATTCCCTAACCATGACGTCACTCATTATTTTGATAAACCTGGTTTGTGTAGTTATATAGTCACGAGGAAAAATCATTTTTGTTGATTTCTTATTGGCAACACTGCGCTTATACCATAATTTTCAGAGCTTGAACTGCGCATGTGTGAGAAATTAGTACTCCGTTTATTGGTGTACAACCACGTGCTTAAATTACTGTTTTGATTTTGTAATGTAACGAACGTATTGTGAAAAAAAATGTCGTCAAACACTACTAAACGCATTCGTCCATTATCCCCCGAAAGAAAGTTAAGTGCTATAAAAAGAGTACATCAAGGAGAAACCAAAGCTGCTGTAGCGAGAGATATTGGAGTTCCAGAATCCACATTAAGAGGTTGGTGTAAAAATGAAAGTAAAATATCCTATATTGCACAAGAATTTTCTTCTAAACTAGATGAAAATTCGGAGGAACATGACGTAGAAAATTACAGTTCTTATTCACAAAACACATTTAATGAAACAAGTAATTCATCTGAAACAGAAAAAAACAACCCAGACATATTTTTATCTAATTTAAACTACGGAAGTGATTCTAGTTTGAGTAATTTACTTGGGGCACAATGGAATGCTCTGTTACTTCAACAACTAAAATGCTTACAGCCAAATAAATCGAACAATGATTTAAATTCTGCATGTATTAATACAGATTATACTACTAATAATTTACAAAGTTTGCCAAAAGATGTTGACTCTTGGCATTTGCTTAATAGTCAGCAGTCTGTGTTAAAATCAGATCAACCTAAATTATATACTGAAAAATCTAAGATAGAATTTAAACCAATATTCTACCAACAACACACCTCAAAAGAAGAAATAATATTTGAAGATAATGCTGAAAATCTATGTATACGAGATAATGAAAACACAACTGGAGTTAGAATTAAGTCTGTTTTAGATAATTTGTTATTAAACAAAAATAATTTACCTACTGAAAAAAATTCTTTAAGTCAGGATGAAGCTATCCAACATGGTGAAAAGTTTTTAAAATGGTTAGAAGATTATAGTGATCCATCAGTTACGGCTATGCAGATAGTGCAATTTCAAACTCTTCTTAACAACGTGAAACGAGGACTTGATGGAAAAAAATGTGATTTAACTCATAGAACCAAAGGTAAAAGAAAGTGAAATTATAGTAATTAGGTGTGACCAAGGCTGTTTTGGCTGTAAACAGAATTGTTTTTTTATGATTATTTGGAAAACCATATTTGTACAACAAAGTAAAATGTGGCATGGATTAAAGAAATCGACCTAAGAGCGGTTCACGAAATTTTAGGGGAAACACCGAAAAGAAAACGGTACAGGTCGTATTTAGACCCTAACTTCAAGACCTTATACCAAATTTTTTTAGAGACACAAGGCTTGTCTGATTCCAACTTTTAAAAATGATCAAAACATTAAAATCGATTTTTTTTATTCTTAGGTCGATTTATTCAGTACATGCCACAAATATTAGTTTTGACACTTTGCAATTCTTTGTATGTTAAATTAAATATTAAAAGAGAAATCTGATGTATCTAAGAATAACTACAATGGTTCACCTTCAATGTTTGATGTCAGGTTTTTTATCCAAGCAACGTATTCAATGAATTGATACCTTTACTTGCAAATCAGCTAACTTTAAAAGTACAAACTTTACAGGAGATAGTAGGGAAGAGTCTTGTACCTTGGGCAGCTTTTTTTACAAATGAAATTACAGTACGAGAAAATAACATAAAACTGGTATATTTTAATAACTAAATAAAGAACTTATGTTGCTAAGAATTTTTTGACATATTTTTATCGTCGACAAATTATAATTACAAAAAAATCATTTTGACCCAAAGTACAAGATCATCTTGTACTTTGGGCCATAGTGTATTGTACTTTGGGAGTCTGAAAAAATTCATGGTAAAAAAAGATAAAAGGAACAAAATTATCATAAAAATAGTTATCAGGTAGCAACACTATTCTACTCTACAACATATGGTTCAAATGAGACTGAAAAAGCCAACTTCAGAGCTTGTCTTTCTAACCCATCAACACTTGACGGTTTTGGTAATTTCATAATGATGTCATTTGAATTAATAACATAAGTTTTATCACTTTCATATATGAATTTGTTTATAGATCCATCAATTTTCTAGTATTTCAATTATTTCTGCAAGCTTTGTCAGCCAAAAGTATCATTTGGTACTTTTTTTATTCTCTTCAGTTTTTGTCTCGTTTTCCTCATCATAATGCCAGTCAACTTCATCACTGCTACCACTGCTGATATCAACATCTGAAGATGATGAAGACTAGTATTCTTTTTTTTACATTGGTCACAGCATTTGGATTCTTCTTTCTCATTCTCTTTGCATGTATTTGTTCTAAATATTCCCTGTTTATGCCTTCCTCTGCCACATGAAGTCCTTGGTGCGGCTTTGCGGAACTGGAGAATTTCCTCCATTAAAATAAATGACTTGGATACATTTGCTCTATTAAAGCTTGTCGTTCCTGACAAACTGGTATAGATTGTCCAACAACTAAAACGACACCTCCACCGTCCCCACTTCTCTAATTTTCCCTTTGTTCTTTCGTTCCCCACTTCTCTAATTATTAACCAAGTGGTCGGTTTAGTAGTTCTACAAAGTTTAGCTTGCGGTTTTCTTAGAGATATATTTTGGCGACGTTGCATGAATCCATAGTACCACGATTTTCCTGCTTCACATTTTCAATTCCAACTTGCTGGGTGTTTTATGTTGTTCTTATAAGCAAAGTTATATGCAAGTTTTTTAACTCTGCTTCTGTTCAGTCCATATAGCAATTCAAACGTCACTGTTGGTTTTGTAAAAAACTCGTTTTCATCTTCCGTTTTTTTAAGTGATTTTGTAAGGTTGTTCTTGAAATGTTATAACTTTTTGCAGCTGTTCGAACATATAAATTTTCATTTTTGACAGCATTTACTACTGCCTTTAGGAAGTCAACCTTTACTTTTTGTCGCCTTACGCCTTCTTTACTTCGTGGCATCTGCAAAAAATATTATGGTAAGTTATTACCATAATATTATCGTGGGTGATTCTCATGATACGTGGAAAGTTCCAAAACAAAAATTCAAAAACTTAGAATTAACGCTACTAAAAAAATATATTAGGGCAAATGATTGGTAACATGTGAATGAAGAACCCACATTATGTGGTTACACACTTTATAAGTTATTACGGGAAAGAAATTGTTATTTACGTTGAAAGACCGGAAAATAGTGTTTTGCAGGATGAAACAAACAGATTCTACGAATTTTGGAAAGACCTGCAAAACACTAATTTTCGGTCGCGAGACGTACAATATTTTTTTTAAGACCGACACTTTAATGCAAACTTAATTATTTATTTTAAATGCGTCGTATGACTTCTCGTAACGGGCTTTTGATTTTACTGGCAATTGATGCTTCCAAAATTTTTTCTGGAATTTCATTTTCTATGTCAGACATTTCAAAATCTGAATCCATATTTTCAATTTAAATTTCCGAACTCACGAAACAAGTTTGACAAATAAAAAATCAACGAACTGTCACTTGACAATTAATCGCAACGTTATCATAATACGAAATCAAGGCACATTGATAACTGGGACCGGAAAAAGCTTTTTTCTGAAATCACTCAAGAATACCTACTTTCTCGGAGCAAATTCAGACCCCAAAATAGGCTATTCTAGATAAGTTTTTGCCGGCGTATAAGCAGTGAATCTCTGACTTTTGTCATAACAATAATCGAACAGTGGTTGTTGGTTGTCAAGGAAATGATTTCATAGACAGTAAGATGGTAATCAAAAATTATTATGCATTTATAAAAAATCCTTAATTTATGATAATGATAATTGCGATTTCAGAAAAAATAGTATGTTTACCTTGTAGTAAAAGCACATTCCCAGACTCCAATGCTTGTTGGCCTCAGCCTACAATTTACATTGTCGCCCGGGAATGTATCGCTTTTAGTACTAGATGTTCATTTTCCGGTCTTGAACAGCAAAACGTTATTTTCTGGACGAAAAATTATACAAAAAGTGTATAATTAAATTCATGATTTCGCAGGTGAGATTGTACATTACGGCCGTGAGAATTTTATGTAATTAGAACGATTACTATTACATTTTTTATACAGTAAATGATGAGTTGCTGTTAACATATTTATTGTTTTCAGAAATATCGGAAACATTGATTTTTATAACAATATTATAAATTAAATAATTTTAACTGAAATCGTATATCCAAAGTTGTTCAAAACAAATATTTGAATGGTCCAGATTGTCTGCAAAAAGATGCTGCCTTCGTGTATTTTTTGAAGGTTGAGAACTAGAACAATATCTTTTTTATGAACCATTGAGATATGTTCAATGTTAGGGAAGGTTAATTTATTTGTGAAATGCATTCTTCACATAAAATTTACTGTAAAGTCTTCGACATCTACAGAGATAACGAGCCCGCCGTAATGTTTAACAGCTGTCTTGCCCAAAAATACTACTACAACATAATTATTTTCTTTGGCAAAACATCTTCTCGTGCAATAAAAGAATCAGCAGTGCGCCATCTGGTGCTCCTTTACCATGTCCTTTCTCTGTATAATGCCATTTTGTGGTTTCGATTTCAAGTTGTGCCGATAAATATATTTCTATTAAATAGAACTTTGCTCGATTTCGATATGGTAATTACAAAAATGCACAACTCTAAGATTCTTTTTTACTATTTTTAATTTATCAATAATAGGCATTAAATGCGCACAATTAGCAACCTTATCGTATCGCAAGTTTTCTGAGGCTGTACAAAAACAATTTGTTGTAACTTGTGTATCTTAATCTGATTTGTGGTAAGTTACTGCTGTGTGCAATGATAACTGAAGTTTGGATCCTCCAAAATGAGCAGATTGAACTTCTTCGTTTGTAAGAGTATTTCTTTAGTAGTATAAACTTTTTCTTTAATAGTCTTCTTACAAATTTTTTCTTTGCCTTTATCATCAATTTGTGTTTTTGTACCCTCCACTGCTCAAAAACTACATTTTCTGCTTCTCAAATTCTACAATTTGGAATTCTTTATCTTTACACAAAGGGCACATTCTTGCTAAACATTCTTCTCTTAACATGTCGTTTTCACAGCAGAAACTTTTACAAAGTTCGTCAGGTGTAGGGGAGAGTGCCCAACAGTGGGACATCTTTTTTTATAATTGATGTAGCATCCTTATTTATTGCGAAAAAATAATCTTTTTAAAACGAACACATAGCTGTATGCTTTATTTACACGTTTTTGACTTAATTTTCAATTATACAGAACAGGCTAATTTTTTATTTGCATAATTGTTGACAGCTGTATCTGCCTCACTGTTGGTCCACAGTGCCCAACAGTGAGACAGCTCTTGTCCAACAGTGAGACAGTAGGTATTTTGCACTATACTCGAAAGGAAACGTACGATTGGAAAATAATAATAGGTAATAATAATAATAATAATTTTTCCATAAAATACAACTTTTTAATACTATTTTTAAACAAACATGTATTATTTGTTATTAAGGCACAATTTGGCATTAACAAAAGAACAAAAAAAAGTTCTATCTTATATTTACTAATCTAAAATCAATTTCAAAGGTAAAAGAAGCGTTCTGACGACTGGTTTGTCCACAGGGAGTTTGTGGTGGCATAATAAATTTAATATCTGTTATATTAACCACATACTCATCAGCAACATCAGGAAAGATGAACTTATTGGTTCCCTTCTGTTGGTTCCTTAAGAATGCGACTTTATATTCTTGGTTGGACTTAATTGTTGTAAGAACCTTTCCAATAAAATATATCTTTCTTGTCTCCGGTTTTACGGCAAATTCAACTAGTACAAAATCATTTTGTTTCGGAATTCTGTGTAGATCTTGAAAATCATCTGGGTTGATTCCTTCAAAAAGCTCATCTCCTGATGATGAATCGCTAATATTGGTTCTTCTTCCGAAATTTCAGATTCATCAGAAGATACGTATTTTCCAATTTTTTAGTCCTTATATACTTAATTTTATCTTCCAACTTGTTAGATTTATCGCCAAATACTTGTTTCTTCACTTCTTTAATCTCTTTACTTTATCTTTCTTACTCTTTTTATTCGCTCTTGCTAAGCTCTTTTCTTCGATTTCTTCCATTTCAGGAGCATCCGTAGCTATGAGTCTTCTCCCCTTTTTCGTATATTACTAGTCTTACGAGCTTCTGCTTTGGGGTAACCTCTAAACTGCTCAGGACATTTAAAATTATTTTTCACCTCCTCTTCTATAACTACTGTATTTTTCTGGGTATCGACATCCTCTGACAATTCTGTTCTTGGAATGAGTTTACTGGAATTATTTTCTGTTTCCTTTGACCGAGTATCAACGTCGTCTGATACAGAGGTGTTGGGAATATTGATTTCAGTATCAATATTTTCCTCTTGAATCGGAGGAGGGCGATCCGTAACAGAGCTTGGCATAAAATCAATATCAGTAAATACCTCTGCATCGAAGGGGTATAACATTACTTGGGGTAACTCCTTTTTCATGAGCAAAACCAACGCATGCAGCTAATTCAAATATAGAAAACGGTTTGCCTGAATGCTGCATCATCCAGCTGTCAACCGCTGCGTTATATGCTGTTGAAAAGGTTTTAAAAACACCAACATCCAATGGCTGAATTTTATTTGAGGAAGTGGTGGAATTGTCAAAATTGTTATTCCGTTAGCTTTGGCTAAGTTGAGTGCAGCAATACTTAGGTGGCTCTCATGATTATCATAAATAAGAAGTAATCGATTTTCTTTGGAGCTATTAGAGTATTTAATGAAATGATTTATAACATGTACGAATAAATCATCCATCCACTAGGAGTAGCAAGCCCTAATGTACAAAACGGGGCCCCTCGAATCATGTGGTCTTTAAAGTGAGTTCTTGGGAACACTATTGCCGGAGGTAAGTATTGGCCTGTAGCATTGATCGTGCAATAAGTGGTAACAAGGGTGCCTCTCTCTCCATTTGTTACTTTGTTTACCTGCTTAACACTTTTAACAGCCAACACTTTCTGAAATTTTTGAACGGTCACGGTTCCCGTCTCATCTAAGTTAATAAATTTTTCTACCATCAGCAAAACTCCAAAAATTCTGGAGTAAATATCTTGTAAATTTTTATAAAACACTGATACATTGTGCCGATTAAAAGATGTTACACGAGACAAGCTGCAACCTTCTGGTGTCCACAGTGACAGTCGTGTATGCCTTTTACGAAAATTGCGAAACCATTTTAGCCCTGCCATTCTATTGTTACGCCAATTGTCAGGAATTGTCTTTTTGTTTTCAATAGCCACTTCATAGCCAAGTTTTCTACAATCAATAATTGTGAGACCATAAAACCTTCTTGAACACTGTATTATATAATCTACCAGAGATTCTTCCTCTTCATCTGTAAATATTTTATTCACCTGATAATTCGGAGCCATTCTAATGTCGCTACCCTCTTCAGCCAGTTTAGCTCTTTTAACATACCTAGCTAAAGTTTGATGTGCAATATCTTTTGAAGCAGCTACTTTTCTTAGGCTTCCGCCTTCCATAACCAGATTTACTGCTTCTCTCATAGTCTGGTCTGAGCAATTACCAATTTTTCGTTTGCTTGAATTCATTGCAATCTGAAATATTATAACACAACCCTATAAAATACATAATAAAAGTATATGTCCCAACAGTGAGACATGTCTCACTGTTGGGCAACACATTTGGTCTCACTGTTAGACACTGATGCTGTCCGCCATTTTTGTCAAATGGCTTTTTTAAATAAAAACATAATCAAACAAATATACGCTTATATAAAAACTAAGTAACTAAACATACCTCTGACGCAATCCAATTTTGAAAACACCTTCACAATTGTCTTTGAATAAAAAATTAAGAGAGTGGCAAAAATTTACTTTTGAGACGAAAAAAACACATACGATTCGGACTCATGTCTACCTCTCGTCACAGCTTTGCGTGTACAAGCTTAAAAGATCCGCTTATCAAACGTAAGTTTTCTGGCCAGTATCGACATCAATCCGTCACGTGATAAGAGAGGAAAGTTAAATGTCTCACTGTAGGACCTTTATTCTCTAATTTTTCTATTTTTTCCCATTTTTTCTTATTTACCCAATTTTTCCATATTTTTTATCCTATTTTTCCAACAATTTTCAAATTTTTTACTATTTCTCACTATTTTTCCCAAATTTCCTTATTTCTCACTATTTTTGTCCTATTTTTCCCAAATTTTGTTATTTTCTCTGTTTTTCGCACTTTTCCCTGTTTTCACGATTTTTTCCAAATTTCTCCATTTTTCACTATTTTACCCCATTTGTTCCTATTTTCCCAATTTTTCGATGTTTTACCCCATTTATCTTTATTTTTCCCTTATTTTCCCATTTCTCCATTTTCCGCCCTTTTCCCAAATTTTTCTATTTTTCACCATTTTGCAAAATTTGTTCCTATTTTCTCTATTTTTCGATATTTTTTTCCATTTTTCTCTACTTTTTCCATATTTTGCCCTACTGTCGCTATTTTTTCTGTTTTTCCTATATCTTTCTATTTTTTCCTGTTTTCTGTTAGTTTTTCTGTTTTCTTTATTTTTCCTTATTTTCCCCAATTTTTCTCTATTATTCTCAATTTTTTACTATTTTTTGTATTTTTTCTATTTAATTTTATATTTTCTTCTTTTTCCTATTTTTCCCCATGAGTTCCCGTTTTCTCCCAAAAAAAAATCAAATGGAGAAAATTCGATAATACCGAAGACGCAGGAGCGAAGGTTCCTGATCTAGCGATGGTCAAAATTTGACCGAATGTTGAAGTTAAGTTTCTGCTGCTTAATACACTGGGAAAAATGTTCAAAATTCATAAATTTGTCTATCTCGACTTACGAATTTTGAACATTTTTTCCAGTGTAAATGGGCCGACAGGAATTTTCGCTTCTGGATTAGTTTATCTTCTGTGTCTAAAACAGTATTATTAGCCATTTTTTACTTCGTTGAAATATATCGTTTATTTTTTGAATGTAGAAATCTTTTGTTTTTTACGAATGAATTTACTAACGGAAAAATTGAAGTTAGCTGACTTGCAAGTATCGATTTTTTTTACTTACCATTTATGTATTATATAATAAAGTTACCAAGACTAGTTTTAACGTAACACAATTGTAAATCAGTGGTTTGTTGTTAAAAGTCAAATTATCTGTAACTTTGAGCAGCAAATAACTGATATTTTGAGTTGATTTAGCTAGAATTATTTTTGTATTACCAATGTGATATTATGTTAAAAAAAATAAAAACTAATAAATTTGTAGTAACAATATATTTACATTTATTTGGTAACATATTCCAAATACATTAAAAAATACTTCATAATGAAAAAATACTATCGTTTTCCAAATTTTATACAAGATTAAAACTTAAATTATTTTTTTTTAATACACAATTAAGTAATTTTATCCTAATAAAATCTACAGAATGTCTCAAAATAACAATACATTATTGCTATAAAAACTGAATAAATAATTATTTTCAATGACACTCTGTATTACAATTCAATTTATTAAAATAATATGGTGTGTTTTTTAATTATCGATTCTTTGGCAAAATAAATTAAAATTAAATCATTCTTATTAAATGTAAATATACCAAAAAGTATACTGCAAGATTTAAGTATTTTTAGGGACATATGAATTCTGCTCTAAATATTTTATTTTGTTGGATACTGAAAACTATTTTTATACTGCAGAATTATAACAATAATTTAAGCACACAACCTTTCGTTGCTTTTAAGTACGTGCCTTTAAAAGTAAAAAATAACTTTAAATGTGCTTCAGACAAAAATTATAAAGAGAGATAGGTATATTAATATGATCTAATTGCTGGTGGTACTGTAGCACACTCGCTTTTATCTAATGTTTCATCTATTACATCCCTGTAGGTTATGGTAACTTTACCGGTCTTTTCGTCGATGTGAGTCAAAGTGTGTTTTCTCCAATGATCCTTCGTAGGTATCTAAAAAATAAAATAAAATTAGTCTCGACTTGAGTTGGTCAATATAAAAGGGATCGGGGTGTAGTAGGTAGAAAATTTACTACTAAAGAGATGATTGATAATTGGCCGATGTACATCATGTCAGCCCATGGTCCCCATATTCGATTACGGGCCTTTTATAAATTACCACTTCAAAAATTACTTCTTCCCGACCAACAGACACAGATCAGCTTAATATCAATATAACTCATTGTTACACCTTTTTTCTCACTTTTTAAGTACTCGTTTCCTCTTTTCAATAAAAAAATCCCCCCTCATCTAATTCTTCATTTTTTTCACTTTTCACACTTATTACCCCCAACTTTTTTACATCAAATATTAACTTTTTCCAAAGAAAAATTACCCCCACAAATTTTCTTCATGTTTTTCCTTTTTTAACTGAAACATATTTTTTTTTGCATTTTTCTAAAAAATTACTCTTTTTATTGAAATTTTTCTCTTTTTTCAAAAAATTACCCACATTTTTTCCAAAGTTTCCATAATTTTTTCAATAAAAAATTCCCCTTTTTGTCTAAATTTTGCAATTATTAAAAAAAAATACGTTTTTTCTAAATTTTGCACATTATTTATTTATTTTCTTAGTAATTACCGTAAGTTGGGCGAAATCTCTTTTTGCTCCTTTTAAATATTGCTCATCATAAGCAACAGGAAGAAACCACCGCCCGGAAGTTGGCACCCCAACTGCCGGAACCCTTTGATTTTTTCGGAGTTCTGGACTCGTCTCGAAGGGTTCTAGAGTTCTCGAGGGGGTGCAGATAAAGTTCTGCAATTTTATTGCGGAATTTTTAAAAAACAAATTTTGGGGTGCCAATTTCATGCCGCACCCCTTTTGTGAGAAAAAGGAGTTCTGGGTGAATAGATATCTCAGAAATAAAGAGTTCTAGAGTTCTCGATAGGTTTTGCAAAGAGTTCTGGGAATTTTTGGAAATTACAAAAAAAAAAAAAATTTGGAGTGCTAACTTCATACGGCATCCTTTTTTATTTATTGGGTAGTTTTGGTCACTTAGGGCTGCTTTTAAATACTGCACCCCTGAGTTCTAACTAGAAAAAATACTGAAAATTATGAAAATGGACATTTTCGAGGGGTGCTACAAAGTTCCGATTTTTGTCGCTAATTTTTCGCCAGAATATTCAATTTTCTATTTACTGGGTAGTTTTAGTCACTTAGGGCTGCTTTTAAATACAGCACCCCTGAGTTCTGACTCGAAAGAATACTGAAAATTATGAAAATGGAAAAAATAGACAAAATACAAAAAGAGAGTGGAAAATGGGAAAAAAAATACAAATAAAAATTGACAAAAAATAGGGGAAAATAGGAAAAATGGGAAAAATATTGAGCGAAGTTGTTACAAATGAGTAATAACGTCTATTTTATTAAGCATAATGGCACGCTAGATATGTATATAAAGTTCCAATTTTATGAGATTTTACGAATTATGAATTCTTGATTTGTAATGTTGTTCTGACTATATTTTAAGTAAGTATTCACATCTATATATGGATCACAAAGACTGAATAGTGGTACAAAATGTATATGTTAAGTTTTTAGTCGCATATTGAGCAACACAATGTGATGTATAGATATGTAATATCTTGTAGAGTTACTTACGTTATAAAAAACTGTATAAACTAGAAAATACTATATCGCATATTTGACTTGTGACGTTTTTCTTCCAAATCAGCGATATTATTTTTTATACATAGTTCATGTCATAAAGAAACAATATTAAGAGAGTACCGAATGTAACAATGTATTACCAAAAAATAATTTTAAATTGTGATAGTAGTAAGGGAAAACGCCTGGAACTTTTGACATTCTGCATAGAAAGGAAACTGTCATTATGACAATTGTGATAAGCACAAAGAAAGGTTTAAATGTTTGTTTTTATGTTGTTAAATTTAGAATAAAAGTTTATTTTTGTATATAGAAGTTATTTTGTACTGAAATAAAAAACACTTCACTACATGATTGTTTTCATAACTATTCCCCGCAGAAGAGGTAAACGAATAAACAGTAAATAAAAATTTGAATATTTTCGCGAAAAATAAGCGACAAAAATCGGAACTTTGTAGCACCCCTTGAAAATATCCATTTTCATAATTTTCAGTATTTTTCCGAGTCAGAACTCAGGGGTGCAGTATTTAAAAGCAGCCCTAAGTGACCAAAACTACCCAATAAATAAAAAAGGATGCCGCATGAAGTTAGCACTCCAACATTTATTTTTTTTGTAATTTCCAAAAATTCCCAGAACTCTTTCCAAAACCTACCGAGAACTCTAGAACTCTTTATTTCTGAGATATCTATTCAGCCAGAACTCCTTTTTCTCACAAAAGGGGTGCGGCATGAAGTTGGCACCCCAAAATTTGTTTTTTAAAAATTCCGCAAAACAATTGCAGAACTTTATCTGCACCCCCTCGAGAACTCTAGAACTCTTCGAGACGAGTCCAGAACTCCGAAAAAATCAAAGGGTTCCGGCAGTTGGGGTGCCAACTTCCGGGCGGTGAAGAAACCTGCGCTGTAATCAATGGCTATGACGTATTTTTGACATTTTAACAAGACCAAATCTTAAATACGCAGTCTCAAAACACTCCGTATTATATTTGTCACAATCAATTTATCAGGACTTCTGCACATCATTGGCAATCTCCTTAATGTCCAATCAGTATTTTTTTCCAGACACTTTTTACTTTTAATAACAAAAAGTAAAAAAAACGGCATTATTTTTGCCGTAATTTCGAGGTTTAGAAAATTTAAAGTTACGAAAATAAATATCTATATAGGTATATACCTTATATACTACAGTATATATAGTATAAGTAGCGGGGAAGTAAAAATAGGTGAAAGATTAATATCATTTTTGGGGTTTTTAACGATGCTGAATCGATTGCCGTTGTCCGTTCATCTCTATCTTTTATCATTTTTAAATTGAATCAGGCTAACAGACAGACGAACGGATGGACGGACAAAACCGTTTTATAAGAGGTTTTTTTCTTCGAAAACTAAAACCGTTCGAGTATGTGAAATAGGAATAAAAAGTACCAACTTGTGTATGAAGGAGTAGCTGCTTGCAGTGCAGAAATAGTTAATCTTCTATTGAGGAAAGGTTAATTTCTCGCAACACTCATACGTTTTTTACTGAAATAATGGCTTAATTGCCCAAAACAATTAACATTGTAATAAATCAAAATATTATAAATAGTATGTTTCAATTAGAAAAATTTATTAATTTTGTGCCGAACGCGCTACCTTTATATCTGTCTGTGTTACAGATTATAGAATATACGTCACTGACGAAAACTGACAAATGATTAACTCGTTAACGAAAAAAAATCGATAACCTTACAGACTTCCACCTCTTGATCCCAGGATCAGTGACGGGATCCTCCTTTTTGAAGTTATAATTACATGAGTACAATAAAATTAGTATAATGTAATTCAAACTGAAAATAGAGGGTATAAATAAGATAGCTATTTTATAAGTTCAATCATAAGTTTAATTAAGACGGAATTAGCACCCCATGATTTTCATAACAAAAACTATTAATTAACTAAATGTTTATTATCCTCCAATAATACTTGCTTAGTTGTCAGATGTAAGACCGCCGGGATTTAATTTTGTGTGAAATTGGGATTTTAGTGACATCAGATACCTAAATAGAAGATTTTTATGACACCATTAAACTCGCCTGGCCAAAAACTACTGACCTATAATCCGATATATAAACTTGTCTGTGAATGTTAATATTTTTTTTCAATATTTTTATCTAATTCTATACCTGATTTGTATTTTAATTTTTTTCTCCAAATTATACCTCTGTTTGATTTATATTATAATTATTTTTTTCAGTACCAGAAGTCTTTACTTTTGTGGAAATTATTAGTTAGTTTAAAATTTTTTAACAGGAAATGATTATTTCAGAACTAATCTCCAAAAAGGTTAAAATGTAACAATCCAAAAAATAAAATTAAAATTAACTTTCCCAATTTTTCAATTTTTTCTGATTTTGTGACCAGATTTTAAAGTTCTTTATTAAAATAATTTACATTCCCAAAAAAAGGCTGCACATTTTAAATAAGTTTCTTATTTTTAATTATTTAAAAATCGTGGCGTAGAGAAAGTATTGTGTGCACTATGTGCGCATAGTACATTTCCCACTTTGCGCACTTGTTGCACAAACTACTACTAACTAAACATTTAAATAATGAAATATTGTCTAAATATTCCTGGTTTTCCTTCTTATTATCTTCACTAACATTTATCAATTTGTTTATTAATTCTATCTCAATTTCTTTTTTAACCTTCTCCATTTTTACTTCAATTGTTTGTTTTATTATTTTCTGTTATTCTTTGTTGTGATTCTTTTAAGTTTCAATTTACTCTTGCATCCATTCCAGTAATTAGGTTTACCCATTTATATTCCAATGTTATCATTCTCTTTTCTGTATCCTGTACTTCTAAATTTACTTTTCCAAATTCTTTTATTTCTTTGAAGCAATGTTCTTTTTCTACTTCTATTAAATCTATTCAAATTTCTTTTCTTGTTTTTTTTATACACATACGTTTTCAATTCTTATATTTTCTGAATCTTTTTATTTTATTGTAGTTATGGTTTAATTTCTCCGATTTTTTCCGATAATCTTTTTGACTATTATCCAATTTCTATAATCTTGATGTTCGGTTTCTATTTATTAAATAACTTCATGTTATTAAATGATTAACTTTATAAAATTAATAAGCCTTCAACTATTTGTTTAATAATAATTACTTATCTTTATTTTTATAATGCAATTTAGATGTAAGTAGTTAAGTGTCTGTTACTGCATTTTCTGTATTTTAATGGAAATCTTATGTATTCTAATTATTCTGTCACCAATTCGTGTCTATAAAAATTTGATGATCTATTTATGTGTGAAATCATTTTTCTTACCTTTTGTTGGCCTTCTAGTGGTTTACTATAATCGTATTCATCAATTCGGACCTTATAATCTTCTCTAGCATGAGCACCTCTCGATTCTTTACGGTTTTCAGCACCTACAATGGTTTGTACGGCATTTATCATTAGATTCTGAAGTTCCAAAGTCTCAACTAAGTCTAAAATAAAAAGCAAATAAATAACTAATAAAGATTGTGATTATATGTTTTTGATTTTACCAGAGTTCCAAATCAAGCTGTTGTCAGCAACTTTAAGATCTTTCATTTTTCCGTAGATTTTATCCATCTTTTGTACACCTTCTTTCAAAGATTCTTCAGTTCTAAAGACGGCCGCATGAGTTTGCATAGTTTTTTGCATCTCCAGGCGTAAATCTGCTGTATTTATGGCACCATTGGCAAATCTACACCAATCTAAGTTAGATACAGATTCTTCACCTGCATTCTAAAAATAAAATAACTCACTCTTTAAGATTTTGTTTTTAAGTTTTATTTTTGCTTACTTCTTTAATACTGCTAATTGTTTCACCAGGTTTATTCTCCTCAGCAATAGTAAGAGCACATGCTCTTCCAAAAACAACCAAATCAAGTAAAGAATTTGCACCTAAACGATTAGCACCATGTACTGAGGAGGACGCTGATTCCCCACAAGCGTAAAGACCAGGAACTATCTTATCTTGATTGTTTACTGACGTCAAAACCTAAATAAATATGTGTAATTATGAAATTTAACATTCTATGTTATTAGTTTAAGTACCTGTCCTTTGTAATTTGTAGGTACTCCACCCATGTTGTAGTGAACAGTCGGTAAAACTGGGATCGGTTCCCTAGTGACATCAACTCCTGCGAATATCATAGCTGTTTCAGAAATACCAGGTAATCTTTGAGCCAATTGTTCAGCCGGTAAATGATGCAATTGCAGGTAAACATGGTCTTTTTCCTGTCCACAACCGCGTCCTTAACACAATAATCTAATTAATACTGATACATAAAAAATAAGCGAAGTTTTGACTAACCTTCTCTAATTTCAATGGTCATACTCCTCGATACGACATCTCTAGAAGCTAAATCTTTGGCAACAGGTGCATACCTTTCCATGAAACGTTCACCTTGTGAATTTATAAGATATCCACCTTCACCCCTACAGCCCTCCGTTATTAAACAACCAGCACCATAAATACCAGTGGGATGAAACTAAACACAAAAAGAATATATAACTTTTCCTTATTACAATATTTTTATTAATTACCTGAACAAATTCGAGATCTTGACAAGGTAATCCAGCCCTTGACACCATAGCAGTACCATCCCCAGTACAAGTATGAGCAGAGGTACAAGAAAAGTATGCTCGACCGTATCCACCAGTTGCTAAAACCTGTAAATAATACCAGTTTAATAACTTAACGGAAACCATGCCAAAAGTACTAACTGTATTCTTAGCTCTAAATCGATGCAAAGTACCATCTTCTAGGCAAAGTGCCACTACTCCTTTGCACTCTCCTCCCTCCATAATCAAATCTAACGCGAAATACTCGACGAAATAGTTACAATCATACCTCAAACTTTGTCCATACAGAGTGTGTAGTAAACTGTGACCAGTACGATCTGCTACACAACAGCACCTTAAATAATAATTAATAATACATAAAATAAAAGTATAATTAAGTTACCTATGAGCTTGACCTCCTTTGCCAAATTTCAGTGATTGACCACCGAAAGCTCTTTGATAGATTTTTCCCTCTTGAGTACGAGAAAATGGCATTCCAGCGTTTTCGAGTTCAATGACAGCCTTTGGGGCTTCGCGGGTCATGTAGTGAATAGCATCTTGGTCTCCTAACCAATCAGATCCTTTTACAGTATCGTACATGTGCCATTGCCAATTGTCTTCCTCCATATTACCTTAAAAATAATAGAATATTTATAACAAGTTAAAATAAGTCGATACAATATATTAACTAAATATGTATAAAAATCAGTGATAATTGTGTTATGAGGGATATTTTGAAGAATTTTTTGAAGATTTATGGGCCTTGTTGAAAAATACATCAACCAATTATAAATAAATAACAAATTTTTCAAAGAAAATTATTAATTAGTATGAAACTTTATCAAAATTCTAGAATAACATTCTTTATAATTAAATCTTTTAAATTAGCATTTTAAACAATAAACAAATTTTTTTAACTTAGTAACCTTTAACTTCACGGCTATAAAATTATACAGGACAATTTTAAATATCAATTAAGATTTATTACAAAATTATATCAAAGATTCCTCGTTGCAAGATATATTATTATTCTATCAAAAAACAATAATTATTTAATTATAATTATAAATTAAAGAAAGTCTTACCTAAGGCTGCATTGATTCCTCCTTGAGCAGCTACAGTGTGCGATCTTGTGGGAAAAAGTTTAGTGATAACAGCAGTTTTGAAGCCTTCTTGAACGAGACCGTAAGCTGCTCGGAGACCAGCTCCACCTGCTCCCACAACCACCGCATCATAAGTATGATCTACTATGGGGTAAACTTTTGATATGGAATCAGATACACTGGCATTTTTTCGATCCACTTGCAAATGTACGTTTCTACATGTCAATGGTTTTAATAATGCATTTATCTAAAATTTATGAATCATAAAATATTTGTTAAAGTGCCAATTATAAAATATTTCAAATACTTTACTACAATAATAATTCAGCTAGCTACGTAATAATCACAAGATATGCATTCGGTTTAAAAATAATTTTTGATGTTATTATTTTTTTTAAATTGCACCTGCAGTTATGTAATAGTAAAAAAATAATAATTACCTTTAGTGAACTACCTACTAACTTCTTCATACATGTTGCCTGCAATTTTAGAATATTGCTCATATCTAATTATTTTATATAAAATATTTAATATTTAAAACCTTCAAAAACTTACAGACACGGTAGTGTCACTTTTTTCTTAATTAATAATTAAAACGAAAAGAAAAATTCCTTTTATTTATTGGATAATTTTTCTTCAGAGTCCTCTGGTTGTAACAATTTCAACTATTTACAGGGTATAAATTTGTTGAAAGATGTCACTAGTAGATAATTAATTTTGTTAAGGCGTGTTCCGAAACTTACTCCGGGTCACCAACTCGTTACAATGACGGATCACTCTGGTTAGTTACCAATATTTATGAAAGTGTCAGGTCAGGTTACAATTCGGAGTTTTATTTTTTCTGTGATTTTACCCAATATCTATAAAATTTATTTAAAGCCTGTTTTCTGTTGTCCTGTTTTGTTTTTTGATTTTGTATTTTTCGAATTTTACAAAAATTATTGAATTTTGTGGTATAATAAGGATGTTGCTAAAGCGATAAAATACAGCGTGACAAATTGAAATAGAAATCATACTATATATATTGTATATTTAATATAATATTTATGGTATGGGACCTATCGTTTTTTTAATGAACCTCTGCTATTTTTTTATTATTATCAAATAATGATTCATAAATTATGTAATAAAAAATAGCACAGTTCCATTCAAAAAATTCATTAGGACCCCTACGGAAATAAAAATGAAAATTAATTCCGTTTAAAAAAAAAATCTGGTACTTCAGGTACCTATCAATAGCTGTATTTCTTTTGCACTTGGATCAGTTCAGTTCAGTTCTAGGTCACTTACTTCACTGTTTTATTTGCAACTGAACTGAATCAAAAATGACCTGGTTCACCTCCCCCCTTACCGATGCTGCACCACCCGCTGAAATGGTTCAAAAGTGATCCGAAACAGATGGCGGGGTTTTTAAAATTATTTGATAACCTAAAAAAGTGGACTTATCAAGAGCAAATTAAAAATCTCGATTTTAATAAAATGGAAGGCGACACTTTGTCTAGTGAGGAAGATAATATGATTAGAGTAAATATTTCATAAGAAAAGACTTCCATATATACGGTGTAATGTTTATTGTTCAATTTTAGGAATACATTTTCTCCGAGATACATTCTTCATCTGAGAAAGAAAATTATAAGTGTCGGTGGCCATTTCAATGATCTTTTTTTGGTGCTTTGATGCCAGTCGCAGATGATAATTGTCAGGAACGGAACAACAACATCAGTTGCTTTGGTTAGGCGCGTTTTATTTGTATTTTTGCGTGCTCAGTTTTGACCCATTCAGAAGTGATCCAAGTGAACTGATCCAATTGCAAAAGAATTACACTGAATTCGCTCCGAATCCTTACCGCGAACAAAGTCAATTTAGTTCAAGTTCAAATATTGACAGAAGATGTAAACGTCAAACAAAATGTTAAAAATGAAGTCAAAATATTATTAATTACAATTTATTGATGTTATTTTTGCAATTTGTATTATGTTATAATTAGTTTTAAAATACATTTTAGGTTTAATATATTTATTTAGAATAGGAAGACATTTTTAATTTTATGGACAAAGAGGAGAAGCGATATGAATATTATATTGATGATTTTTATGATTTTCGCTTCTTGTTCAGACGCAAATAAGGTAGATATTGTGTAACAATTATTACTATCTTATTTACTAAAAATTGCGTGTTTTAGAAACAAAAATTGGCTAGTCTGGGTCTAGAACTAATAAAAAGTAATAAAGATGACAGATTATTACTATTCTCAACCTTAGACGGTACTTTAAGCGCTCTCGAGCAAGACACTGGCACAGTTAAGTGGAATGTTAAAGAAAGTATGTATAAACATTTTTTAATTTTTGATAGAATAATATTTATAACATATTTTAGAACCTATTGTCCAAGTACCTTTAAATGTATCAAACGCTATTGTGCCTATTTATCTACCTGATCCTAGAGATGGATCTTTGTACTTAGTAGGGAGTGTTGGTAAACCCTTGAAGAAATTGCCTTTTACTATACCTCAATTGGTATCTTCATCGCCCTGTAGAAGTTCAGATGGAGTTCTTTATACAGGTAACAAAATATATACAAAAAATAAATTATCACTGACAAAGCTGTAAAAAATAGTTTAAATAAAACAAATATGTTTAAATAATAATATTAAAACTGGAGATTATAATAAATAAAATAAAATACTTTGTTAAATAAAGTAAAATGAATTACGGAAGATCTCAACAAGATTTTTTCATCATGTTTATATTCAGATTCATGCTTCATTTAATTAATTTCTTGTGTTCAATGACTATTATTTATAACGTTGACAAAACTTTTACTGCATATAATGTAATCGGAAATCAAAGGATATTAGAACGGGTCCATGATCAGGATGGATTTCAATTTAAGTTATTAAACTATCTTTTCACATCCAAAACAATTTTGTCAATTAAAGTTCTTTTGTAAATGATAAATAAAATACACGAAACTAAAACTTTTAATCAAAGTTCAATTTTGAATGGGAATTGAACAACTATTGTGCACTTATTTATGCAATAAAACGGCACAAGTTGTCTATTTAAGTTTCTTATGAATTATAAATTTATTTTTGGAATATTAATATCAGGAAAAAAGAAAGATTCTTGGTTTAAATTGGACCCTAGGAGTGGTAGAAAACAGCAAATTTTGGGATGGGATGATACTCCTACATGTCCAGTTGACACCGAAACGTCCATTTATATAGGAAGGACTCAGTATACATTAAGAATGGTTGATGAAAAGAAACCTGAAAACAAGTGGAATGTGACTTTTTATGATTATGCAGCTAGACAAATGGGAAGCAATGATTGTACAAGTTATGGTAAGCAATAAAAATTCATGTTTATAAATTATAATAACTATGTTTTCTTTGGTGTTTACAGAAAAATGTGATAAGAAGTATGGTAAGTTATCATTATTTATATTTTAAACAATGTTTTTTATGTCCTGTTAATGTCGGAATGGAAATATAATTATTTTTGTGGTTATTAATAAATCATTTTTTGTTTTGTTTAGATAAGACTTTAATGAACAAAAAAAACTGTATTATTTAGCATAAATTCAAGGTTTATAGGTAATAGATTATATTTTATACAATGCACTCAATTGGATTTATTCTAATATTTTTGTACTCTGGGTTTGCTGGTATTTAAACACTCGAATTATAACTAATTTATTTAGTAATACAGATTCTAATTTATATCAAATGTAGGACTAACAAAACCAATTAATTTATATAATACAAAATTCAACTGACTCTTGTTCGTCTTTTCGGATAATTTTTATTCATTTTGCTTGATGTGCGAACGATCGCTTCGTTTCCAGAACAATCCCAAGGATTTATCGTGTAGTGTACAGAGTGGCCTAAATAATAATTAATAGACAATTAAGAAACTGAAATTATAAACATTTTATTTTAACAACTTAATATCTGTGAATACATATCTATTTTTTTTAATCTTTATTTATTTTTCTTTTTGAAAATATGAGGTCCGAGATGACACACCTGAAAATAAATAAAAGACACATATGAGCAATTATTATCATATTCATTCAGATCGTAATCAAATATAATTTAAACGTGCGTAGATATCGTTTTCTCCTTTTCATTGTACTTTATTAAATCAATAAGAACATAATAATTATTAATTATTTAAATACCAATTCAATTAATCAATATTAATCAATATACACTGAGGGGCAGAATCACGCAACAGTGTTTTTTATTATTTAAATACCAAGGATATTAGGGACTGAATCACGCAAAATATCCTTCTACCAGCACTAGGGACAGAATCACGCAAATTGCTTCACAAATGGAACATCTACTGAGTACTAAGGGCAGAATCACGCAGAGTACTCCGTTCCTAGACTGAAAGGCAGAATCACGCAGAGTACTCCGTTCCTAGACTGAAAGGCAGAATCACGCAACAGTGTCTCTAATTATTTAAATACCAAGGATATTAGGGACAGAATCACGCAAAATATCCTTCTAGGGGCAGAATCACGCAAATTGCTTCACAAATGGAACATCTACTGAGTACTAAGGGCAGACTCACGCAGAGTACTCCATACCAACAATATTTAAACAATAAATATTAATCTATCCACACTGAGAGGCAGAATCACGCAACAGTGCTTCAGTAAACAATCAAATATTAAATAATTCACATAACTGTAGTAATAGCAAAAGTACGAGAATATTAACATTATTGTTTAAGGACCCCGTTTACAGGGTGAAATCCACTAAGATGGAAGTCTATCTCTCCCTCTCCCAAGACTATTTAATTAAGAAAAGTAGTTCACTTGCTTATTATATTTAATCCTCTGAGAATAACAAGCTACTTTACACATATTTACAGATGTTTACAATTGAGTCAAGCTCGTCGAATTTATATTTGAACTGTACTTACAGATTCCCGGAAGTATTACACTAACTTCTAACTATTAACTTAACTATCTTACACTATTACTTACCTATCTTTCACTATTGCACATAATTTATTCATTTATGATTGATTTATTATAAATTTGGCAACACAGGAAATAAATGCGGAAAGGACACGACTTGAACGTAAAACGTAAGAAAAAGGAATGGAATTTAAGGTTTTGAAAAAGGGACTAACTCTGCAGTATTTTTCCTAGTCGTTACAGGGTAGTGAAGGCAACAAACTAACAAGGAGGCAGGGACGGACCTACTTGTTGAAGTACTTTGAACAATTATTTTATAAGGATGTTGTTCTCAGGTAGACAGCTAACGCCATCTACCAATGGGACACGGTATCACTTATTACTTGGGGAAAAGATTCCACCTATGTAATAACGCCAGTACAAACTGGAACCGACAGATGGGCCATATCTCTAAATGGTAATGAAACCATTAACAAGTTTTAAAAAATACTTGTTACAAGTATTTTTTAATTATTTTTATCGTTATGTCGAAGTTAAGATCATTTCTTTAAATCAGTAATAATAAAATTACCATAAATAAATAGTAATAAAATTGCCATAAATACAAAATAATACAATTGTCATAAATAAATAATAATAATATTGCCCAGTGAAAAATCACCAGAATTCAATCCGTCAACACACACAAAACGATACACCCTTGTTTATTAAACGCCATAGATATACTGTGAAACTGACATATTTAGGAACTCGTGTATGTGTTTTGGATATTCGTTATTAGAGATAAAATAAACATTTATACTAATAAGAAAAATACATTCTTACAATAGTATAGGTATATTCCACCAGACACAGGGCCGGCCTCGTTACATTGCCCCCTCCTTGAGATCATTTCGTCTTGAAATGTTGCAGGACCCACTATGGTATGGCGGTATCTGCAGGACTCCACATTCCGCCACCGGGACATTCGCTCTAAGTAACAGTCGATGGTCTTCAAGTCTGAACTGCGAGCATGCAACTATGTTGATGCCGCTGAAAATTTTGGGACCGTCAACTACCAAAGGTCGTAATAGGTTGGCTTATCATACGAAAACGTTTTTGTTATCAAATAGATTTTTCTTTTGCACAATGGTTGCTTATCCTCGAGTTGAAGGACTTTTCCCACCAATGGATTCTGCTCCCTCAGCTTTTGTAACTGTAAGTTCTTGGCGAAGACCTTAGCGATTCCTCTGGACATTCTAAGGTCTTGAGCCACGCAATGAGCCAAGGCTATTGGCACTTCAAAAAGGTCTCGTGGTTCCTCTTTGGTTACGCCGTGTTGCACTTTCCGTCCATTCGAGTACAGTGCCATGAATTACTCGAAGGCCATCTCGTCATCGGGTGGTTGGATACTGCGAACTTGGGCTTGGTCATCTTCGCTGTTATTGCTTCCTGCATAATGTGCTAGTCTATTGAAAGTTACAACTCTTGGTTTTCCCCGAGGAAACTTTTTAATTCTATAAACGGCATTGTTGATCTTCTTTAAAATCTTGCAAGGACCCTCCCAAGAACTCTGCAGTTTGGGTGAATATCAACGAAAACGTTTCGGCTTATACACCCAAACAAGATCACCTAATTGGAATTCTCCAACTTCGGCCTTGACATAATATGCTTGTTTCATCCGGGCACTGGAATTTTCGATATTTGACAGGACTCGTTGATGTATATTGTTTATTCTTTGGCGTAACTTGCTGACATAATCTTCGCCTGCGGTTTCTTCTCCTGTGGTACACCCAAATTACAGATCACATGGTAGTCGCAGTTCTCTTCCCATAATAATGCTGGCGGGTTTGACCCGTTGGCTCGTGTACCTAAGAACGATATGCCATCAGAAATAGGTTTAGATACTGGTCCCAATCTCTTTGGTGACCAGAGACTACTTTTGATAGCCTATTAATGGTCCGTATTCATTCTTTCCACCACTCCATCGGATTGCGGAAGTAATGCTATAGTGCGTGTTTTATTAATCTTCAGAAGTTTGCAGACGTCTTGGAATATGTAAGACTCGAAATTTCTTCTTTGGTCTGAATGTAACTCTAAGGGAATACCAAAATGGCCGATTCATTCCTTGACAAGAGCGTCAGCAACGGTCAAAGTTTTTTGGTTCGTCAAGGCATAAGCTTCAGCCCATTTATTAAAGTAGTCCATCACCACTACAATGTACTTATTTCCAGAGTCAGATTCAGGGAATGATCCTGCAATATCGATTGTAATTCTCTCAAATGGACTGCCCATGTTAGCGAGCTTTTGATTGCCTTGAGTACCATTACTTGCTGCACAAAATGTACATTTTCTTCACCAAGTCTTGACACCTGCTTGGCAATTAACCCAGTAGAATCGCTCTGTTAACTTTACTACTGTTTTTGTAACTCCAAGATGACCTCCACTTGTACCATTATGTATTTCCCGCAACACTTCCAATCTCCTACTTCGGGGGATTACAATCTATTGGCTGTCATCTTCTCCATCTGGAGTTTCCGGTCCGGCATACACTTCAGAATTCCGTCGTCTAGGATGAGAGAGTTACATATTGAGCCCAGTATGACTTCATGGTGGGTGAATATCGAGAAATCTCCTGCCACATAGGTCTGTGGTCTCCTTCGTTCCACATGATAATCTTTCTCAGCTCCAGATCTAAATTTTAGTCATTTTGGATTTTCCCAGATTACCAGTGGTCGTCTACTGCAGTTCTACAAAGAACGGCCTCTTTTTCCTCTGCTCATTGACAATGTTTGCAGTCTCGTTGATAAGGCATCAGCATTCTTGTGACTAGTCCCGGCACGATGTTCCGTCTCAATGTAACGTCTCAATCCACCTTACTACTTGTCCTTCGGGATTTTTAAATTGTAACTGTTGGATATCAAATGTTCTTTAAGGACGAACCTGTTTTATTTTGTATTTTTTTGTTGTTGTTATGTAAACTTTGATTTTTTAGAATTAATCAATTTGTGATTTAGTACTTGTCAAGATTTATTTTTCTTATTGTCAATATATATTTTCCAAACCAGATTATTGGTCCTTCGAAATAATAAATAGTTTTTGTGGTTCATGAAAGAACCTTTATTTTATATATAGTGCTGCGTGATCAGTCCCTAAGAGAAATTTTTTACCATAAAGGTACTTATAGAAGTGTTCCTAAGAGCTCTCGACGAGTAACGCAGTGGCGGTTTTAGAGGGGGGCTGAAGGGCTGTAGTCCAGGGCGGCAGATTCGATTGAGCAGCAAATTTTCTTATTTTCCTTTTTTTATTTTTCCTTTTTCTATTATGGCTTTTTTCTATCGTTGTGTCACAGTGTTGTGTTTTTTTTGAGTGAGGCATGCATCATGCTACGAAAGTATTCATCTGAATAAGTGACAACTTGATTAATAAATCATAGTCATGAGAAAATCATTTGATAATCATAACTTCCATGGCGACAGTGTTGCAGGCGATGAACTTACTCTAGATCGTGGGAATGGGGCACCGCTATGCACTGCTGCGGTCCTCCTATGACAGTTGTTTCAATTACTGTCAAAACGCCATTCGCAAGTTTGATGGTGGTGGTGTTTAATATTTTTGCTGTAGAGTAGATGAAATGACGATTTAAGTTGTTGTTGGTCTGTTTGATGAACTAAGTGGTGAGTACTGATTAGGCTAAAAATGATTTCCGACAAAGAGATGACTAATTTTGGCTTTCTCGTGCGTTTTCTGGGTATATTTGGATTAGGCAGTGGCGCTGAAGGTTAGAATGTGCATATTGTTGTGGGGGGGGGGGATGTATAATCAGTCCCTAGGCGGCAAATATCTAAATCTGCCACTGGAGTAACGCAGTAATTCCGTTCCGACTTGCTCAGGGTTTTGATAAAATGTCCAATAACTATTTCTTGATCTCTTCTGTATCTGAAATAGCACCGCACCAATTCCCACATTGTTTGCATCGGTATCTAAGATGAAGTTCCCATCGCGTAGAGACTTAAAATAGGCGCAGTAGTCAGTGTTTCGAATGATCGTTGGCATTCCTCGTCCCATTGGTATTTCGCCTTTCCTTCCGTCTATTGAGTGGCTCAGCGATATTGAAAAAATCCTACCACATACCAACGGTAATACGTGTATAACCCCAGAAAACTTCTCAGTTGGTGGATGTCTTTTGGTATTGGCCATTCTTGGACAGCTTTAACTTTCTGTTTGTCAACAGCCACTCCCTTTCCGGAAACAACATGTTTAAGATATTGTACCTCTTTTTGAAATAGTTGACACTTAACTTTAATCCGGCAACTTCTGAGTCTCAGAATTACTTCTTCCAGGTTCTTCACGAGGTTCTCAAATGATTTTAGAACCACGATGATATCTAAAATTGTACTGTAACGTAATAGTTTGTTTACAGTATTTAAACTCTTAGGGGTGAATTCGTAAGCTGGAAGCTGAGTGAAAGGTTTATAAGCAAAAAAAAAATAATGAATATACTAGTGGGCGCCAGACATTTTGTTGAAAAAAAATGACAAAAATTATAAACCTTTCCCTCCTGAGCAAAAAAAAATTAATATAAGAATTATACAAAAAAAAATTAATAAGGTTTGAATTTAAATTTAACAAAGTTAATATAATATTTAAAGGAACCCCAGAAACCAAACGCTTGTGCGGGAAAGGGACGGCTATTATTATTATTTGCCGTGGCTACTATCATCAGTACTTATCTACAATACATTATAATTTAGTTAGTAATATAAAAAATTAAAATTTATTGACAATAATGATGGGGATAATTTCATGTGATTCGAAATATGGTGAATGATTGAAGATTTTCCGGGAGAGGAGCTGTTACCCATAAAAACATTTTTTTTGTAAGACTTTTTTGGTTGCCAGTTAGACAATTACTCAATGAAAATGTGCATGTGTACTAATAATTTGGGTGTTAATTTAGTTTTTTAGTATTTTACGATTAATTTTAAATAATCTTACTCTCTAGTCCAATTTTTTCTGCGCAGATCACGGTAGAGTGCCACAAAACATAATTATTCGTTTTTGGGTAATTTTTCCGAATCCAAACGAAATCACTTGTGGGTTACTGCAGTAAATAATAATAATAATAATAATCGTTTATTGTCCAACAGAAAATCCATTTACAGAACAATATTAATAGAAAGTAGCAAGTATAATACAAAATAAATAAAATAAACTGATTACATAAGAGAACGGTTAATTATCTAAACAATTAGAAAAAAATACAAATAATATAATTCTTATATTTACCCATTAATTAGAAACCTACCCTAACTGTAAATTGAAATAAAAATTTTGTTTAGATTTAAAAACAATTTGTATAAATGAATTAAAGTGAAGGTCGCAGTCATTTGCAATTTGATTAAAATTTGAGCATATGCTGTGTAGTGGAGAATGAGAAAGAATGTTAGTTCCTGCATTGCCAGAGTAAAACGTGAGATTACGACGTGAATGAAATCTTGGAATAAGAAAATTGAGCTGACTTAATAAGTTTGGAGAGTCAATAAAATTATGACCACTATTTATTCTTCTAAGTTGCAAGTAGTCAATACCAAAACGATGTAACAAAATAGATTGTTCGATCCCCCTTTCGGGGTAAGTCCCATCGATCCTGCTAGCTAAAAATTTCAGAAACCTCCTCTGAACGGCCTCTAACAAATTAATGTGATTTAGGTAATACGGACTCCACACAATAGAAGCGTATTCAAGTTTTGATCTAGAGCGAAAAATAGCGTTTTCAATGCATTATCATTAAAAAATGATTTGCAGTTCCTAATTATAAATCCAAGGGATTTAATGGCTTGAGAACAGATACTATTTATATGTATTATAAAATCCAATTTATTATCAAAAGTTATGCCCAGATCTCTAATCTCAGTACATCTAATTAAGTCCACATTATCGATTTGGTATTTGTATAAAACGGGATAAGATTTACGGCTAAAGGTACATACTTTACATTTACTTAAATTTAGAGGAAGACGATTTCTTGTACACCATTCATTAACTTTATTTAATTCCACTTGGAGCAAATGACAATCAAAGTGAGATCTAATTTCTAGAAATATTTATAGATCATCAGCAAATAATAAATTTTTAGATTGTAACGGGATAAAAAGGTCATTTATAAATAGCAAAAAAAGTAAGGGACCTAGGCTGGACCCTTGTGGAACACCTGACGTTGGGGAATAGGTTGTAGAGGAAAACCCATTATAAGAAACAAACTGACCTCTATTAAAAAGATAGGATTTTAGTAAAGTTATAAGCGAATTACTAAAGCCAAATAGGCGTAACTTAGATATAAGTAGTGAGTGGTTTATCTTATCATAAGCCTTGGAGAAGTCAGTGTATATGACATCTACTTGGCGCTTGTTGTCCATCGCTTCAGCTATATATTTAGTAATCTCAACTAAATTAGAAGTAGTAGATCTTTTTCTCATGAAACCGTGCTGGCTTGGCGATATCAAGCATTTTATTTGATCATAAATTTGATTATACAATACCTTCGCTAAATTGTTCAATATCGAAATTGGCCGATAATTTGCAATATTAGCTTTATCTCCACTTTTAAGCACAGGGCACACTCTAGCAATTTTCCACATATCAGGGAATACAGACTTTTGAATAATAAGATTATATATCCTAAGTAATGGCTGAACAAAAGTATGGCTACAATCTTTTAAGACAAAACTAGGAAACATATCTTTTCCGGAAGTAAGTTTATTTGGAAGTTTGGCTATAGAGTTTAAGATATCTTTCTCAGAAAATTGAGATATATGGCAACTAGAAACATCATTTACTTCCATATTTATAATATCACCTTGGTCTTGAACATACACACTTTGAAAATAATCGGCGAAGCCTGCAACAATAGAGTTAGGCGTATCACAAACCTTATCATTATAAAATACCTGACCTGGAATCCTAGTAGTGCCTCTTTTATTTTGTATATATGACCAGAATATTTTTGGATCAGTAATAATACTATTTTCTACGGACCTTAAGTAGTTACTATAAGCTTCATGAACTTGAGTTTTAATTATTCTTCGCAATCTTTAAAATTCTTGGTAATAATATTCAGTTTTAAGTTTACGAAATTTTCTATAGTAATATTCCTTAGTTTTGATGTTTTGTATTAAATTAGTGGTGTACCAAAAAGGATATCTACGATTCACTTTTTTATATTTTGGAACATACATGTCTAATATATGATATAATTTTTGATAAAAGATATCACATATTTCATTCACATCATCGATTCCATCTAAAATTGACCAGCCAATGTATGTAAAAGCATTATACAAACCTACAAAAGACGCTTTTTTAAAATTGTACATTTGTGAGTTCGGATTGTCAGCAAAGTTTTCACATTTTGACTTCCAAACTTCTATAACAGTTCTTAATGAGGGATGAAATGTATCCTCATTGCCAATGAGAGTGAAACTTTCACGAGATGTTTCACATTTAAGATTTTCAGTAACAATAACAAGATCTAAAATCCTTCCCATCAAATTTAGAATTGTATTAATTTGATTTGAATTAGTAAAATCTAAAAAATTGAAAATGGCGCGACAAAAAGAGCATTTGAGTTATTAATATAATTGGTACAATTAAAATTCCCTAGGATAAGAACATTTGATTGATTGATAATAAGTTGGCCTAATTGTTCTAAAAATTGCTCGTATTCATCTATTTTTACATATGGGGGAATATAAACAGTGTATATAAATATAGTATTATGTAAAAGGGAACATTTTACTCCTACAATATCAATGTTAATAAATTGCTCATACATATGGTTTAGATCAACAACTTCTACCAGAAGTAAAGAAGTAGGTAGGCGCAATGGTACTCACAAAACAAAATATTCTCATTGTCTGGTGATCGGTTATCCAAATAAAATAAAATTTTCTAATTCAGTGGTAGAAATCTGCATTGGTGGCTCAAAAAAAACTGCTTTGGTAATTCCAAAAAAACTGCTTTGGTAATTCCAAAAAAACTGCTTAGGTAGCTCCCAAAAAAATATTCTCATTGGCTTAGATAGCTCTCAGGAAAAAACCCATGTATCAATGGGTAGAATCTAAGGGCACAAATTTACAAAAATTTAAATAACACACATTTCCCACTTTGTGCTTAGGCAGTTTTATCGCAAAAAAAAAATTCTGAAACTATAAAATATTTCGTCGTAGATGGCGGTTGTTAAAATGATATGCCCAATCCATATGCGCGATCGATTTTGAAGAAATATAACCGACAATAGGCGTATCATGAGAATTTTATTCTAAGTAAAAGTGGTAAATTAAACCGTAACAGTACGCCGAAAAATGCGCCCCGACATATGCGCCCACGACAAATGTGCTCCCCGCCATATGCTCCCCAACACATTTTTTTACGATAATTCACATTGAATATACTACGGAAATTAATATTTTACATTTAAAGTACTTTTATACATAGTGGTCAGTAATACAGACAAATTAAATTGATAACAAATATAAATCTCAAATTATTAAATATCCATTTTTTGATACATGCTTAAGGTAATTTTTAATCAAATATATGAAAATTCCTCTTGGTTTTTTTATATTAATGAATTATAATACATTTCTTATCAATTGACAAATTCTCAACAACCTAGTACTTAAATATAATTATAACTAACGGTCAACAAATAACTGTATTATAATTCTAAATTAAACTATAATCCACGCAAACAATTTTATTTTCATTTAATTTTAATAATTTTATATTTTATTGTTGGGGCGTATATGTCGGGGAGCCCATTTGTAGCGGGCGCATTTGTCGGGTCGGATTTGACGGGTCACCATCTTCAAGATACACCTGTCACGTTTTCCATGAAAGTACCTTCAACGCTGTTTCCATCAATCTTTCAAATGTCGCTGGAGCATTACACAACTCAAATGGCATCACCCTGATCCAATGGTAAAAGCAGTCTATTCTCGCTCCTCGGTAGCTAGTTCCACAATATCCGCTTTTCAGGTCCAGTGTCGAGAATATCTTTGATCCAGCCAATGTCTCTAGGGTGTCGTCTATTCTGGAGGGAGGGTAGCTGTCATTTTATGTCATGTTGTTTAGGGCTCTTAGATTATTCTATAACACCATCTTCCTCCATTTCGAAGACAATTCTGTCGGCTTCCTTTTTTTGGCTAAAGATAGTCTTCTTGTCGACTGTCTTTTTTTAACGTAACCGGGTAATAATTTAAGTTCATTACTCGAACATCATTACCATTTCGCCATTTCCCATCCAGGCGAGCATCCAAAATGATTTCGTTTCTTTCCGGAACCTTAGCATTATCAGCTAACAATATTCGAAGTACTGCGTCATCTTTCCCATCAATTCTCCATCATTCACTCGCAGAAGGTTAACATAAAGAAACAAAGAAGAAAGACATCATCGACAACAAAAAATTATTATATACTTTATTTTAAATTTATCACTTAAAATTCTAATTTTACTATAATTTTAAAAACTTAAGTTAGTTATTTGGTTTAAAAATAAGAGCCAAATAACTTCAATATTTATGACGGTATAGAGACATTATCGGATGTTCTCTCATTTGATTTTTTTAGAACAAAAATGGAAAAATAGAAAATGCAGACAAAACAGGAATAGGAAAAAATTGAGAAAAATAAGGAAAAATCGTGAAAAATATGGTAAAATAGGGAAAAATAGAGAAAAGTGGGAAAAATAGAGCAAAAGAGGGAAACTACGAAAAATAGAAAAAATAGATGAAATTAGTGAAAAATAGGAATAAGAAATGAAAAATACAGAAAAATAAGGTAAAATAGGGAACTATAAGCTAAAATAGGAAAAGAAAATGAGGAACAATACAGAAAAATAAGAAAAAGTGGCAAAAAAGGAAAATATAGGGGAAAATAGGGAAAAACAGAAAAAAATAGATGAAAACAGGGAAAAGTAGATAAAGGGGGAACTAGGGAAAAGTTGGAAAATTAGGGTAAAATAGGGCAAAATGAAGCAAAACAGAAAAAGCAGGATAAAATACGGAAAATTAGTGAAAAATAGGAAAATTACAACAGAATACAGAAAAACAGGCAAAAATAAGGCAAAATAGGGAAAAAATGGGAAAAGCATGAAAAAAAAACAGCGAAACATATGAATAGGCGATAAATCAAAATTGGGAAAATAGGCAAATGTAATAACAAATAGAGCAAAATAGGAATAATATGAAATAATAGGCAAAATGGATAAAAATAGGAAAAATGAGGCAAAGTGAGGAACGTGGTAAAAAGTAGGACAAAATAGGGAAAGATAGTAAAAAATAATTTAATTAGTGGAAAAATAGGCAAAAATAGAGCCAAACGTGGAAAAATGTGGAAAAATAGAATAAAAAAGGGTGAAATACGAAAAAACTGGAACAAATAGGAAAAAAAGGAGAGATGGAAAAATAAAAAAAATTGAAAAAAAAAGGAAAAATCGGAAAAAATAGGAAAAATTAGGTTAAAATAAGGGAAAATAAGGCAAAATGGAGAAAATATTGAATGATAAATAGGGTAAAACAGGAAAAAATAGCGCAAAATAGGAAAAATGTGTCAAAATAGTGAAAAATAGGGAAACATGGAGTAAAACAGGGTAAAATAGGAAAAATAGGGGAAATGCGGACAAATAGGAAAGAATAAGCAGGAAAAAAATAATAAAAAATAAAAGGAAAATAGAAAAAAAAACAGGAAAAATGGGAAAAAATAAAAAAATCGAATAAAGCATGGTCGTACAGGTACTAATATTAAAGAGTCTCCGTAGCAAAGTACGGGTATTCAGCTAGTAATTTTTATCACACAACATAAAAAATTCAACCAACTCTTGTCCGTCCTTTCGGATTATGAATTATTTATATTCATTTTACTTGATCTATGAACGATCACTTCGTTTCCAGAACAGTCCAGGGTCCCTATTCACTAACTTGTGTGAGTGGTCGTGTAGGAATTCTCTCTCACAATTTAGCTTTACTGCGCATGGTAAGAGAACGCACGTACTCCTATGCGAGTACTCTACTAGGTAAAACCAAGAGAATTGCTGGATTTTGAGAGAATGGACTTGCGCATATTGTCTTCTGTGATACAGAGTGTGGTTATATTTATGTGAACGGCAAGTGAGAGAGTACTCCTACCGATGAGTAGTCGTGCAAGAGCACTCTCCCGAGTTACAGAATAGGGGTCCAGGGATTTCTCGCTCGGTAGTCGTGTGTCACAAAGATTCTGCGTATATTCCATCAGACACAGGGCCGGCCTCGTTATAGTATTTAAGAAATGGCAAATAAGATGTTTTATGAATTAAAACGGCGTAAATTTCGTCAACAATTAATTAATATTATAAATATAATAAACGAGTAATGCTATACTTAATATTCCTAACTATTTTTTTTTTTTAGATAAAATTCATTTTACATCGACATCTACAGGTCAAATTATAACATTAAATGCTCAAACTGGTAACTTAATATGGGAAACAACACTGAGTAGTCCTATAATAGGAGTATATATTTTAGACAACGAGGGACTATTATCTCTACCATTTACCGCTTTAGCTAATCACACTATAGAACAACTAAAAGAAGATTTTGTTGCCAATGGAGGTATCTTGTTGAATACTAACGGTATAAGATTATTGTAAGTAATATTTTTATTGTTTAATTGAAACTTTTATTATTGTTTTTTGTTTTTTAGTCCAACTTTGTACATTGGTCAACATTCTCACGGTTTATTCGCCATACCATCTTTGGTAGACAAAAATCGAGTTACCGTGATTGGTTCTGATGTTGGAGCTTTGTTATTAGATGGACCACATGGTCATGATAATATGGTTCACCATCAATACCCGTTACCTGGGTACAATTACTACATTCCAAATGGTAAACAAAACTTTACTCCTATTAAGTTATATATTAATTATTCAATTGCTTTTGAGCAATTAATAGTATCCATAAATAAATAGCGTGAGTTATTTCAAGGAATGTATATTTATGTACCGAATACAAAGGTAGTCAGTTATTATAACTCTCTTGGATCTTTCAAAGTCAATGGAGACATTTTATAGCAACTACAAAGGAATGTATAATTAAAAGAGTTTAAAATTATTAAATTGGCCGTCTACAATACGTAAAAGATTTTTGAAATTTACTATACACTATTTACGAACAGAATACCAAGATGACTCTATAATGTTACTTAATATTTTGTGAACAAAGTTCTTTCTTTTACCGCTCGTTAAATAATTAACTATTAACCTTATACAATCTATACTAAACCTACTTGTTTACAGGTATTTTATCTCTTAGTTGAAGAGCAAAAATTGTTTTTAATAATACCCTTTTAATGACATTTTTCTACACCCACATGGATATTGTCGATTCTACGTACACTTTACAGAATGTATATGTAGGTAATATAAGTCAACTGAACGGATATAATTTCATAAGTGTGAGATATGAAATCCACCCATCAGAGTTTACATTTAGTAACCCGCTATGTTTTTTTTTTTTTTATTTTAAATAACCTGTCAAAACAACTGTCAGAATTTTTTATACTAATACAGAAACATATTTGTAAAAATGAGTAATTCCAGTGACTTAATAAATAGACGTCGGTCATGTTGGCTCCCAGCATGCTAGCAACCAAACGCGGCGACAGCCGATGCGCCACCGGTTGTATTTGTAAAATAATTAATTTTATTTCTCTCGTTTTGGAATTTATAATTTTTTTATTTCGGATATCAAACAAGCATATATAAACAAATAATTCTTTTGTATTCCATTTTCATAGCTGCCTTTTATTTCAAAAGTTATAGAACTTTCAAAAAATCGAAAAAAAAAGGAGATGAGCTAAATTTTGAAAATTGTAATTTTTTCTTTCGGATATCAAACAAGCATTTAAAAACAAATAATTCTTTCGTATTCCATTTTCATAGCTGCCTTTTATTTCAAAAGTTATAGAATTTTCAAAAAATTGAAAGAAAAGGAGCTGAGCTAAATTTTGAAAATTGTTATTTTTTATTTCGGATATCAAACAAGCATATAAAAACAAATAATTCTTTCGTATTCCATTTTCATAGCTGCCTTTTATTTCAAAAGTTATAGAACTTTCAAAAAATCGAAAGAAAAGGAGCTGAGCTAAATTTTGAAAATTGTAATTTTTTCTTTCAGATATCAAACAAGCATATAAAAACAAATAATTCTTTCGTATTCCATTTTCATAGCTGCCTTTTATTTCAAAAGTTAACGAACTTTCAAAAAATCGAATGAAAAGGAGCTGAGCTAAATTTTGAAAATTGTAATTTTTTATTTCGTATATCAAACAAGCATTTAAAAACAAATAATTCTTTCGTATTCCATTTTCATAGCTGCCTTTTATTTCAAAAGTTAACGAACTTTCAAAAAATCGAAAGAAAAGGAGCTGAGCTAAATTTTGAAAATTGTAATTTTTTATTTCAGATATCAAACAAGCATATAAAAACAAATAATTCTTTCGTATTCCATTTTCATAGCTGCCTTTTATTTCAAAAGTTATAGAACTTTCAAAAAATCGAAAGAAAAGGAGCTGAGCTAAATTTTGAAAATTGTAATTTTTTATTTCGGATATCAAACAAGCATATAAAAACAAATAATTCTTTCGTATTCCATTTTCATAGCTGCCTTTTATTTCAAAAGTTAACGAACTTTCAAAAAATCGAATGAAAAGGAGCTGAGCTAAATTTTGAAAATTGTAATTTTTTATTTCGGATATCAAACAAGCATATAAAAACAAATAATTCTTTCGTATTCCATTTTCATAGCTGCCTTTTATTTCAAAAGTTATAGAACTTTCAAAAAATCGAAAGAAAAGGAGCTGAGCTAAATTTTGAAAATTGTAATTTTTTATTTCGGATATCAAACAAGCATATAAAAACAAATAATTCTTTCGTATTCCATTTTCATAGCTGCCTTTTATTTCAAAAGTTATAGAACTTTCAAAAAATCGAAAGAAAAGGAGCTGAGCTAAATTTTGAAAATTGTAATTTTTTATTTCGGATATCAAACAAGCATTTAAAAACAAATAATTCTTTCGTATTCCATTTTCATAGCTGCCTTTTATTTCAAAAGTTATCGAACTTTCAAAAAATCGAATGAAAAGGAGCTGAGCTAAATTTTGAAAATTGTAATTTTTTATTTCGGATATCAAACAAGCATATAAAAACAAATAATTCTTTCGTATTCCATTTTCATAGCTGCCTTTTATTTCAAAAGTTATAGAACTTTCAAAAAATCGAAAGAAAAGGAGCTGAGCTAAATTTTGAAAATTGTAATTTTTTATTTCGGATATCAAACAAGCATATAAAAACAAATAATTCTTTCGTATTCCATTTTCATAGCTGCCTTTTATTTCAAAAGTTATAGAACTTTCAAAAAATCGAAAGAAAAGGAGCTGAGCTAAATTTTGAAAATTGTAATTTTTTATTTCGGATATCAAACAAGCATATAAAAACAAATAATTCTTTCGTATTCCATTTTCATAGCTGCCTTTTATTTCAAAAGTTAACGAACTTTCAAAAAATCGAAAGAAAAGGAGCTGAGCTAAATTTTGAAAATTGTAATTTTTTATTTCGGATATCAAACAAGCATATAAAAACAAATAATTCTTTCGTATTCCATTTTCATAGCTGCCTTTTATTTCAAAAGTTATAGAACTTTCAAAAAATCGAAAGAAAAGGAGCTGAGCTAAATTTTGAAAATTGTAATTTTTTATTTCGGATATCAAACAAGCATTTAAAAACAAATAATTCTTTCGTATTCCATTTTCATAGCTGCCTTTTATTTCAAAAGTTATAGAACTTTCAAAAAATCGAAAGAAAAGGAGCTGAGCTAAATTTTGAAAATTGTAATTTTTTATTTCGGATATCAAACAAGCATATAAAAACAAATAATTCTTTCGTATTCCATTTTCATAGCTGCCTTTTATTTCAAAAGTTAACGAACTTTCAAAAAATCGAATGAAAAGGAGCTGAGCTAAATTTTGAAAATTGTAATTTTTTATTTCGGATATCAAACAAGCATATAAAAACAAATAATTCTTTCGTATTCCATTTTCATAGCTGCCTTTTATTTCAAAAGTTATAGAACTTTCAAAAAATCGAAAGAAAAGGAGCTGAGCTAAATTTTGAAAATTGTAATTTTTTATTTCGGATATCAAACAAGCATATATAATAAAATAATTCTTTCGTATTCCATTTTCATAGCTGCCTTTTATTTCAAAAGTTATAGAACTTTCAAAAAATCGAAAAAAAAGGAGCTGAGCTAAATTTTGAAAATTGTAATTTTTTATTTCGGATATCAAACAAGCATTTAAAAACAAATAATTCTTTCGTATTCCATTTTCATAGCTGCCTTTTATTTCAAAAGTTATAGAACTTTCAAAAAATCGAAAGAAAAGGAGCTGAGCTAAATTTTGAAAATTGTAATTTTTTATTTCGGATATCAAACAAGCATATAAAAACAAATAATTCTTTCGTATTCCATTTTCATAGCTGCCTTTTATTTCAAAAGTTATCGAAATTTCAAAAAATCGAAAGAAAAGGAGCTGAGCTAAATTTTGAAAATTGTAATTTTTTATTTCGGATATCAAACAAGCATATAAAAAGAAATAATTCTTTCGTATTCCATTATCATAGCTGCCTTTTATTTCAAAACTTACGAGGATTTTGAAAAAATTGAAAAAAAAGTGCTGGACTAAATTTTGAAAATAATTAATTGTTTTCTTGGATATCAAAAAAGGATGTAAAAACAAATAATACTTTCGGATTCCATTTTCAAACCTTTTAAAATAAAAAAAATTAGAATTTTTAATGAACTCAACGAGAAACGATTTGAATTTGTCAAATTTGGAGGAATTGGAGATATTTTCTCCGTTATACTAAGATCTGATAATTTGACCAATTCAAATTGTTTCGTATTTGGTTTATTAAAAATCCTAAAAAATTTTAATATTTATTGTTCCACACATCATTTATTTTTATGACGTATTTCTCTCCTGCCTATAGTTCTCCTAGTACTAAACTTTCCGTAGCATTGTTTAACTACTCGTATTAAAATGAGTTATTGTTACATTTATTGAACACTGGACCACATTTCAGATGTGGATAACCTTATAGATTTATTAATTAATTATTTAGGATGTAATTTGCATAAAGAGTAGTTGGGAAAAGCATCGACAACAGAATCTTCTAAAGATCGATCTTTTAAGTGCCGATTTTTTTGTGAATCGATATTTTGACCTTCGATTTGAATCGATTCATTGAGAACGTCATAGATTTCTATTTGTATTTCAGCGCGTTTAATTTTCGCTATTTGACTTTTTACAGATTCGGCTTAAGAAGTATATTTTATTGTAGTTAAAGACAATTTGATTATTTTTATGAAAATATTGGTCAATATTCTATTTGACTAATATTTAGGTTGTTATCGTATCTAATTTTACAATGAGGAGATTTTAAGCACAAAAGGCTTTTCAAATTCTTAATCAGATTATTATAAAATACTATCAGATTTGCTTAAGAATTCAACAGTATAATGCGAAATGGAGATTTTAAAATCAATTATCGTTTAAATTTGATATTTATGCAGAGAACTTCTCAACTTAAAAATAATGTTTTTTTTTCATTATGTCAAATATCTTAAATTTAGCGTTACTAGCCTTTTGAGGATTTTAGTAGAGTCACTAGGTAGTACAGCTCACACTTTGAAAATATAAGATCGAATATCGTATTTGCTAATTTAGGGTGATTGCGCCAGTTTGCCGGCCACGCTCAGTTGTCGGCCGTTTTTGCCTTTTTCATGAAATAATATAAAAAAATGCTAACTACATATTCGAAAATTCCGCCAAATGTTCCTCCATACTTTTCCTTTAGATTTGCATGTTTGTCATTACTATCATTATTTTCCTGTAAGTTTAATAGATGGTGGTCCAAGTGAACGTTGTTGTGCTTTGATCAAATAAAAAAAGTAGTGGGCCATACTTGTTCAACGATAATTTCAAGTCAATTTTTCTAGATTCACAGAAAAAGAACTTATGTAGGGAGTTTCTATATATGTTGAACTACCACTTTGTGGTTAGAAAAATGAGGGCTGGCTGTTGTATTGGAGTCTCAAAACAACTATTTTCCCATTTGTGCTCCACGGTGGCCGAGAACTGGATCATTGAGCTGATTATTCGTGAATATTTAATGACAATATCCAATGCTATGGACATTTATCGTTCTGTCCTTTTTGAAGTTCAAATGGAAGTTGATACTGTAGTTAGTTTCTGGCCACCAAAATGTCATACGAATTTATTTTTTCGTCTTTTCTTGGGTTATGAAAGTATTTTATAAAAATTTACTACGAACTAATTAAAGAAAATAACAATATATATGTCTTGCTTTTGTAATTTTTTATTATAATAACCTATTTTTGATGGTATTTTATCCAAAAATTAATTTCTCGAATGAAAAAATTGAAAATAATAATTTATTACGAAATAACTGAAATGGTGCCAGAAACTTTTTTAACAAGTTCCTGTACGATTTTTTTCGTAGATTTCGAATCTGAGCTTAGATTTTTGATAATCATTATACAGGGTGAGTTATTCTTACAAGAACTTAAGATTGAACAAAGAGAATATTCCGGTCCTGATATTGGATTCGTTCGAAGGGCTACTTATTAAGGCAATTTAGTTTAATTCATCTACCAAATTTAAACCAAATCGGGTTATTCCTGTATTTAATATGGCGGATTGAATTTTTTGTCTAAATTCACAAATCACACTGTATATCAGTAACGAAGCGGTTTTGGACATTTGTACATGACTTTTTGCAATCATATTGGCAGTCTCTATAACCCCCTAAGTTTTGTCGGTTTCATCTCTGGACACCCTGTATATGAAATAAATATAATGATTGATTTTATATGGCCGAGAAAAGGTATAGTGTGTGCTAGTTGTCGGTCAGTACCTTTTTCTATAGAATATTTCCGGTAAAAGACTGCCTTCGAGAACGCCTGTTTTCTGCCAGCTAATCAGAACAAGAATATAATATATATAGAGGAGCACAATATGTATATTCGAGCAGTCTGTCGACTAAACGGAGTTTCAAGATCAACCATTCAAGACAGGCTTCAATGAAGGATCGTAGAGAATTAACGGAAAACTGGGAGTAGAATGGAGCAAAAATTTTCCAATGACTATCCCTTCCGAGAAATGGCGTATCAGCATCTTACTTAAAGAGGAAGAGAAATCGAAAAAAAACCAAATAAATAGGAAATAGATGCAAGATCAGGGCAACTTTGAAGGGAGAGAGAGAGAGAAGGGAAATTGCAGGAAATGAGAGTGGAAGTTGCAGGAAATGATAGTGGTTAGGAGGAAGAACATTACTGAAAGGAAATCAAAATTGAAATCCAAACCAAATCCTGTGAAGTCAAAGCAAAAATGTTTCATGTAAGATCATGTTCCGGTCAGTGATATAGAGAGCGAAGGAGAAAATATTGGCTGAGACAGCTGTATAAGGTCGTACCACATGTGATGTACCAATCTTTCTTTTCTCCCTTATTATGAAGCTGCCAAAATACATGCAAAAATTGTACCTGATCGCAAGTCGCAACTTCGTACTTTTTTATTTATATGTTTCTTTTTTGTTTTAAGGAAGAGTATTTTATTTCTGGCGTTTTTATTAATATTTTTACCTCTCGCCCATCAGATAAGAGAGGTATAATAATCATGCTAAAAATTGGGTAGTGAGTTTTCAATGGATAAACACGTTTTAATGTCCCTACAATACAATTTTGATATTTTCGCGATGATGTGGTGTGTGTGTGTTTTTTTGAGTGTGTGTGTTTGTATGAGTGTGGGTGCCTGCGTGTGAACGAGAGTGGGTGGGTGCGTGCGTGCGTGCGTGCGTGCGCGTGTGTGTGTGTGTGTTTGTTAGGACGGATGTTGTAGTAACGATAAATCAAAAATTTTGAAATTTTGCATACAAGACTCTGATACCCTAGAATAGATCTATTTCTTGGTGTCAATCGGACAAACCCCCCAAATTTTTATTTAATTTTGTTATAATTTCAATTTCCTGAATTTTTAAGAACACTTATTAGACTATCTTGAATTTGTTTGTGGGAGAATTTAGTCATAAGATTGGTATTTAAAAAATATATTAATTGTACATACAGGGTTTAATAAAAGTTAGTGGAGCTACTTCATTCTTAAAATTAGTATACTATTGAAAACCATTAAACCTCAGTTTTGATAATTTCCTAATAACTTTAAAACAAACTGCTAGATTTCCTAAAAAAATATGTGCTTTACAGGTTAGGAAAAACTACACTATGCAAAGTTTAAAAAATGTCCCACGGACTCGAATATTGGGCTTCCAAATCTGATTATTTTCCAAAAACGCCTAAAATACGATGTTTTAGCAGAACAGTTACAACATATTTGTAACTAAAAATGGTAACGAATTTACTATTATAACTTGATTTAAAAGAGACTTTATCCGAGAAGCATTATTTTTTATAATCCTACAGGGTGTTTCAAATTTTACCTACCCGCGGAGTATGTACAGTCCGTTTCTCGTATCATGTCTTAACGTTGCTATATTCTAAACCATAAGAGGTGTGAATGCTATTAAATGGATAAAAAGTTAACAATTTTGGAAAGCATGATGCAGGTAAAAAAAATTTCTACTGATTCTGGCCGTCTCAAGTTAGTTATGCATGGAAAAGAAAAAAATCTATTTAGGGTTTTTTCCGCATAGAATTTTTATTTTAAGAAATATCAAAAAATGTAAAAGGAAAGTCTTATTGTATCTAAAAAATGCCATTTTACTGTTCTAATAAACCTTCTACACGACGTTTCGTCTCTTCACGGCGACCATCAATTTTTTTTTAATACGGACTTGACTTTTTTTATTAAAAATGTTGATAAGAAACCCTTTAACTCCAAATTCACTGATATATCATACTTGTCATTTTAACGACGTTTTATCTGAAATAACTAACATCATCAGTGACAATAATTTTTAATTATGGTATGTATTAAAAAACAATAAATTGATGGTGGCCGTGAAGACACGAACGTCGCATCGAATATTTATTAGTGCAGTATAACAGCATTTTTTGGATACAATAAAACTTAAAATAGAATTGTTTTTTTTCCTGTATAACTGGAGAAACATGAGAGTTCCTATAGATTTTTTCAGCCAATGTAATGTTCTCTATGTCCATTTAATCGTATTCGAATCTCTTATGGTTTTTAAAAGGCATTTAAAAAATAATGCTTTTCAGGTTGTAATAGTAAATCCGTTACTAGTTTTAGCTACAAATATTTTACAACTGTACTGCTATAGCATCGTATTTGAGGCGATTTTGAAAAAAAATCCGATTTGGAAGCCCAAAATTCGAGTCCGTTGATAAGTTTTTAAACTTGGCATAGTTCAGTTTTTCCTTGACTAATGACCTAGCATATATTTTTTTAACGAAATCTTTCCGTTTGTTATAAAGTTATTGAGAATTTATCAAAATTGAGGTTTAATGATTTTCAATATTATAGCGATTTTAAAAATAAAATAGCAACACTAACTTTTTGATTAGCCCTTTATAAACAATTATTATATTTTTTAGATACCAATCCTATCACTAAATACTCCCATAAACAAATTCAAGATATGCGGTTCAGTTCTCTTAAAAATTTAAGAAATTGAAATTAAAACAAAATTTCCTACATTCCCGTTTATCCAACTTTGACCACCAATTTCTCGAAAACTGGTCATAGGATTGGGTTAAGATCACAGAGACATTTAATCAGAACCATAAGATTTACAACATACTAAAATTTAAAAAAAAATTGCCGAAATCCATTTTCCATAAGAGAAGTGCTTTGCTAATTGCTGTCAGTGCTTTAATTGTAAATATAATTTCATAACTTTTACCTAGTTTTATTCTTTCAAAATTTTTACATTCTTTACAAGATTAGATTACCGATTAGAACATATAACAAATGCAATATAATACACTTTATTGAAATTGTCTTTAATAAAATCAAATAATATATTTCTTAGGCCGGCACTGATATCTTCATTCTTTGACAGTGATTATCGAAACGCTGATCATCTAGAATTAGTTTATATGGAATTGTTATTATATAAACATCGGTCTCTATATGTGTGACGTTAAGTGTTGAGTTATTTCACTTTATGCCATGCTTTTGTTTTGTTTTGTCGAATTTGTCGACTTTGTTCTGGCAGACTGGCAGTACTAGTACAGTAATTGTTTAATCGATTATTTTAGTTTTTCTGCTTCAAAATTCATTAATAAAGTTGGTTTAAAAAAATTAAAAATTTTTTGTGAAATTGTTTTAAACTTTTTGTAATTTTGGTTATTAACTTCTACACGTATTATTTTAAAAGTATAAATTTTTTCACAAATATGGTACTTTTTGATCCCTTTTTTGATATCCTAGATAAAAATTAATTATTTTCAAAATAAGTCAACCTTTTTTTCGATTTTTTCAAAATCCTCGAAAGTTTTGAAATAAAAGACAACTATGAAAATGGAATACGAAAGAATGATTTGTTTTTATATGCTTGTTTGATATCCGAAATAAAAAATTACAATTTTCAAAATTCAGCTCAGCTCCTTTTTTTTTCGATTTTTTTAAAATTCTATAACTCTTGAAATAAAAGGCAGCTATGAAAATGGAATACGAAAGAATTATTTGTTTTTATATGCTTGTTTGATATCCGAAATAAAAAATTACAATTTTCAAAATTTAGCTCAGCTCCTTTTCATTCGATTTTTTGAAAGTTCGATAACTTTTGAAATAAAAGGCAGCTATGAAAATGGAATACGAAAGAATTATTTGTTTTTAAATGCTTGTTTGATATCCGAAATAAAAAATTACAATTTTCAAAATTTAGCTCAGCTCCTTTTTTTTCGATTTTTTGAAAGTTCGATAACTTTTGAAATAAAAGGCAGCTATGAAAATGGAATACGAAAGAATTATTTGTTTTTATATGCTTGTTTGATATCCGAAATAAAAAATTACAATTTTCAAAATTCAGCTCAGCTCATTTTTTTTCGATTTTTTTAAAATTCTATAACTCTTGAAATAAAAGGCAGCTATGAAAATGGAATACGAAAGAATTATTTGTTTTTATATGCTTGTTTGATATCCGAAATAAAAAATTACAATTTTCAAAATTCAGCTCAGCTCATTTTTTTTCGATTTTTTTAAAATTCTATAACTCTTGAAATCAAAGGCAGCTATGAAAATGGAATACGAAAGAATTATTTGTTTTTATATGCTTGTTTGATATCCGAAATAAAAAATTACAATTTTCAAAATTCAGCTCAGCTCATTTTTTTTCGATTTTTTTAAAATTCTATAACTCTTGAAATAAAAGGCAGCTATGAAAATGGAATACGAAAGAATTATTTGTTTTTATATGCTTGTTTGATATCCGAAATAAAAAATTACAATTTTCAAAATTCAGCTCAGCTCATTTTTTTTCGATTTTTTTAAAATTCTATAACTCTTGAAATAAAAGGCAGCTATGAAAATGGAATACGAAAGAATTATTTGTTTTTATATGCTTGTTTGATATCCGAAATAAAAAATTACAATTTTCAAAATTTAGCTCAGCTCCTTTTCATTCGATTTTTTGAAAGTTCGATAACTTTTGAAATAAAAGGCAGCTATGAAAATGGAATACGAAAGAATTATTTGTTTTTAAATGCTTGTTTGATATCCGAAATAAAAAATTACAATTTTCAAAATTTAGCTCAGCTCCTTTTTTTTCGATTTTTTGAAAGTTCGATAACTTTTGAAATAAAAGGCAGCTATGAAAATGGAATACGAAAGAATTATTTGTTTTTATATGCTTGTTTGATATCCGAAATAAAAAATTACAATTTTCAAAATTCAGCTCAGCTCATTTTTTTTCGATTTTTTTAAAATTCTATAACTCTTGAAATAAAAGGCAGCTATGAAAATGGAATACGAAAGAATTATTTGTTTTTATATGCTTGTTTGATATCCGAAATAAAAAATTACAATTTTCAAAATTCAGCTCAGCTCATTTTTTTTCGATTTTTTTAAAATTCTATAACTCTTGAAATCAAAGGCAGCTATGAAAATGGAATACGAAAGAATTATTTGTTTTTATATGCTTGTTTGATATCCGAAATAAAAAATTACAATTTTCAAAATTCAGCTCAGCTCATTTTTTTTCGATTTTTTTAAAATTCTATAACTCTTGAAATAAAAGGCAGCTATGAAAATGGAATACGAAAGAATTATTTGTTTTTATATGCTTGTTTGATATCCGAAATAAAAAATTACAATTTTCAAAATTCAGCTCAGCTCATTTTTTTTCGATTTTTTTAAAATTCTATAACTCTTGAAATAAAAGGCAGCTATGAAAATGGAATACGAAAGAATTATTTGTTTTTATATGCTTGTTTGATATCCGAAATAAAAAATTACAATTTTCAAAATTTAGCTCAGCTCCTTTTTTTTCGATTTTTTGAAAGTTCGATAACTTTTGAAATAAAAGGCAGCTATGAAAATGGAATACGAAAGAATTATTTTTTTTTATATGCTTGTTTGATATCCGAAATAAAAAATTACAATTTTCAAAATTCAGCTCAGCTCATTTTTTTTCGATTTTTTTAAAATTCTATAACTCTTGAAATAAAAGGCAGCTATGAAAATGGAATACGAAAGAATTATTTGTTTTTATATGCTTGTTTGATATCCGAAATAAAAAATTACAATTTTCAAAATTCAGCTCAGCTCCTTTTCATTCGATTTTTTGAAAGTTCGATAATTTTTGAAATAAAAGGCAGCTATGAAAATGGAATACGAAAGAATTATTTGTTTTTATAAGCTTGTTTGATATCCGAAATAAAAAATTACAATTTTCAAAATTCAGCTCAGCTCCTTTTTTTTCGATTTTTTTAAAATTCTATAACTCTTGAAATAAAAGGCAGCTATGAAAATGGAATACGAAAGAATTATTTGTTTTTATATGCTTGTTTGATATCCGAAATAAAAAATTACAATTTTCAAAATTCAGCTCAGCTCCTTTTCATTCGATTTTTTGAAAGTTCGATAATTTTTGAAATAAAAGGCAGCTATGAAAATGGAATACGAAAGAATTATTTGTTTTTATAAGCTTGTTTGATATCCGAAATAAAAAATTACAATTTTCAAAATTCAGCTCAGCTCCTTTTTTTTCGATTTTTTTAAAATTCTATAACTCTTGAAATAAAAGGCAGCTTTGAAAATAGAATACGAAAGAATTATTTGTTTTTATAAGCTTGTTTGATATCCGAAATAAAAAATTACAATTTTCAAAATTCAGCTCAGCTCCTTTTTTTTCGATTTTTTTAAAATTCTATAACTCTTGAAATAAAAGGCAGCTATGAAAATGGAATACGAAAGAATTATTTGTTTTTATATGCTTGTTTGATATCCGAAATAAAAAATTACAATTTTCAAAATTCAGCTCAGCTCCTTTTCATTCGATTTTTTGAAAGTTCGATAATTTTTGAAATAAAAGGCAGCTATGAAAATGGAATACGAAAGAATTATTTGTTTTTATAAGCTTGTTTGATATCCGAAATAAAAAATTACAATTTTCAAAATTCAGCTCAGCTCCTTTTTTTTCGATTTTTTTAAAATTCTATAACTCTTGAAATAAAATTCAGCTATGAAAATGGAATACGAAAGAATTATTTGTTTTTATAAGCTTGTTTGATATCCGAAATAAAAAATTACAATTTTCAAAATTCAGCTCAGCTCCTTTTTTTTTCGATTTTTTTAAAATTCTATAACTCTTGAAATAAAAGGCAGCTATGAAAATGGAATACGAAAGAATTATTTGTTTTTATATGCTTGTTTGATATCCGAAATAAAAAATTACAATTTTCAAAATTTAGCTCAGCTCCTTTTCATTCGATTTTTTGAAAGTTCGATAACTTTTGAAATAAAAGGCAGCTATGAAAATGGAATACGAAAGAATTATTTGTTTTTAAATGCTTGTTTGATATCCGAAATAAAAAATTACAATTTTCAAAATTTAGCTCAGCTCCTTTTTTTTCGATTTTTTGAAAGTTCGATAACTTTTGAAATAAAAGGCAGCTATGAAAATGGAATACGAAAGAATTATTTGTTTTTATATGCTTGTTTGATATCCGAAATAAAAAATTACAATTTTCAAAATTCAGCTCAGCTCATTTTTTTTCGATTTTTTTAAAATTCTATAACTCTTGAAATAAAAGGCAGCTATGAAAATGGAATACGAAAGAATTATTTGTTTTTATATGCTTGTTTGATATCCGAAATAAAAAATTACAATTTTCAAAATTCAGCTCAGCTCATTTTTTTTCGATTTTTTTAAAATTCTATAACTCTTGAAATAAAAGGCAGCTATGAAAATGGAATACGAAAGAATTATTTGTTTTTATATGCTTGTTTGATATCCGAAATAAAAAATTACAATTTTCAAAATTTAGCTCAGCTCCTTTTTTTTCGATTTTTTGAAAGTTCGATAACTTTTGAAATAAAAGGCAGCTATGAAAATGGAATACGAAAGAATTATTTTTTTTTATATGCTTGTTTGATATCCGAAATAAAAAATTACAATTTTCAAAATTCAGCTCAGCTCATTTTTTTTCGATTTTTTTAAAATTCTATAACTCTTGAAATAAAAGGCAGCTATGAAAATGGAATACGAAAGAATTATTTGTTTTTATATGCTTGTTTGATATCCGAAATAAAAAATTACAATTTTCAAAATTCAGCTCAGCTCCTTTTCATTCGATTTTTTGAAAGTTCGATACGTTTTGAAATAAAAGGCAGCTATGAAAATGGAATACGAAAGAATTATTTGTTTTTATAAGCTTGTTTGATATCCGAAATAAAAAATTACAATTTTCAAAATTCAGCTCAGCTCCTTTTTTTTCGATTTTTTTAAAATTCTATAACTCTTGAAATAAAAGGCAGCTATGAAAATGGAATACGAAAGAATTATTTGTTTTTATATGCTTGTTTGATATCCGAAATAAAAAATTACAATTTTCAAAATTCAGCTCAGCTCCTTTTCATTCGATTTTTTGAAAGTTCGATAATTTTTGAAATAAAAGGCAGCTATGAAAATGGAATACGAAAGAATTATTTGTTTTTATAAGCTTGTTTGATATCCGAAATAAAAAATTACAATTTTCAAAATTCAGCTCAGCTCCTTTTTTTTCGATTTTTTTAAAATTCTATAACTCTTGAAATAAAAGGCAGCTTTGAAAATAGAATACGAAAGAATTATTTGTTTTTATAAGCTTGTTTGATATCCGAAATAAAAAATTACAATTTTCAAAATTCAGCTCAGCTCCTTTTTTTTCGATTTTTTTAAAATTCTATAACTCTTGAAATAAAAGGCAGCTATGAAAATGGAATACGAAAGAATTATTTGTTTTTATATGCTTGTTTGATATCCGAAATAAAAAATTACAATTTTCAAAATTCAGCTCAGCTCCTTTTCATTCGATTTTTTGAAAGTTCGATAATTTTTGAAATAAAAGGCAGCTATGAAAATGGAATACGAAAGAATTATTTGTTTTTATAAGCTTGTTTGATATCCGAAATAAAAAATTACAATTTTCAAAATTCAGCTCAGCTCCTTTTTTTTCGATTTTTTTAAAATTCTATAACTCTTGAAATAAAATTCAGCTATGAAAATGGAATACGAAAGAATTATTTGTTTTTATAAGCTTGTTTGATATCCGAAATAAAAAATTACAATTTTCAAAATTCAGCTCAGCTCCTTTTTTTTCGATTTTTTTAAAATTCTATAACTCTTGAAATAAAAGGCAGCTATGAAAATGGAATACGAAAGAATTATTTGTTTTTATAAGCTTGTTTGATATCCGAAATAAAAAATTACAATTTTCAAAATTCAGCTCAGCTCCTTTTTTTTCGATTTTTTTAAAATTCTATAACTCTTGAAATAAAAGGCAGCTATGAAAATGGAATACGAAAGAATTATTTGTTTTTATAAGCTTGTTTGATATCCGAAATAAAAAATTACCATTTTCAAAATTCAGCTCAGCTCCTTTTTTTTCGATTTTTTTAAAATTCTATAACTCTTGAAATAAAAGGCAGCTATGAAAATGGAATACGAAAGAATTATTTGTTTTTATATGCTTGTTTGATATCCGAAATAAAAAATTACAATTTTCAAAATTCAGCTCAGCTCCTTATTTTTCGATTTTCTTAGAATTCTGTAACTCTTGAAATAAAAGGCAGCTATGAAAATGGAATACGAAAGAATTATTTGTTTTTATATGCTTGTTTGATATCCGAAATAAAAAATTACAATTTTCAAAATTCAGCTCAGCTCCTTTTTTTTCGATTTTCTTAGAATTCTGTAACTCTAGAAATTAAAGGCAGCTATGAAAATGGAATACGAAAGAATTATTTGTTTACATATGCTTGTGTGATATCCGAAATAAAAAATTAATAAATTCCAAAACGAGAGAAATAAAATTAATTATTTTACAAATACAACCGCTGGCGCATCGGCTGTCGCCGCGTTTGGTTGCTAGCATGCTGGGAGCTAACATGACCGACGTAATAAATAGTACTTCACCAGATATTCATTTAGCCGCAAATATGTAATAATAATAATATTAATTACCCCAAAAATCAAAAACTAAATATAAATATGAGATACTTAAAAATAGAAGGTGCCTATTAGTTTTATATGATTTTATAATAAATTCGTAACAGTGTGTGATAGCGCAGTGCTAAAGTTCTCGCTTTTGGATACGAAGGTCCTCGGTTCAAACCCTGTGACTAATCTTTTTTTTATTTTCCTTTAGTGGGTTGTAGAAAAAATGTACTGTTCAACTCGTGTATATTGTCCATATCGCACTCGGCGTCGTGCTCAAACTTGGTCCGCGTGCGATATGGCCATCATATCCACATTTGTTGCACAAACTACTATTATCTACGAACTTTCTTAAAAACGAGCATTTTTACACATATTCTAGTACGTAAACCCTAATAGCACAAAGACGTTTAAAAAACATCTTAAAAACGTACGCCACCGACCATCGGGACGTTTTACAAACGTTCGGTAAAGTACCCGAGAACGTTTCACTAAATAATTGGTTCGACAAAAGACGTCTCTTAAAACGTCCACTGGACGTCCTTTAAAGTACCCAAGAACGTTTATAAGACGTTTTTTTTATAACTTCTAACTTCATGCAGACGTCGAAAAAGGATGTTTTAAAAACGTTTCAAAATGGACGAAATAAATTGTTCGACAAATAGTCCATTTAAAGAAACGGTAAAAGGGGTAGAAATACTCCGCATGAAGAGACCCCCTATCCCTTATGTTTTTGGGGTCGCTGATTACGAAAATGAAGGTTAAAACTACCAGCAAGGGGCGGAATACCCTTAAAATTGCAAAAAAACCCTAAATAGGGGTGTTTTTCGACTGTACCTGTTGTTTTGCTCAACTAAGCCATCTTGGTTTTTTGGGGTGCTGATTACGAAAATGAGGGTTAAAGCTATACCTGCAAGGGTTGGAACACCCTTAAAATTGCAAGAAACACCCCTCAATAGGTACAACAACAAAAACTTATAAGATGGCTTAGTTTCGCGAAACAACGAATTCAGCTGTTTCGAAGAATTACTACACATGCATGTAAAAAACATTTATTCAGATGTCATTAATTTTTTTATGAAATATAAAATTACATTTCTAAACATAATCCCACATTACATTTTCTACACATTGTACGGATAATTGCCGAGCATCCTTCACCACCACATCTTTTGTTTTTTCTGTCTGGGGTGGGTATCAAAAGATGATCTCTTCCATCATATCTTAAATCATCGCTAACTCTGTTGAAAGAAATACTATTTCTTGATGTAGCTGGTCTTCCTCCTCCTCGAGGCGCAGTTCCATATCAGGATACATTTACAATTTAACGTCTGATGTTCAGTTGTGATATTTTTGTTCCAACATATTTTCGATGAATAATCCAAGCGTTTACCACCGATACATCAACGTAAATATTACCCACCACCAATTTTTCGAACGTATTGCAATCCTATATCGACTGACATATCCGTCCATTAGATCAGTTCAACCCATTCCATTATTTATACTCACTAATGGCAAAAGATCTTGGTACTTGAATATGTTTGTGTTCGGCTTTAGAATATCTTCTTGCTTGAGACAAAGGCTTAACACCATAAGCATTTGAAGCAATCGTCACTGCATTATTGTCCAACCACCTTATAAATATTATGCCATTACTTCTTTAAATTACAGAAAAATAATCTACTTTGCATCCCGTTTTACTTAAAAATGTAAGAGGACAGGTCTTTGGCATCCTATTCTGTTTGATAGTTCCGGCTGCGTTGTATCCTTTCAATCTCAAATATCTTAGTAGACTAATGCTGGTAAACAGATTGTCAAAATGGAAATTTTTGTTCTTTTTCAATCTCATCCAGCATATTAATAAAAGGTGCAGTGCATTTTCCAAAAATTTGTTTATCTACATCAGTAGTTTTAGAGTATTTGCCTTGATACATATCAAAATTCAATAAGTACTCTGAAGCAGCATTGATGCACCACATTTTGAATCCAAATCTAATGGGCTTACCTCAGATAAACTGTTTACATCCAAGACGACCATAATACTTCACCATGGACTCATCATAATCTAGGTTCTCTTCCGGAATAAAATGTTTTAAAAAGTTTCCTTTTAGTTATATCATTAGAGGTCGTAGCTTATAAATTGTATTCGTTGTATCTATTTTATTATTATCTGCACAATGGATGTATTTCATTATTTGAAAAAATAGGTTTCTTCTCATTGATTGAGTAATAGCCTGATTATTCATGTCGAGACGTGAATCCCAATAAAATCGTTTGCCTGGATGTTGATTGAAGCCAAACACTAGTAAAATATCCTAGAAACATTTTATTTCATCCTTGGTTACAGCAAAATCAGCTGCATTTTTAGAAGAAGCGTACCTCATTGATTCCTTTATCAGCAAATTTATGACATTTTCATCAAAAAAAAAGTTCAAATATTTCAGTTGGGCTCATATTTCTGTATTATTGTATTATTTGAAATTATCAAATTATTATGTTTTGGCGGAACCTCAAAATCTCCTGATATCCAGGAAAATTTTTGGTCCAATTCAATGCGCGGCGTGTAGTACTTGACTGACCCTCTGTTTTGACCCTATTATCATTAATGTCAATATCATCAGCTATTCTTTGGTTATTGTGTAATACAATTTCAGGTTTTGCGGACCGTTGTCCTCCTGGTAATAGATTTATATCCAAATCATCCTCCTCGTCCCCAGATTCTTCATCTGTTAAAACATTGGGTTCAGGAGGTTCAATGAATATCTGATCCACATCTAAATCATCTTCATATACCATTTGAAGAGCTTCCTCTAAAGTAAAATTCCGTCTTAAAAAAATTAATATAGAAATAATTAAATAGTAGCGTATTGTCCTTGCGTTGCCATATAGATATCGATTACAATGAATGTATATAAAAAATAATTTTATTCATTTTACAACATTAGTATCAGAGTTTCATCTGTTTACATTCTACTCATTACGAAATTACGCCTAAATATAATATTATAATAAAATAATACTACTTACTCGAATACAATCCATTATGAATCTCAACAGATAAATTTACTATTTTCAAACGTCTCTTGCCAAAGTACAAATACACAATAAACAACTAGATTAGATAACACGTGTTTTGAAATCCCTACTGAAGCGACTTGCAATGCCATCTCTATTACAAAATAAGAAATTTTATACACTACGAATATTTTTGCAGGCACTTGTTTCGTGTATGGCAACGCTGGGGTTTAATGGGATAAGTCAAGTTAAAAAAAATCATTTTTTGAGTATGAAAATATATACCAAATATAAAATAATATTCATGTCTATAACTAAAAATCCAGTTGATCACACATAATTAGTCATCATTTCGCCTTGTGTTGATGTGTCTTCAACGAAATAAGTAACAGTATCTGTTTTATGATTATGCAATGCAATGCTGAGCCTGGAATCATCAGAGTCGGAGGAACTAGAATAATTTTATGTTGAACTTGATTTTCAACATTTTCAAATAAATCCTTTGATAAATTTATAGTCTTGTTTCTACACCTGTACTTTTGATGGTTCTAATTTTCTGTTCTTTATACATTTCACAAAAAACAAACAAGTAGATTTACATAGTCAAAAATATTGAAAAATGATTATTTACATGGCAAAAATGAATCACAAAATATACCTATCTCAGGTTTTAAAATACCTACCAAATATACATGTTAAATGTTCAATATTCAACCACAGCTAAAACACAAAGACAATTCACACTAATACATCACTCTTCGGAAACCTAAAAAGAAAAGAAACTGATCTTGATGTTTCTGTTCTGTTCTTCTATTCATCAACTATCAAGCTCAAGCATTCCACAAGCCACGCGGTATAGTCAAGTCGAAAATAATAAAAACAAGATTTTTAATTATCCACATAATATAAAAGCCAAAAAGATATACATACTTGAATCAAACAAATTTTTCTGCAAAAAATATAACAAAATAGATGCTAATTTTAGAGATATAAGATTCGCTAGGTTTATTTTCACTAGTTGCAGAGAAAATAATAAAAACAACTTTCAGAAACGTTTAAAAAAACGCTGTACTTAAACTGCCGTCAAACGGTAGCCTGCTAAAATGCCGTTATTAGATGATATGACGTCATTAAAGTGACGCGTCTGACGGCTTTTATTCGATAGTCTTGTATAATGCCGATCGTTAGTGCTGCAAATGTCCGGATAATTATCCAATTTTCGGATAATTTCGTCTACCATCGGACAATTTTTTGAATTGAATAAATTTTTCGTATAATTTCTGAAAATTCAGTGTTCTACGTAACGGATGTATCTTTTATAATACCAATACCCGAGGGGTGGGCCACTCCATCAATTTTGTACACCTATTTAAAATACACCATATTTAAGATGCATTTACGTATTTAATCTATTTTTAAAACATTTTTAATGAATTTAATGATTTAAATATATTTAAACCTATTTGAATGTATTTAACGGTATTTAGATATATTTAAAGTTATTTAAGTATATTTAAAAATATTTAATTCTATTTAACAGTCACTACATATGGTTGTATTTAAGTATTTAAAAGTATTTACATATATTAAAAGTATTTAATATATTTTCTTATGTATTTTGCAGCATATTCATAATTACTTAGAAGCTGAAACAGATATCAAATAATCAATAAAGATTCTAAAAAAGTTTTTTATTTACTACAAAGTTATTACTTTTTTAACATAAGTACACTTATTAACTACATTGCAATTTTTTGTGAACCAGTCACCTTTCTAAGTATTTAATTGTATTTAATTTTATTCAACAATATTTCAAGGTATTTAGAGATGTATTTTATATTTAAATGTATTTATTAAATAATGTAATTTAAGATCTTTTTAACAAGGGGCAACATGTCAGTTGTCGCATGGTGATTAAATTAAACGTATATTAAATTCTAATTTTTTCCCTAACTAATTTTTGTAAAGTGCATCGTAGGATGTACTACGACTTTTTCGAAAATTGTTACACGCTCAGCCCTCCAGTATGGAGCAGCTATAAAACTTTTCCATAAGTAACTTTTTCAATTTTCTTCATTTAATTCACCATGATTAGTTAAAGTTTTAACATAATTTTCATACCATTGTTTATTGTAAAATTGATTATGCTGTACTTGCTTAACAAAAATTCTGTAACTAACCACTGAACTTTGTCTTATTGTGTTTCTAAATGTTAATTTTGTATTATAGGCCTGATGATAGACCTCGAATGGCCGAAACATGTTCCCCTTGTTAAAAAGATCTTAAATTACATTATTGTGGTATGACTATGAGTTTCATTATTCTTTGAATAATTTCACCACATTTGAGTTTTTTTAAATTTATTCAATTCGAAAATTGTCCGATGGTGGACGAAATTATCCGATAATTGGATAATTATCCGGACATTTGCAGCACTAACGAACGACACGACTATGGAGGGTATCATATACACGACTATCGAATAAAAGCCGTCAGACGCGCCACTTTAATGACGTCATATCTAATAACGGCATTCTAGTAGGCTACCGTTTGACGGCATTATAAGTACAGCGTTAAAAAAATGTAACTTTCTGACTTTTTCTCAAACATGCTTTTGAGGACCTAAAAACGTTTTCTGAACGTTTATACTGGTGGTTTTAAAAATGACTGAATAATGAAATAAGACGTTTAAAAAACGCCCCTTTTATGATTCTTCCTCAAAACATATTTTTGCAGACCTAAAAACAACGTCTCTGGAACGTTTTTTACAGTGGCTATAAAAACAACTTATGAAAACGTTTAAAAAACGTAACTTTCTGATTTTTTCTCAAAACATGCTATTGAGGACTTAAACAAAACGTTTTTTGAACGTTTTTACTGGTGGTTTTAAAAATGACTCAAATAAAACGTCCCTATTGTGACTTTATAAAAAACCTTTTGACATGGACGTTAAAAAACCATTTAAGTACTAGATATTTTTTTCGCCTACCTGATGTGAACATGAATCATATCAACCCTAGAAATACGGATGAAAGTAATATTTTTCATCCCTAGGGATGCTAAAGTCATAACAACACGATTTTGGAGTTTTTCACTGTCACTCGCATACTTTGACGTTTCACATAAATTTTCATTAAACGTCAGTGCAAATTAAAGTCTGAATTCAAGACAACTAATCTGTAAAATATGTGTGTTATATTTTTATTTTATTTTGCTTTTGTTTTGGTAAGCGAAAAACAGTTGTGTGTAGCAATTAGCTATTGGCTGCCCTCGCTTCGCTACACTCGCTCGTGCATCTAATAGCCGCGGGCTGCTAAAGCTCATTTTCTGCCCTTGTGACACAATATACTATTTATCGTAGGTTTTAAAAACGTCTGGGGTAGTGTTGCTTAGACAATGTTTTTTTTTATTTATGATTTCGGGCGTTTTGTTGACATATTTTGAAGGTTTCTTTATGTTCCTTTTAAAAACGTTCTTGCACAATCGTTTATAAAACGTTTTATTTTGGTCGTCGGACGTTCTGACGTTAAATGGACCATAAAAAACCGTCAATCGGACTTTTTTGTGCTATTAGGGAAGATAAGCTTTATACACAATTTAAAACAGTGAATAAAGCATTTCAAATGGGAATTTCATTATAACACTCAAATTGGCTCAAAACTGTTTAATATTGAACAATGCTTTTTAAAATGGCTTTTCATTATAACACTCTTTTACTTTCCCGACCTACCATCCGAGAAGGAAAAGTATTGTGAAAAATTTTCGAGATAAAGATAGAAATATCCATTTTGAGGTCCCTTGAGACGATTAAAACCATTTCCAGATGGAAGTATGTTTGTCTGTCTGTATTCTTCCACGATAAAGGCCACACGTTTATCCGATTGAGCTGAAATTTGTTATATGGGTTTGGGTTATCCATCGGAAGAACCCATTATTTTTTGTCCGACATCTGTTAAACGGAAGTGTCACTATCATAAATGACAGATGCAAAAATTGGTGGGTTTTACATACCAAAAAAAATTCATGAAAAAGTTCAACTTTTGGCATTCTAAAACCGTGATGTCTTCGGCTAAAACATGGTCAAAATCTGGGAATAATAAATTTGGCTGGATTTTTGCTTATTTTGCCGATAAGTTCACATTGGTCCTTTATAGGGTCCGAAAGTTTATTCAAATAAAGACTCCTCCGATTTTATTAGTGACCAATCAAAAGTTGTAAAAAATTGGATCATCGAAGATGACAGACGTCTATTTGAAATATTCTCATCTAAATTTGTATGCAAGTGAATTAAGTCAATTTTTAAAATATCGAGATATGAAACGAAATTTTGGATTAAACTTTCGAGATATAACACGAAATTTTAAAATTTCGAGATATAACATGAAATTTTAGATTAAATTTTCGAGATATAACATGAATTTTTAAAAATATTATTTGAGAGTCCTAGCTTGAAGTTCTAGGTACTGCACCAGGCGCGAATTCTTTCTTGGTTGGGATTGTTAACACCATGCCTATTCGGGAACTACCATTAATAAAACTCATCATGTTAACTGTTGAACACTTCCGTTTAAAAACAAAAATCAAAAACAAATAGAATAAGTTTTTGAAACTATACATTCCGACCATTACCATACATGTTTCATCCTTATAGGAATCTTCAGTGTCACTTTGTCGGAATGCATAGTTTCAAAAATTTATTCTATATACCCCAACTATTTTTATGTAAGACCACAATGATAGATAGTCACGACATCTATCGTATTGGTTGATGGGTACCAACCGGGCAGTGCGTTTAACAGAATACAATTCTGTAAACGCGTCTCCAAGTACAACTTGGATTGCCGTCAGATGGAGGAATCCATCAATCATCATAATGCCTAGGGGGGAGCGGGCACCTCGCAATAAAATCAAAAACAAATAGAATAAGTTTTTGAAACTATACATTCCGACCATTACCATACATGTTTCATCCTTATAGGAATCTTCAGTGGCACTGTGTCGGAATGCATAGTTTCAAAAATTTATTCGGCGCGTATATTTTTGCTTATAGCGTTGACTGGTTTATGTGAGAAAAATGCTTGGAAAGCGTCTCGTTTATGCAATGAACTTTTCCTTCGAGCATAATTGCAGATTTCGAAGATCTTAAAGAGTGAATTCTTGAGATATGTCGTAGCGTTACACCTACTATAATTCACGGTGTGTGCACAAGAATACTTTTAAGGAAATTATTACTTTTTCTATCGGGTAAATACATGAAAAATGCAAAATTTAATTTTCAATGAAATAAAGGGTGCAATTTGATCTAAGTAAATGGAAGTTTTATCCCTTAAACTAAAAAAGATAATTTGTGGCAACATGTATATATTTTTTTTGACTTTAAGTAACATTTTGAAGGTGATGGAAGTAGCGATGGCAACGTTTTATTCCAAAGTTGGCCCGAATTTGGAAATCACATAAAAATATACAGAGGACATTACAAATACCCTACCTATAGTAACCAAAAATTACTAACTCCTAATAGAGATCTAATAGAATTCAAAGATAACAATGTGAATGATGTTTCGCATATAACATATCAAAATATTGATGATTCCGATGAATATATAACAATCGGTGCAAATAAAGAAACACCTAAAGAAACTTATGTGGATTGGTTTAAAAAACAGTATAATATTGTCAAATTGTGGATTAACCAACAAGAAAATAAAGGACTTAAAATGTCACTTATTATTATGACAGGGTGTGTCATCGCTATGTTTTGGTACTTACAAATACAGGTTAGAAATTATTATTATTGTAATGCTCTTAATAATACCATTGGTATAATGTTTTAGGTACGAGAATTTCAAAGTCAATCTAGACAGGGTTCCCAAACCAATCAAAATTCCTTCGGTAACTTTAATGGTGTAACAGCTATGCCTGAAGAATTACCTGACGGTACTGTAAAAATCGGAAAAATAACTTTTCAACCAGACTTGTTACTCGGTAAAGGATGTGATGGTACTTTTGTTTACAGGTAACAAATCTAATAATATGAGTAAATCCTTTTGTTTAATTATATCTTTTAGGGGAGAATTTGATAGCAGAAGAGTAGCTGTTAAACGACTTTTACCGGAATGTTTTACTTTCGCCGACAGAGAAGTGTCTCTATTGAGAGAAAGCGACGCACACGCTAACGTAATTCGATATTACTGTATGGAACAGTGCCGCATGTTTCGGTACATCGCTTTAGAACTCTGTCAGGCCACACTTACCGAATACATTCAAGGAACTTGCGACATTTGTCCAATTACTCCTTTCGAGATATTGAGACAAGCCACTTCTGGATTAAAGCATTTACATTCCTTAGATATTGGTAAGTTATTACTGATAAATTGATTAAGACATATTGAAATTTAGCGTCTACCTGACAATGAGCTACATTCACTGGTCGGAATTTTAACGAAATGGTATATAAAACAAGCATATTTTAAAATAATGGCTTTTTACTTTTAAAATATTTAAGATCCCGCCCTCCACAATATCCAATCACGAAAAAGCGCGGCAGTGCCACGTTGCCAAGTCTAATTATTCAAGTTACGTTCATTTGACTTCTCTTTTCGTTTGGTCGTTGTCTGAATAAAGAATATTCATGTAACCTTATGGACTATAAATTTAACACTTTTTTGTAGTGTTGGACCAAACGTATAGATGGCGAACGCAAATTTTGGACTAAACTTTTAGATGGCGCTGTCCGCAGGTGTTTTCGCTAAAATTTAAGAAGAAAACTGTTTTCGCTCAAATTCAAAAAGAAGAAAACTGTTTTCGATAGAATTTTTAGCATTGGGTTGGTTGGCTTGCTGTTTTCTGATGACTAACAAGGTTGCCAAAATATAAAAAAAATCCCAGTTTATGAGGATATTACCTGTGAAATTGGCAATTTGTTACAAGCGAAAAGACTTTAAATAAATGAGACTTTGTAGGTAATATACAGGGTGGTGAAAATTTCATTGCAATGTATTGTAATCTCGGAAACCGTAAGAGATGCGAAGTCGGTTAAATGGAACAAAAGTTTTTCAATTTGAAGGCTAATCGACTGGTGCCTTGCATCCACAGATATCAGGGACGGTTTTCATAATAAACGATAAAAACCAAACTTTCACATTTTCTATTTAATGGTCCAGTGCTTTTATTTTGAACAATAGAAAAAAAAGTGTATAAAACTTTTTTGTTTGAAAACGTGTTACCCACCATCTGATAATATTAGATTTCGAATCTGACGTTTAGTTTCCGCCCAGCCACTCTCAACTTTTTTTTTCAAATACGGATCTGTACTTTTTATGTGATTTTTTAATAGCATTTCGTCTCCTGAATTCATCCATATATTACAAATTTCAAAGAGTACAAAAACTACATCCTAAAAACAAACAACAACTATCGAGATATTGTTACCGTTACTAACAGTAGATAAATAAAATAATTTTTGTGGACATATGAGACCACATTTACGAATTATTGACTATTTAGCAGTAAAAACAAATATTTTTATGCAAGAAAAAATCCCCATCTTGAACATTGGCCACCAAGAACTCGAGACTTTAATCCGATGGATTTTTACTTGTGGGACCAATTTAAGATACAGGAGTTCCTCAAAATGTTGATGGGTTACGTTGAAGAGTTAGAACTCAGCAACAGCCCAAATTACCAATATAAATGAGTTATGCATATCTCATTTTGAACAGTTAATGTGAATTATGAAATAAAATAATTTGTTTCCTTTACATTCTTTTGTATTATTAACTGCAGATAATGTACAGGACCGTATTTAAAAGCTTTTATACTAAATAGTTAAGAATTCATTCAAATAATCAAAAATGAACTAGGTGTAATACATGGATGAATTCAGGAAATAAAATGCTATACAAAAATCACATAAAAAGTGCAGGTCCGTATTTGAGAAAAAAAGTTGAGGGTGACTGGGCGGAAACTAAACGTCAGATTCAAAATTCAATAGTATTATACTGTGGGTAACATGTTTTCAAACAAAAAAGTTTTATACACTATTTTTCTATTGTTCAAAATAAAAGCACTGGAACATTAAATAGAAAATGTGCAATTTTGGTTTTTATCAATTATTATGAAAACCGTCCCTGACATCGTGGATGCAAAGTACCAGTCGATTAGTTTTCAAATTGAGAAACTTTTGTTCCATTTAACCGACGTCGTATCTCTTACGCTTTCCAAGATTACAATACATTGCAATGAAATTTTCGCCACCCTGTATATGAGAAATTTTCATTTTACATTTGCGTCTATTCAGGATCTAATAAAATGAAATTATAACTGTTTTGTGAGGATTTCTAAGATTTTGTTAAAAAAACATATTGAATTTGACAAATAAGAGTTGACAACCTTGCTACCTCGCTTTACTTTTTAAAGAATTTATTTTTAGAATAAATAAATAAACCAAAAACTTGCTATTTACAGATTTTGTAAACAAGCCCATGATTTTTAGTCTATATATTTTAGATTATTTAATAAATTATCTGCCTCAAATGTTTTTTCTCATTTCATGGAATCAAAGAACAGTTAAACAAATTTACTGAAACTTGGACTAAATAACAAATATAGCGTAAAAAAGGAGTAAATAGTTTTTTTTTATTTAGCTCTGATGACTATTAGTATGTTCCTCAATTTACTGAAATTACCTACCTATATTCAAACAAATAAAAAAAATGTAATTTTTAAACAAAACATTCTACTTCTAGCTAATGCTTAGTTTTTCTGATTTTTCCAGATTTTTTTATTTATTATTTTTCTGATTTTTTTCTGAATCTTCTGATATTTTCTCATGTTCCTGTTTTATTTTTATTTTTTTTTCTGAATTTTTCTAATTTTTTATGATTTTTTTAGTTTTTTATTTTTTTTTCTGATGTTATGAGATCCTTCAAATATTTCTCATGTTTTCTGATTTATCTCATATGCTTGTATTTGGTTCTTTTACCACTTGAGTTTGTTTTTTTTATTATTTTTGCCCATTATACTCCTTGAACCTGCTCATTTAACAAAATATTTGGGCCCTTTACGTTTTTGATCCTGATCCCCTATACCTTATTTTTAGGGTTACGTACCCCAAAGGGTCCAAACGGAGCCCTATTGCTCTCACTTGCGTGTCCGTCTGTCACACCGGTCTAGTATCTGAACCATTGGAGCTACAATACAGTATTCAACTCCAAATATTCACAGTATATGTACATTGTAAAAAATATTTTTAGCCGCTAGTCAGCATTTTTTACAAAATTTTGTTCCGAAGGATTTTTTTACTTTCCATTGACCTATGCATTTTACGCATTTTTCGTCTTATAATTTTTTTTCAATATTTGTCGGTTACACAGTTACACTGATATTAATAAATTTGTTCGGTGCATTTCAAAATTGGTTAACATATCTAAATATATAGAATGCGGATTGTGATATTCGATATTTTATTATTTTTATCTGTGCTATTATCAGTTTTGTTCAAAAACGCATTTTTCGGCTCATAATCCGCCTCACAAGTATTTTTGACTTATTAGTTTAATTAAAATTTTAAATTCCTCCTTTAATAACCCTGTCTCTGCACCAGCCGGCTTATATATTCTACATTTGGTACGGAACCCTAAATGTGCGAAGTCGGACACGCACTTGACCGATTTTAGAGTTTTCGAAGAAAAAACTCTTATAAGATGGTTTTGTCCGTCCGTCTGTCCGTTTGTTAGCCTGATTCAATTCGATTCAGCATCGTTAAAAACCCCAAAATAGTAGTTTGTACAACAAGTGCGCAAAGCGTAACTTTTCCCACGAGTGCAGAAGTTTGTGGCACGAGCCGTAGGCGAGTGCCGCAAATCTAGCGAGTGGGAAAAGTGCTTTGCGTACGAGTTGTACACAATATTTTTTCTACAACCATATTTATTAATAAAAGAAAAACAGCAACTTATATAGGTATTTTACTTAAACTTTGAAAAGAAATAATTAAAAAATGACTATTGAATACAGAAAAATTAATTTGTTTATAATTTATAAATTAAAATAAATAATCAAATAAATAGTTTACTTACTTTTAGTTTCAATTTCATATTTGAACTTCCAGAAATTCACTATAATGTTGAACTGTCAAAAAAAGTTGACAGGTCATAGCTGTCTGTGTTTGACATTTCCGTGGGGAAAAGTGCCATAGCGCGTACTTTTCGCACACTAAATTATTACTTTTCCCACGGACATCAAAGAAATTAAGAAAAGGCCTGCTTTACGTATAAAAATTTGTGTAGAAAAGCGTGCTTTGCATAGTGGTTGTAGAAAAATGATATTAATCTTTCACCTATTTTTACTTTCCCGCTATTTATACCATATATACGGTAGTATATAGGGTATATCCCTATATAGAAATTTATTTTCGTAACTTTAAATTTTCGAAAACTCGAAATTACGGCAAAAATATTATAGTTTTTCACTTGTTTTTTTGTATGTACTTAATTCTAAATTAAAACAAGTAAAAAGCGCTTACACGTTAGCAGGCACATGACGACTTCTAAACACGCATTATCTCATGAACCATAAAAGATATCTCAAACCTGTTTTTCAATTCAAATATCGATTTAGCGTTTATTTCACGTCGGAATGCTAATTTTGAAACCGGTAGCATCACTTTCGGTTCTGGTTTGTAAAACCATGAGCAGTTTTGAAACCCGAAGTCATAAAAGACTGAAAATCTATTTGGGAGTTATAAATAAATGCATGCGGATAGACAGTTAGACAGAGCCGCAGAGCTGGGAGTAACGAAATTAAAACGTTACTTTTCAGTAACGCGTTACTAGTAATTTCGTTGCTTTTTAAAATGGGCGAAAAGTAACGGTAAATGCGTTACTTTGTTAACGTAACGCGAAATCGTTACTTCGTTACAGTAACGTTTTGCTGCAAAAGTAACACGTTACTAAAAATTAACGCGTTACTTTAAAACCAAGGTTTTTCTCTCTTTTGTATCTGGTCTTTGATGTGAAATAATGTTTTTATTATTTTTTTGTACCCCGTCGATTTCGCGCGCCACTGTGTTCTGGATGGCAGTTTAAAAAATCAAGCTTAATCATACAACTTTTATTTGAAAATTTTGTTTGTATGTGCAAAAATAACGGCGATAAATGGTGAGATGGACAATAAAAGAACAAGAAGAATATATAGAAAAGTAACGCGTATTACTTTAAAAACGCGTTACTTTGGAACGTAACCAATAAATCGTGACTTAAAAAAAAATAACGGTAACGTTTATCTAACGCGTTACTTTTTAGCAAACGCGTAACGGTAAAGTAACGCGTTACTTTTTTTTAGAAAGAGCTGTATTATAAGACTTCTCTCTAAACTTTGGGTTTAGAAGTCTAAAATTTACCACCACCAATAAAACGTCATTATTTTTATAAGATTCACTGTCAGTAGATAGAACGTTCATTAATTTTAAAGGTTCTGTAAGTAACGACAATGACGTTTAGATTGTGACAATTGTACAAGATATGGAGTTGTAATAGTAGATTCTGTAACAAGGTTAGAATGAAAAATTCGACACGAGTGGAAAATTCCGAACGCGAGCGAATGCGAGTGTGAGGAACCACGAGTGTCGAATTTTTTCATTCTGACCGAGTAACAGACTATATTTTCTCCACGATCAAAAAGTATAAATCAAAATTAAATTAAATCTGAACACAAGTTATTTGTTGACATATTTGTATTACACATTGTATTAATATTTATAGTGCTGTGGTACACTTACCGATATTAAAATCTGGTGCATTGGTGTTTTTTCATAATTTGCAATTTCAGATATTATTAAATTCTATATCTACTTCACTTGATTTTTCACTCATTATTTTGTTTGAAAATAATTATTACCGTCGCCATTTTATATCTGACAGTGACACTTTTGAAATCCAGGGCAATCCATATTGTTTATTTCGATTACAGAAAATCCATTCTTTACCTTGATAAAGAATGAAAATACATGCAAAATGCATAAGAGGCAAGTATTATAGAATAAATATTCAGACTCTAGAGTGTGAATGTTTACATTCTATTATTAAAAATGATTTCAGAATTCATACATTCAGTAATGGTCGTGGAGAAAGTTTTATTCTAAACGTCATTACCTTTACTTACTGAATCGTTAAATTTAATGAACGTTCTATCTACTGACAGTAAGAATTAAAAAATTATTCGCAAAGTTTAAAGGAGGGTATCGTTTTTTTGGGTTTTTTGCGACCCCGTACGAAATTTTTCTCACTAAAAGATATTAAAAAAAAAATGGATTTCCCAAAAATTTTTTCTTTAAAACGCCCCGGAACATACTTTTTTTTAATTTCGAAATTTTGAAATCACAAGGACTGGCAAGGAGGATTTGGCAACATGGCGGCCAGCTGTCATTTAATAGAACACGCGCGATTTTTCTCGAAATAGGTCAAGTGTTTTAAAGACCAGTTATCCACGAATACTTTCTGCTATTTTTTTTATTGGTACACTTTAAAATCATAAATACTGGTATTATTACTACAAAAAATGGAAATAAAGAACCAATAATGTAAAATGGTTGAATTAGTGATGTCATCAGCTGTCATCGAAATGACAAATACAAAAATTAATTTGCAATCTATCACATAAGATTTATTGTTGTCATCACAGTTGTTACAGGTTGTAATTCAGTAATTTTTGAGATATTTTGGATCGAAAAATAGAACGTGTGCTGTAATCAAATTTATTTACTATAATTTATATTTATAATGAAGTTAATAAAACAATGAATGCATTTGGGTTATTATTAATCATTAATACTTCAATATATAATAAATGTTTAAAATCATAGAAGGAGAATGTTACATTTGTTAATTATCATTTTTACTTTCCCGGACCCATCAAAGGGAAAGTAAGGTGAACGAGCAAAAAAAAAATTGAGATATCGATGGAAATATCCATTTTGAGGTCCCCCAAGGAGATTGAAACCATTTCCAGCGTATGGTCTATCTGTGTGTCTGTGTGTAATCTTCCACGATAACTGCCGAACCGTTTGACCAATCAAGCTGAAATTTGGTACGGAGGGTCGGTGTGTGCCTAGAATGCGACCATTAGATTTTGGTTTAAATTGGTACAGTAGAAGGTCATCAAGACCGACATTGATTGAATACACGTGTAGGATTTTTTGCCTTTATTTAAATTTTATGGACAAACAATACACTTTAGTGGAAAATGTTTTAATACAAAGTTTAAGGGCATAAAATTTCCTACTATTTTTATATCAAACTTTTTCCAGAATTTTCAGTAGTTGCGCCACTAGAGGTCGCGCAAAAGACGTGCATGTAGTTTTTCCAAGTTTTTCCACATTTTGAGGACAAACATTGCACTTTGGTGCAAAATGTTCAAGTGCAAAGTTGTACAGTATCAAATTTTCTTTAACTTTTTTTCGAATTCCCCATATTTTCGCCGCTAGAGGGCGAAAAAATGAACAATTAGGAGTTTTGCCTTTTTTTTTAATTTTGAAGACAAACAATGGGTTTGAGTGCAGAAATGTTCTACTGCAAAGTTGTAGTGCATAAAATTCCCTACAACTTTTGTCGTAAGCTTTTTCCATTATTTCCAACAGTTGCGCCACTAGAGGGCGCGTAAAAAATGTGCATATAGGTTTTCTCTAGTTTTTCTTGACTTTGAGGACAAATAATACACTTTAGTGCAAAATATTGTAGTACAACGTTTTAGAGTATAAAATTCTCTTTAACTTTTGTCTGAAACTTTTTCTAGAATTTCCAATAGTTGCGCCAATAGAGGGCGCGTAAAAAATGTGCATGTATGTTTTCTCTAATTTTTCTTGATTTTGAGGACAAATAATACACTTTGGTGCAAAATGTTGTAATACAAAGTTTTAGAGCATAAAATTCCCTACAACTCTTGCCTAAAACTTTTTCTAGAATTTTTAATAGTTGCGCCACTAGATGGCGAGAAAAATACACATTTATAATTTTCCATTTGTTTAAAATTGGAGGTAAATTAAGCTCTTTAGTGCAAAATGTTTCAGCGCAAAATTGTAAAGCATAAAATTCCCTACAACTATTGTATGAAAATTTTTCCCGAATTCCCAATAGTTTTCACACATGATTTTAGGAGATCCTAATTGTAGCAGTGTGATGTACAACGTGCGCATGCGCAACTTATGTCATCAATATTGAAATATCAATTCGGTAGACGTATTCACAATAGGCTATTTTTGATGTGTTCCATAAATTAATGTAATGCTTAGTATTTTGTAATTAAAATAATAATAATAAATAAAATATTCTCTGCGGTCGAGCCGGGAAAGTTCTGGGGTGACACAGCCGATTTTTTATCTGCGTCAAGGTATTCCTGTATATTTTGAACTCATTTATGTTATTTTTTGTAGTTCATCGGGATATCAAACCACATAATGTACTAATATCAGTGCCAGATAATAAAGGCCGTGTAAGAGTGATGATCTCTGATTTTGGTTTATGTAAGAAACTACAAGTTGGTAAAATGTCTTTCTCTAAACGATCAGGAGTCACCGGTACAGATGGCTGGATAGCACCTGAGATGCTAAACAGTGAAAGAACTGTTAGTAAATACCACCTATTAATATTTTTAATATAAATGTCTTATTTTTTCAGACTTATGCTGTAGATTTGTTTTCTTTGGGTTGTTTGTATTATTATGTTTTGTCAAATGGGAAACATCCTTTTGGCGATTCAATAAGACGACAGGCTAATATTTTGTCTGGAAAATATGATTTGTTAGATTTGAAAGGACAAGATTGGCAGATAGAAATTCAAATTACGCTTATAGTTGCTCTAATTTCTGCAAAACCCGATGAAAGACCATCCTGTCAAGCTGTATTGGAACATCCAATGTTTTGGGATTATGATACCATCTTGACATTTTTTCAGGTAATATATTTTTATTAATTTATATCAATGGTGATTATTTTTTATGTACAGGAAGTTAGTGATATGGTCGAAAAAGCTCATCCAGACGATGTTATTTTACAAAAATTGGAGACTGATGGTAGACAGATAGTAAAAGATGATTGGAAATTACATATTGAAGACGAAGTGGCTACTGATCTTAAAAAATATCGCTGGTATCATGGCGAATCTGTCAGGGATTTATTGCGTGCCTTAAGAAATAAAGTAAGTATTAATTTCATCTATTTGTGTTTAGTTTAGCTGAATTTTTGATTAATATTTAAAAATATAATAAATCTTGCTTTATTTTAGAAACATCACTTTAGAGAACTTTCCATTGAAGCCCAAACTATTCTTGGAAGAAATTCAGAAACTTTTACAGGGTATTGGCTTAGTAGGTTTCCTCTATTACTAGCACATACTTGGATAATTATGCAGTGTGCGGCAGATGAACCCAACTTTAAAAAATTTTATAATACCCCCTATCGGTACTCTGTATTGGTGTTCAAAGAGCAAATGTGGGATTATTTATCCAAAAATTTAGTATTATTACCCGAAGACGATGATACTGAGACTCAGGAAACGCTCAGTTCTGAAAAAAAATGGGAGAAAACAAAAAAATATAATAGTAGTTCCAAAAAAGTAGAATCTAAAGTTCCTAGAGAATTAATAAAATCTGGTGGTTTGTATAGAAATCGTTTAGAGGGTGCCAACAATAAACTTTACCAAAGGAAACATAAAAGTAAGAAAAGTGATGAACCATTGGTATGGGCTGTAGGAAACTCATAATTTTTAATTTATTTATGACGTTTGTCAAATTTTTGTTATCTGTGATAATTGCATTTGTACAGTTTTTATTTTTAAGAGTTTTAAGGTTTCTACAAGTGTTAATTGTATATTTTTACAGCATGTTTAATAAAATAAGTTACACATACATTGTTTCTGTATTTAAATCTTTGTTGTAGAATACTTTTATTGAAATCTGGGCCTCTACAAATCATTCCTTAAGTAAAAAAATGTGTATTTAATCTGAATATTTTCTAACGAACTTTATTCCCATCGCGTCTTCTTCCTACTTGCTTGGAGAGGAGGAGGTATTTCTGAACTTGCCGTAAACTAAAAGAAAAATGTCAGTCAATATTAAATAAAATTTAATGGGTATATATCTTACTTGGTTCATGTATTGCATCTTAAAAGCTTGTTTCATAGCAGAGAGTCTATCTGTCGCTGGACCTCTTGGAGGTGGTGGTGGTGGCGGTGGAGGCGCTGCTGCAGGATTTGCACTAGTTGTGGGTGCTGGGTTTGATGTTTTTTCTTTAAAACCCAGTCCTGTACCACCGATATTAGGATTGTAGTCTTTCTTCCTATACCTAAAACAATACTTATTTACGTGTCAAGCTCAGAAATTTACAGGACGAGCATGCAGTTTTCAGGGATCCACTTTCAGAGTGTGGTGTGTCCAATATTACTTTCCCGGACCCATCAAAGGGAAAGTAAGGTGAACGAGCAAAAAAAAAACGAGATTTCGATGGAAATATCCATTTTGAGGTCCCCCAAGAAGATTGATACCATTTCCAGCGCATGGTCTGTCTGTGTGTAATCTTCCACGATAACTGCCGAACCGTTTAACCAATCAATCTGAAATTTGGTATGGAGGGTCGGTGTGTGCCTAGAATGCGACCATTAGATTTTGGTTTAAATTGGTACAGTAGAAGGTCCCCAAGACCGACATTGATAAAATGCATATGTAACAATTTTTTACTTTTTTTAAATGTTAAGGACAAACTATACACTTTAGTGCAAAATGTTGTAGTATAAAGTTTTAGAGCATAAAATTCCCCACAACTCTTGTCTGAAACTTTTTCTAGAATTTCCAATAGTAGCGCCACTAGAAGGCGCGTAAAAAATGTGCATATATGTTTTCTCTAGTTTTTCTCGATTTTGAGGACAAATAATACACTTAAGTGCAAAATGTTATAGTACAAAGTTTTAGAACATAAAATTCTCTACAACTCTTGTCTAAAACTTTTTCTAGAATTTCCAACAGTTGCGCCACTAGAGGGCGCGTAAAAAATGTGCATGTAGGTTTTCTCTAGTTTTTCTTGATTTTGAGGATAAACAAAGCCTTTTAGTGCAAAATTTTCTTGTACAATGTTGTAAACCATCAAATTTTCTTTAACTTTTTTTAAAATTGGAGGTAAATTATGCTCTTTAGTGCAAAATGTTTCAGTGCAAAGTTGTAAATCTTAAAATTCCCTACAACTATTGTATGAAAAATTTTCCCGAATTCCCAATAGTTTTCACACTTGATTTTATTTATTTTATTCTCTACGGTCGAGCCGGGAAAGTTCTGGGGTGACACAGCCGATTTTTTTTTGTAACCACTAATAATTTGACAATAATAGGACCCCGCATTTTTTAGATGGAAAATGGCTTTAAAAATGTTGAAGATCTTAAAAGCTTCCATGGCATCTACAAAAAATAATGAAAGTTTCTGCTAAAGAATCGATTTTTCGTAATTTTAAAAAATGCATCGACTCGCATATGTTTGAATTAATGATCAATTAGCAACATATTTTGATTAGAGTACGTGTATAAGAGCATTTTCCACACGAGATATAATTGATGTAATAAATGGTACTATAAAATTTGCGGTGTTGCCTATTTTTGTAATGTTAGTAGAAAATCATAATGGAGAGAAAACGTTTTATTACTGGCTCTTCTTCAAAGAAAAGAACAAAACCAAACTATTTTATGAGTCCTGAAGGAACTTTGCCTTGTCAAATGACGAAAATATTAGTATTTATAAGCTTTTATACTAGTCAAGTTATGTTTTTAATAATATCGATCCTTGAAATCATCTGAAGTTTTATCCAATAAACATGGTTTGCTAATTCTATAGGTTTGTTCCAACTTGAGTCATTTACCGTTCCCTGTATTTTAATTTTCAATTTGAAGGTTAGGCTAACTGAACTGAACAAATACAAACCCGGGATTTGCGCAAGTCAGTACCAATAGTTCCACAAAATTTTGTGAATCGATTTGACCGTACAAAAACGATTCCAGAACCATACATTTTTGAGTTGGAACGATTTCTGTATCAACCCGTTATCGTAAAAATTAGGTTGGAATGCTTGAATCCTAATGCGCAAGCGGTGTACCGTTACTGAATAGTATTGAGTCGAGTTGGAACAAAGCTTATAAGATCCAAAGGATCATAAATATATTTAATTTTCTTATTCATATTTTATAATACGTATTTTACGCAAAACTGCTTAAATGATACTAAACAAATCGTGTAAACATATATGACTTTCTACTCTTGCCACAACATGATATAGCGCGATTCTGTAAAACATATTGCACGTCATTGCGATATAGCGCTATTGCTATCATTTTATCGCCTCGCGTTTCATGTGAAAATGACTCATTTAAATGCTTGTATTTTAGTTGCAAAGGGATATTGCAACTTTATATTGCTCCGTGTGAAAACGATCTGTGAGTTCGAAAACAATAATTTTAAATTGAAGCTATAAGAGGGTGAGTTGTGCTAAAAATAAAAGAGAATTTGAACGGTGTAAAATATTGGTATAGTTTTATTAAGAAAGCATGTGACTCAGAATGTTACAAATTTCTATACTCTATTATGAAGTGTCGTTAGTCAACAAGAAATAGTTATTTACATTACAAAATTCGAAAGCTAACTTTTAGGAGCGAGGTCAAAAACACCGAGCTCCTGAAAATGCTTTCGGATCATGTAATGTATTAAACTTTTCAGTCTCCCCACAGCGTTGCCGTTTCGATACATATGTATGTACTGAATTTAGTATATTTTCCGGCAATATTTTTTTTTTTAAATGAAAATGTTATACTTATTTGTAGGCGCATTTTATCATTTATTTATTTTTGACTGTTTTTTTTATCATTGAATATATTTCTTACATTTCCCACACTTTCTAATGTTTTGTTTTAATGACGTCATATGTCAAAAAAGTACATTCTGCTGTGTTGCTCCGGCAACGCTGCAGTCCCTAACTAATAAGATATTTCGTGGTTGACATTTGTCAAACAATTTAAAAGTTTGAAAATTCAAAAATGATTTCAATTGAAGATTCTTCAAAAAAAGCTTGTAAAAATTTGTTGCCGGACAAATCAAATCGAAAGAATGGTACTATTTAGTTTATGTAAATTTTACGAAGTGGTGCGCAACAAATAATGTTTCGAATATAACGGAAGATGTGTTTTCATTTTTCTTTGAAAAATCAAAGACTGTCTCTTTCTACATTATGGTCGGAATACTCCATGCTGAAATTGACTATTTCTATAGAAAAAGATGAAGATATATCGCAATTTAGCTGCTTAAAGGCATTTTTGAAAACGAAAAATGAGGGTTATCAGCCTCAAAAGTCGCAAGTATTTTCAAATGATGAAATTTCTAAGTTTTTGACATTTTTACTTTTTTGTCCTATGCGCGAAAGTAATCTTTTAATACCTAGCAATCTATCACCTGGTATGTTTCACTTCTGTCATCAAGATAGACAGTTACACTTTCATACAGGGGAGAATGAAAAGTATATTTTTCTACAAGCGTGCGGAAAGTTGTACGCTTATAGAAAAAAATACTTTTTGCTAAATTTTTTTTTTAATTCTAGGCGCTTGTAGAAAAAATACATTTTGCTAATTTTTTTTTTTTAATTCTATGCGCTTGTAGAAAAAATATTGTTCCTAACACTTGCGTAAAGTATCTTTTCCAAACTTAATTGCATGCCCGAACTCCGCTTCGCGTCGTTCGGGCAACTGCAATTGCGTGCGGAAAAGTATAACTTTCCGCACTTGTTAGGAAAATAACTATTTTAGCACTAAATCTTACTATTACTACAGTTTACTATCATAGTTTACCACATTTTTCCACTGAATGACAGATGGCACTGGCGTCATTCTTGAACTGTTGAAGTCGAATCATGTCGAATGTTATTTTATTATTAATCTGTTAACAATTGATGTTTATTAGCAACGCCCTCCCTGAATGTAAAAAAAAAAATTGTAAAGGTGGATTTTTAAACCTGTGTAAAATTGTTTATAACATCACATCATAACTAACCGCAATCGACATCGACTATTGTCACCTTCAAAACCGGGAATTTAATATATACCAGCATCTACGCTACAAAACAAACCATCGCCAAATTTATCGCCACGATTTCAATTTATCGCTAACTATTCGCGCCAATATTTCTCGATTTTATTGCAACGAGAATTCAAATTTAAGGCAAGTATCAGATGTAATCAGTATACAAATTGATAAGTACGTTTTTCAAGAAGGGCATAACACTATTTTACTTCCCTAAATATTTTACACTTTTAAATTCAAGGATAGTAATCAATCGATGTTAAAGATTAAAAATTATGTTTTAGAAGCTAGTAAAAGAGAAATAAAATATATCCATTCTCAAGTATGGAATTGTAATTAAACAGTTATATTTTTAACCTTTTTTTACACACGATACTTTTTAAAATGTCCATGGTAAACGAAAAAATACAGTGTCGCCATCTACATAACTAAACGCAGGACGCGATCTCTTAATGAACATCGAAAAGAAACTAATTGCAATGTACTAGATAAGTACTATTATAAATATAGAATTTTTAATACAAATCCCGATGCACGTCACAAGTGATGTCATTCTTTCATTATAGTACTACCAACTTATTAAAATTTCCCTAAATATGTAAAATAATCCGAAACCAACGAATATTCACGAGTATCCATGAACGTAGTTACACTACTGAAAACCGAAAAATGCAATTGTTATTAGTTTGATAATTTTAGAATGATCTCAATTATATTAGCTTATTCACATCTTATTCTTGATAATATAAAGCTTATAAAATATTATATGTGTAGTACTCAGAAAACCATATTTTTTTATTAAATAATTTTGACATTTTGTACGCCAATGAAACTCGTATTTAGAGAGAAGAAATGACATTTTAGTAATTGGTAAGCCTTGATGCGCTGTTGTCAATTGTAAATTGAAAATTTTCACCTATTAGTAAGAACTGATTTAAGTTATGTCAACAAGTTGATTGAGTTGAGTTTTCTCCACGTTTTCGTAATTTTATAATATTGTCTTTATTTTTGTGCTTTGCCAGCTATACTCATAAAAAAACTGTTTTTCTTTTCAAAACAAACATAGTGCGAATAAGTTTATTAATGTCGTGTATTTCTACATACAAACAAAATTCCAAAAAAACTAAATAGTCGCTGTAAGGAGCTTTTATCTTCGTTAATACAGTACTTTGATCGGGAGCGATATAATAATGGACCACTTTTACCCTTAACTACGGTCAGGGAGGTAAGTTAGAAAGATTATATAAATGTCTAGAAATATGAAATTGTTTTCTTGTCTGTTTTAGCGTGTTGCAGCAGCCCTAGACTTAAATATTTCTACTGTCAGTAGTATTTCGCAAGCAGTCAAGAATAATGAATTATTAAAATCGCCACCCAAAAAACGTTCATGCAAAAAAACAGTCACTAACACAATAACATTGGATACGAGTGGAATACGAAACGTTATTTATAACATGTATGATAGAAGTGAGTTCATTAACAAATCTAAGTATCCAATAAAAGTTTATATTTTTATATACTAATATCGATACATATACCTAGATACAAAAGAAATATCAAAAAATGTCAAAATGTTATGTTTTAGAATATAAGTGATGTTGGCATTATATGATAAAAAAATCTGATGTGGCCAGCACATGACCTCTAGCCATTTTTGAATCAAAAATTTACAGGTTGACACAAAAAAGTATGAAAAAAAATTATATTTTTGTAAATCTGGCAACAATTTCAAAAGTTTAGAAAATTTTAATGAGATGAAAATAAACTGTAGGGTATACAAAATATATGTGTAAAACTTTATTGCCGTTTTCTATAATAATGGCGTCATCACCCATAGCAACTGCCACTTCCGGTTGTGCGATTGGCACCAAAATCTAATCAGATCTAATCTAGGGTATCAGAATCCTGTATGCAAAATTTCAAATTTTTTTATTCAGTAGTTTTTGAGTTATCGTTACTACAACATCCATCCAAACACACACACACACACACACACACTAACACACTAACACACACACACACACACACACTAACACACACACACACACACACACACACTAACACACACACACACACAGACATCATCGCGAAAATATTAAAATCGTATTCTAGGGACCCCAAAACGTGTTTATCCATTGAAAACTCACTACCCAATTTTTAGCATGATTCCTATACCTCTCTTATCTGAAGGGCGAGAGGTAAAAACAGCAAGTAGAAATAAAATATTGTCGTGTTGTTTCCCTGTATAGTTTTTTTTTTTTATTATATTTTATTATTATTAATTTAATAGGTTGATCAACACTCTATTTTATTTACCTATCTCAGAAATTTTAGTGAGACATATGGGCACAATTCAATTAAATAATTATCATTCTGGATATTGTAAATAAATTTGTTGAAAAAATTATTATTTTATTTACAATTTATTTTAACGCTCTAAATATTTTTTTTTAATTTTAATTTTTATTATTTTAATTATTTTTTTGTGACGTCACTTTTACTAATTCAAACTTAACCAATTATAATTAACCTTAACTAATCTTAACTAACCTTAACTAACCTGCTTCAGTCTTTTTTATATCAATCTATTTTTCTTGAAAAATTCATTTAATGATGATGCGCCTGATAACATTGTAATATTTTTTTTTAATATTTTATCTTTTCTTTAACATTTTTTACTCTTTGAATTATCTCTACACACTAACTGTCGTTTTTCTATTTCCTACTTCTCTTCACGTTCACGTTTCCATAAATTATTATTTTTTATTTTTAAATTTTCTTGACAATTCTTCATTATCCTTTTCTTCTGTCCCACTGACATCTCTCATTATTTTTTTTTCTGGCCGTGATCCACAACGTACCCATTGTTCCGAATTGTACATACGCACTTTTCACTTGTCAAACCTTAATAATTAAAATTAAAATGTCACTGTCCTATTTACTAGTTATTTACAGATTTATTTTAATTATTTACAAATTTATTTTATTTTCTTCAGCAAACCCTCAAACTAATTATATCCAGAAGTATCATTTTAAATTATCAAAACAATATATTCTTTTTTTCAGACACAGACCCCCAACATATTTATAGTAGATAATTTAGCAGAACAATATGGACATAAAGTGTTACGTCTTCCTCCATACCATTACGTTTTTAACCCTATAGAACTTATTTGGGGACTTTCCAAACAATATTATAATAATCATATTGGCAGAGATGGTAACAAAGAACAAGATTGTTTAAATATGTGGCCTGAAGCTCTTAGAACAATTACTCCCGAAGTATGGAAAAATTCTATTAAACATACAGAAAAAGAAATACAAAAATGGTACGAAAGAGAAAGAGTTTTTGATAGAATGGAAATTAATCCCATTATAATTAATCCCAACAGCGATCACAGTGATTCGAGTGATTTCGATTTGAATTAGGAGAAAAGATTTATTATTTGTAGGAATTACGAATATTAGTAGTTGAATTGTTTCTTTTAAATAAAAATATGTGTTTTTTTAAACAAAACATTGTTTTATTTTAATAAAAATAAACAGTTTGCTACCTTTTTTATATGTTTCTTTTTTATATATTTCAAAATAATTGAATATAATATATACATTTAAAATAATAACAAAGCCAAACAACATAACCTTAAATTTTCGAAAATTCCTACGTTCATCGACTATTCTGACGAGCAGGCAACACTGCAGGGTCCTGACATCATAAATGATCTATGACGTGCATCGGGATTTGTATTAAAAATTCTATATCTACAAATTCTTTATTTATGTGAGTCTTGGTTGTTTTTGTTGGAATATTTACAAAAACTAATTTAATAAATGTTTACTATACTTCTGAAAGAAGAAATAATATTAAGGGCAAGTATGTACATTTAATATGTTTATTAGTTCATTTTAAGTGCACGGTGACGATGCCATATCGCATATCGGTCCTATAACCTGAATGTTTATTTTTCTTAAAAGTGCGTTGTTAGATTAATATAAGAATATAAAATGTAGTTGAATAGAGAGTAGTTAGTTGAATAGAGACTTTTTCACCGTTTTTAATGTTTTTATTCATCCTTATTATCCATCAGTTTTCGCACTAGTGTTTTCAAGTTGATCCCTTTGTGTATTTTTTATATTGCTTTTTGTTCTTAAGTAGATACTGGATTATTTTTTGTAGTTTGATGATTTTTGTCATTTTATTAGTTTTAATTATAGTGTCGTGTTCTGAGTTGGTTGAAATAAAATGGTACGTTCATTTTTTACAACTTAAACTTTTAGTTTTTCATGTCACCTAATCTTAAACTTTTTTGTCAATTTTCACGTTTTTTGAAATTTCAACCAATGAGTTATACTTTATTATTTATTTTTAGCGATTAAATAAATTGCAAATTTTTATAGTTTATAGTTTTCTGACATCAACCATAAATCCCAAGTTTCGGATTGTTTGCAATTATTGTCAAATCCCAAGTTTCATTAACTGGCCCTATAAGTTGACCAAAACTTGGCCCCTTAAATTGCTTAATCTCTTTACATAATTTTGGAATTCCCCAATCATTAACATATTAGGTTAGCACTCTGACTCTGATTTTATATCTGAAGAAGATATTGTATATCGAAACATATGATATGTAAGTTTGTAAATTAAAATGAATATCGAACAGTACTCGTGTTATTTAATCTTTAACATGGATGTTCATCAAGTAAAAGTCACTTCCATTCAATATAAAAATATTAAAATTTTTTGTAACTTATAAAATAAAAAAGTTGCGTTTTTAAAAAACTTTTGCGAATTACTGGTATATAGTTCCGAAATCAGTCCATAAAGAGATACGATGTATATGCGAAATCTTTCTACAATAACTCAGCAAAATAATATCATCTAACATACAGTATTAATGAATATAAGCTTTGTCTGATTAACTTTATGGTTCAAATTTCAATAGATCGTCTGACTTTTAGTAGCGCTATCTGTTAGTGAATGTCACAAATAATATCAGTAATTTCCGCCTTCTCACATTCTCATATACAAACGCCATATTTTATTTAGATTCATTTGTCAATTTATAGTTAACTTCGCACAGAACATTTATATTACTTTAATAATCGACAAGTTTGATAATCCAAACTAAAGAAAAATTGATATTCTGTGCATTGGCCATATCAGAATTTAAATTTTTTAGTTTAATTTAATAAAAATCGAGATACAATATAGTACGATAATTTACACGATTTTTAAGATTTATTTGTGATTTTATTTGTAGTAGAATTTAAAAACCAGACTATTGCAAAGAATTAACCTCTATAAACACATTTTTAATTTAACTTTCAATATATTTGCTTTTGTTTGTTTGACCTGTGCGTAATAAGGTGACCATGTTTCACACTATAGTTTACACATGTACATTTCCCGCCTAAAGCACAGCCTTAAGTGGACACACTGTATATACAGTATGTCTGAAAAATTTTATTATTAATTTTACAAAAAAATGACAATTTGAAAATGTTAATAAAAATTAAAAATTGTGTTTAGATTCATGCTATTAGGGTAGAGGCACCACTTATGGCCACTACCCCACTTATGGCCAGTTTACTGTAATTGGTGGAATAATAAGCGTGGCGTGTATCCACCAATGAGCTTAAAGCTGCTGAAATGTCTAATAATACCATAGTAAGTGGGGACAGTGACAGAAACTCATCTAACCCATACTTTAGTTTCATTGTGGCAGTTTGAGTGGCAGTGCATTGAAGGTGTCAAGAAAACTAACGAATTTTATTAAGAAATTGTTCTGAAAAAATCTTTGTGAATCCAGTACTAAATGTTAATTTATCTGCATTTGAGGCGATAGATAAGGTAAATAGATAGTTTTTATTATATATTTTTTATTGTTCGTTACAATTAATAGTTTTTTGACAGATTTTAGAGGGTGGCCATAAGTGGAATCTAAAAATACACTAGTTACCCACATATGGCCATCCTGCTGGCCATAAGTAGATTAGCAAAATCCACTTTTGGCCAGGTTACTTTTCTACCGATTCAACATGTTTCAGATAAATATATTTTATTTATTTTAGTGAAAATGTCAAAAGCACCGAAGAAAAACCATAAAAGCAGAGTAGAAAAGTTGAGTAAAGCGAAATTTCAGTACTCACCTACAAAAGTAAATCTTGCTTTAAATGCCATATCTGAGGGAATGCCTGTGGCCACAGCAAGTCGTAACTTTAATGTACCGAGAACTACTTTGCGTAATAAAATATCCGGAAAGTCTCCAAGATATTCAAGGCACTGCGGATTCGATTCTCACTTGGGAAAAGAGACTGAAGACCGCCTAGTCGAATGGATATTAAAATGTGCGAAGATGGGATTTCCAATAGACAAAGACGGGCTCCTGACTTCAGTACAAAAACTTGTTCGAGAGGCAAATATTCAGACTGCTTTTATCAATGGTCGTCCTGGCAAAAAATGGTACTACAGCTTCCTTAATAGACACAAACAACTTTCTCAGAAGAAAGCCGAATACATTCACGGTGGTAGAGGCGCAGTAACTGAAGAGAAAATCCGTAAATGGTTCGACGAGATTCATACGACTTTAAGCGATATCGATGCAACCAGTATATTAGAAAATCCGCAAAGGATCTTTAACATGGATGAAACATGTTTCGCTTTAGTGGTATTATAATTGGACCGCGAGGAAAACACGTCTATGATGAACGAACCTCATCAGATAAAGAAAATGTTACTACGCTTTTCACAGCTGATGCAAAGGGAAAGTTTGCTCCTCCGGTTACTATTTTCAAATACGACCGGATTCCATCAGCTGTCTGTAAGGCAGCTCCTAAAGGTTGGGGTCTTGGGAAGAGTGAAAAAGGCTGGATGACTGCAGAATGTTTCTATGAGTACTTCTCTAACGTATTTGTCCCATACCTTAAAGAGTCTCAAATAGAGTTACCCGTTATCGTCTTTTTGGATGGACATAAATCTCATCTAACCCTTCATTTAAGTAAATTTTGCAGAGAAAATCAAATAATATTAATAGCATTGGTTCCGAACGCTACTCATATCCTCCAGCCGTTAGATGTCTCTGTGTTTGCGGCTATAAAACGAAAGTGGAAAAATGTTGTTCGAAAATATAAAATAGAGAACAATGGCCAGGAGATTACTAAAGCACTTTTGCCCATGGCACTGTCTGAGTTGATAAACGATCCAAAAATGAATGTGGACTACAGCAAAATTATTTTGAGAGATCCCGACATATTGGAAACCCGAGATATTGACCCTGAAGCTGCAGCTTTTCTTCAATATTTGGAATCAAAAATTGATGTGGTTCTCCTGGACCAATTTAAGACAACAAAAAGAAGAAACTACGAATGGGAAGGTAATATTGAAGATAAATCGTTGTATAATATTTGGTTTCAAATTACAAACGATGTAGAAAGTCTACCAAACTTGGCGAGCGAAGATCCTGAACCTGGTAACAATGCTCTTCAAAATGTATCGCCCAAGACGTCTATTGTAAATGATAATATGATAAATGCTGTGCTTCCCGAAAATTCCAATTCTGACCATTTAGGCGATCAAATTCCAACCACATCGGATGATAGCAACATTGGGATGGCTGCCACATCTCGTCCAGATGTAAAACAAGTCACTGACCACTTTGACGATCAAGTTCCAACCACGTCGAATGATAGCAATATTGCGATGGCTGGCATATCTCGTTCAGATGTGGAACAAGTCAAACGAAATATTTTTTTTTCACAAAAACCTATCCCTTCTGCAGTATTTTACAATGTACTCCCTTATCCTCAACAAAAAGAAACGGACTCAAAGAGAAAGAGGAAAAAAGAATACATACCAAGTGTTGTCACATCTGATAAATGGGTGGAGTATCATGAAGTAAGTGAGAGAATTAAAAGTGAAAAGGAACAACAAAGGCAAGAAAGGAAGCAGGCTAGAGAGCAGAAAAAACAGATGAAGGTACAAAAAGAAGGCGAAAAACTCAAACAAAAGACAACAAAACTTAAAAAACAAGACCTGGAACCAGGCTCTTCTTCAGAAGAACAGGAAGACTGGGAGGAAAGTGGTAGCAGTCTAGACGATATTGACTTTATGGAACCTGAACAAGAAAACATTGAAATGTTCGGTACCAATGATCTGCAATTAGGAGATTTTGTACTTGTAACATTTAAACTATTGGGTAAAAGATCGACGACAACGTATAGATATGTTGCAAAAATTTTAAATATCCTTTCATCAGAAGAGTATGAGATACAATCTTTTAAAAGTGCTAATGAAGAGAAGACTGTGTTTTATCCTATAGAAAAAGACGTTAGCAGCATAGATAAAGGCGACATTATAGCAAAACTACCCGAGCCCGTTGTCCAGGAACAAGGCAGAAAGCGTAAAACAATTTTTTCAGGACAAGTAGACATTTACGAACAGATATGAATGCCATTTATAAAGTATTTTAATGTGTATTACTTAGTTTTGTTACCAGAAAGTTATTTTGATTTACTTACAATTATGTAGTTCAATAAATATTTAGTTATATAGCAATACCCAATCAAGTTGTATCTCGATTTTTAAACAATTTTTGGGTGGCCAAAAGTGGGGAAAATTTATGGCCAAATGCAGAAACAGATGGCCAAAAGCGGGGATTTTTGTAGGTAAAAATAGAAACCGTTATAATATTTTTAATTTTACATTGAATCTTTAATATCAGTTGATCTCCTAATAGAGCGTATTCGAAAGCACAGAAGGCGTTGATCGAAAAGATTTTCTACACTTTTCTACACTTTTCCCAATAGAAAAATTATTTAAAAGTTCTTAAAGTGGCCATAAGTGGTGCCTCTACCCTAATTAATTGAAAAATTTAAAATAAAAATGTCTTTCCTTGAATTTCACTTTGTCGTATTTATGGACTTGAAAAAAAAATTCCGATATTTTAGTTTTTACCAAATTTCAATTTTTTTCTCAAATAATTCATCGTTATCGGTTCCAAAATTGAAAAAGTATAAAAAAATAAATAAAAATTATACAATTTTCAAAAAGATGAAAAGTTTGAGGAAAAAAATTGAAGTTTGCTAAAAAATAAAATGTAATATCGAAAATCATAATTTGTGTATAAACATCCTTGATTATAAAACTGAGAAAAAGAAACATTCAACCAATAATTGCATGACCTGCTTTACCGATATTAACAATCAGCGCCATCTATTATACAGTAGTTTGACAATATTGCAATGTTGCCATTGTAAATTCAGTTAAAATGCATCCTACGTAAAATGACGTTCTATAACGTTGGTGCAACACAACTGTATCATAAGTCCATCACACATTTAGGTCGAGCCTAGATAAAATGCATCCTAGGATACGTTGGTGCAACCGGGCATTAGGCCCCTGCTACAATATTTCCAAGTTTCGTCGTATCATGTTCACTTGCAAATCTCCGGCTCGTATTTGGATATAATGACTGGATTATTTGAGTTATAAATGCTGACAGACAGACTTCTCTACACTTTAGGGTTTAGAAGTCTAATATAATAAAATTTGGTTTACACGTAAACAAGATACGAATGTTTTAAAAAGTTGCGAATGGTCAAAAATTGCCCCGCAGTAGCTTCAATTTAAAATTATTATTACTATATTTTCCAACTCTTATATACGTACTCTAATCAAAATATGTGGCTAATTGATCATTAATTGAAAACATGCGAGTTATTGTAATTTTTCAAAATCTTAAAATTAACACCTGTATCTCAGAAACCTACCTTTATTTTTTGTTGAAGGGATGGATGAAAGCTTTTAATAAGGGTATCAAGATAATTCAACATATGCAAAATTCAGCTAATTTGACCACAATCCATTTTTCATTGAAATAGTGTGGGGTCTTTTATACAAAAACTTAACTCATTTGTGATTACTTTTTGTTTTCGTACAATTTATTTTATTACATAACGTCATTAAAAATATTTAAGTCCGTCTATGTGATCTTGATGATCAATTTATTGACACGGTACTCGTAAAATTTATTGCCCAACTATAAACATTAATTTTTATAGTGTGCATTATTTTGAATTTATCAGTAATTGACTCTTTTTTTTAATTAAACATTGAACCGGCGACATTGAGCCCACTTTTGATAAAAAAACGCATGTTCTAAAGTGGCAACACAAAAAATATATTAGATTTAAATAATAAGGTCTAACCTTTGTTTTTTGAACCAAGAACTCTGCAACGCCAAATCCAAGACATCTTGTGGCACATTTTGATGTGCAGCTTCCAAATTTTTAACAATATGACCAGCGAATTCTTTATCTTTAACTGTTAGCAGGGTATAAGCTGTGCCTTGCAATCCTGCACGTCCTGTCCTACCGATTCTGTGGGTGTGAGTGTCTATATCTCTCGCTAAATCATAATTAACTACCGTCCTTACGTGAGGAATGTCCAAACCTCGAGCTGCCACATCTGTGGCTACCTAAAAACAATATTTTATGATCGAAAATTTATAGAGTAGAACGTAGAACTTTTTGTATGTATTACAGGAAATAATTAAAGATGTTTTAATAAAGAATAAAACAACTCGAAGTCATACCACAAATTATTTAATAATGACGAAACATCTAACAGGGAAAAAGCGACATGATTCGGTCTACATTCCTATAAAAAAAAATCTTTTTCCCTGTTAGACGTTTCGTCATTATTAAATAATTTGTGGTATGACTTCGAGTTGTTTTATTCTTTATTCAATACTTTGCCACATTTGAGTATGGATAATATTTTGTTTTTGTCGAGGTTGCTTATATAGGACTTCCGAAGAGCAATACAAAGAAGTTTAATAAAATTGTAAATCTGAGATTTCAATGATAAGTAGGAGATCTAAAACCAACAGTTTTTAAATTTAAAATTATTTTACAAAATTTCTCATATACCGGGTGGCCACGAGTCAATGTACGCCTACAATATTTTGTTTTTTTTTTTATTTAAAAAATAGGTTTTTGGTACACATCAATTAGACAATGATTGACTACTTTTAGACTAACAGGCAGGAATGAAAATAAGTCAATGTACGCCCACAATATACTGGTTGTTTTTGAATTTAAAAAATTTTTTTTGGCACATATCAATTAGACAATGATGGGTGACTAACAAGAAAAAATATCACTTCCGGTTGAACTCAACAAGTCAACTTTTTTTTCTTGAATGGAATGACTATATTTTTTTGATGGTTTCTCGTTAAGAATAAATTTCTAAGTACAACAGTTTTATCAGATTTAAAATATTCCAAAAAATAAGTGAGATACGAACAATTTTTTAATTTATTCAAAATGGCCGCGTTAGAAGAATGCGAATGAAGAAGAAAATTACTAATTCTATGTTTTTATTTCCAAATATTTTTTATGTAGCTTCACTCCTGCTTCTCAATCTTATGGCACCTATCGCATTTAACTTTAAATGACGATGATGACTATCTGATTTTTCATAAATACTATGCCTTTTGTATGATTCTTTAAAAACCACATTAGCTCAATGTAATAGATCAAAAAAAAGAAGCAGACGCCGTGTCGTATCGGTTAGGACCAAATTTAATACATGTGCGTAACACCTTGTATGACTATGATTAGGTGACTTTTCTTTGAGTTTGGTAGAAACTTCTTTATATTGCCCACTCATGTTAGAAGCACCGTCGAAAGCATCTGCAATACAGTTTTCTACTGTCATCCAAAATCTGTTTTAACACACCATAGAGGTTTTCCCCACCAGGCAAAGTTACGTGTTTTAAAGCAAAAGCCCTTTCAACAACTTTATTGGACTTGACATATCTCAAAAAAATTGCACGTTGGTCATGAGAAGAAATATCCATTGTGGTATCCATGTTTAGGGAATATACTTCTGCTTGGTGGACTTCTTCTGATATAATTTTAATCAATTCGCAAGTAATTTGTAAAATAATCTGTGTGACAGTTTTAGGACTTAAAAATAGTAGATTACATACCGAAGCGTGAAATGCATCATTACTGGCAAATATAGATCACCGTGGCGCACGCGCCGAGGTGATCTATTGCTCGAGACAGGCATGATGATTTCCGCCATGGTTTATATACTATTTTATTCACAATCATTTTATTTCAATCCACAATTTGAAAAGAATATATAGTTATTATTTTTAAGTCCATGTGACATGTGTATTAAAGTTTCCTTTGAAATCAAAATACTTTGGCATATAGATATTACATGACATTTTATTTTGTATTATCAATTTAAAAAAAAAAACAAAAAGGGAAAATGGAAAATTATGGTCACAAAACATTACGATTAACATTAACAAATAAAATAGATTTATTAAAGTCTGTTACTTTATTGTTGTAACTAATAATACTACGTATCGCTTTCTGCTGATATGATAGGTATAGAGAAATCTATCCGGATCACGGACGGGAAGTGACAGATGTCACTTTCTACCCGTGGACAGGAGGTAAACTTTGTAATAGCTGATTTTCCGACCTTTAAAAAATTTGTAATTGAGCTATTACATATACGATTGTGAATAAAGTTATTAAACCTTTATTTTTTACTTTACTTTTTTATGTTTGCTTTTTTCTGGCAGTTTCCTTGGCATGATTATCCAGGATGGCATCAAATTCGGTTACTAAAAGAACAATTTCCAAGAAGTTTCCATGATTTTCAAGGACATTTTTTAAACTCTGAGCCGATTTGTTTCTATGACCTCTATAAGGTAACATTTGCTTACCTATCATTTTAATTATTTCAATTATTCTGACCAGTGCCGCTCTTCGATCCATAACTTCCTGCCGATGTTTCACATATTTTCGATTAATAAAGTTTTCATTCGTTAAACCTGATTTCATCTTCATGTAACTTTTTACATCATAATAATGACTTTGAGAATTTTCGTGCTCCGCTATTCGCTGGTATACGTGTTTCTATTCTCTAAATACATTGACGAATGTTGATTTAAAATAACTACCAAATACAAGGCAAACAGTATAATAAAAACTCATATTTTTTTCGTAGAAACTCAACCATTTTCTATTTTCATTTGATTCAGGATCACCATTACGAAAAAATGCATTGCAATAACCAAAGGGTGTAGGATTGCCGGTGTTCATTTTCCTAGGCTGAAATGGATGTCTAAGAGAAAAATTCAATATTTCATGGTCTGGCTTCCCATTGGCCAAACAGCCATAAAATGTTTGGTTCTTGTCTGACACCTGCATAGTTCATGATAATCAGCTTAGTCACTATTCTTGTAAAAGAGTAAAAGTGCTTTGTATGACGTTGACTTTTAAATTAATATTGTTTGTGTAATAAATATATTTTTATAAATTTTTCTCGTTGGGGTGGTGGGGGTCCTTTGTGGCTAATTTATGAGAGCCCACCGGGAAACTTCCGGTCACCCAGTGGGCCAGCACGCGCCTGAGGCTATGGAAAGTATTAGTAAAGTTGTAAACTTGTCTGTAGATAAGAAACTAGTAATTTGAATTACTGACAGGCACCAGTATTTTTAGTTTTTTTTTCAACAAACGTAATTTCATTTTCATTTACGTAGTTGTGCCATCGATTTTTTAATTGGAACTGTGCTATTTTTTTATTAATCAGAAATAATGATAATCAAAACGCCTATTTTTCATCAAATAATGACCAGTCGACATTTGTCCCTCAAACTTACATTTTTGCGGTTTTAATAATATGGACAAAAATGGCAGGTTGTATAAGATTAGATTGATGGTAAATCATTTCCGGGAAGAATCCATGGTGCCATTTGAAGATATCGTAATAGATAAGTATAGTATTATGCAAAGGAAGATTGTCATTTATAGTCCGTGGGATAGAATGCAATTTGCCGAGTCATGGTTACGAATGTGAAATTGGTCTCAATCGCTAGCTAGAAACCAGTCTACCGTTTCATGATATTTTCAGATTATAGATTTAGCCAACTTTTCGCTCTAGGTAAAACTAAACTTGTCGCTGTTGGCATTTTACTTTTGTTATGACCCCGATTAAAATGTTTTTTTAACTAGAAGATTATATCCCAAAAACAAAGAAAATCACTTTGCCCGACAAAACAGTGCCAGCTATGGCCCAGTCGGACAACCTCAACATGTCACTCCCAGCGTAAAATCAGCTTTTGCTCACGGTCTGAATAAGACCACTGTTGAAACCACGCCTCTCAGAGGGTCTAAAACATTATAGGTTAGGTAAACTTGCAAGCGCCAAAATGCGTTGATGGATTCTTAACCTATTTAATTTGATAAACAAAAATTAAAATGACTGAACTGTCAAACTAAATGATGGTAAAAGTGAAACAAATTACTATCGTCAATGGCAACTGGCAAACATTTAGCTTGACTGTTAAAATGAAAAGCCCATTTAAAAAGCATTGATCTTTTACGCATTGTTTCAGTCAATTTGAGTGTTAAAATGAATCACCCATTTAAAATGCATTGGTCTTTTACGCACTGGTTTTAAATCTATATGTATATATAAAATTGTCGTGTCGCTGGCTGACTGACTAATAATCAACGCACAGCCTGAACCAAAGGTGATAGAGACGTGAACTTTTCAGGGTAGTAAAAAAAAGCAAAATAATAAGAAAAGCCAAATGGCAAAAAAAAATCAAAAATAGGCAAAAAAAGGGGGTAAAAAAGCAACAAAAAAAAGGTCTTGACTTACACACTTAATAGAAATCAGTATCGACAAATTTGCTTTCCTTATCGAGATATCTCGAATAGATGTTTCACTTTGTAGGCGGGACCGGGATCCTGAGACCCGAAATTGCTCATCTTCTGATAGAGCCTTTCTTTTTTGAATAAAAAGCGATTGCCGAAAGAATTTTCCGGATCGACCGTACCGTTCTCGAGTTATCGTGCGCACAGACATCCACACATCCACACAAACAGACTTTTCTTTTCGCGGAAAATCAATTTTTTCCACGTTTCATGACATTTTAAGTCATTTGGAGCAAAAAATTTTTTTGAGATTTTTGCACGATTTCAATACTACGGTTTGCCATACTTCACCAAAGGTGAAGTATTTTCGGGCCGCAGTAATAAAGCCAAAATAAAGAGAGGCAACAAAAGCAAAAGTTTTAAAAAAAGCAAAAAAAGGTGTAAAAAAGCAACAAAAAAGGCAAAAAAGGTTAAAAAAAGTAAATCAAAAAGGGTTTTAAAAAGGGGACAAAAAAGTTAAAAAAAAAAAGAAAAAAGTTAAAAAAAAAAAGAAAAAAGTTAAAAAAAAAAAGAAAAAAGGGTCAAAACAAAAACAAAACAATAGGTTGTGTCACCCCAAAACTTTCCCGACGAGTATTCACGAAGACTTTTTCAGATATTTATTAAAGTTTCAAATTTTGACATTTTTTTATTTTTTGACAGGTGACAGTTGTAGAAATAATATTCTGAAGAGAGTTTTTCAAGGGTATTCAAATGATATATTGCAAGTCAAATTCCGTTATTCATATTGCATCTGTCATTTTTTGATAGTGATACTTCCGTTTGACAGATGTACAAAAACTAATGGATTCTTCCGACGGGTAACTCAAACCCATATACCAAATTTCAGCTCCATCGGATTAAACGTGTGGCCTCTATCGTGGAAAAATACACACAGACAGACAAACTTCCATCTAGAAATAGTCTTATGCCCGTATTTATAGTCGGTACTCAAGACGCTGCCGATGCTTGAGGTCGAGTCTGCCATGGCTCAAGCATACGCAGACTCGACCTTAAGCATCGTTACGGACTTGAGCACCGACTATAAATACGGGCATTAATCATTTCAGGTTGAGGTCACCTCAAAATGGATATTTCCATCTTTATCTCGAAAATATTTTTAGCTCGTTCACAATACTTTCCCTTCTCGGAGGTGGGTCGGGAAAGTAAAACATATAGGGTGATTCTTTTAGAGGAGAGTGGCTCTCCTCCCTGAGGGAGTGCAAATATTTTTTACCATTTGTCTCCAAGTAATTTAATTAGAAAAAGGAGAGAAAGTATAAATTATTTATCTCAAATCAATGTCTACGGATTTTAAAGCGATTATTTATTTTCACAAAAATTAAATTTGGATACCTAATTTTATTTTTCATGTAAAATAAAGATACATATCTATCGGTATGAATTAATTACTTCGACCTGAAAACTTCGCCATTAATCTAAAAGTAGGTCACATAAAATTATTAAAAAACAATAAGATTATAAAAAAAATGGTTTTGAAATTTGCAAACAATGACCTTGCATTTGATATAACACTTGATATAGTAACTCCACTTGGAGGTGTAAAAATGGGCATAAAAGTTTGAAAAACCGGAGGGAAGTAAATGGGTACAGAAAATAAACCAGAATAAGTGTGTAAATGCTCGATTTTAAGGAAAGTCGTAGATAAACAAATATTTTTTTATGCTTTATATGTAGATGTTTTGAATAATCACAGAACATAATTAACTAGTTACTAAAGGTGAACAAATCGTAAAAAAGTTGGTAAAACAAGTATTTGCGTAGTCAAACCTAAAAACAAAGCTGCTAGAAACCAGAAGCAGGGCATAATCCTTTACGAATTGTTAATTATCAATCAATAGCCAGAGTATGTGATCAGAAAAGAAAACAGGTGCCAAAAAATTGAATTGTTTGTATATAATAGAAAAACAGAAAAGAAAGTGTACAAATAAGTACATATCTATGTAATTGGCTGCTTCAAAAGGTATCACACAGTAATCGGTTTATTAAACATAATTTTTTTGATCAACTTTTTTGTGATATAAAATCCAAAAAGAAATGCCCTAAGATTCATTTTTAATTGATATACACTAAATATTTTATTTTATGCAAGTCATAAAAATAAATTAAAGGTTAATAACTTACCAATAATGGACACTCGTTTTTTTTAAACGCCATTATTACTTTGTTACGTTCAGCCTGTTCCATATCACCATGTAGAAGTAGACAATCAAATTCTTTAATTTTTATATCTCTGGCAACCTAAAAATAATTGAAACCAAAATAAATATCATAGTTTATCAATTTAACAAAAAATTACCAATTCAGCATCCAATTTCTTGGTAACAAATACCAAAACGGATCCGGCAGATAAAAGCTCAACCAATTTATTAAACAACCAATCCCTTTTCGTCTCCTGAGTGGGTAAAAGTAAGACATGTTGCGTAACATCTTCATTTGCCTGTCCGGTTGTACCTTGCGATATTTTTACTGGATTTGTAAGAGCATCTTTGGCTAATTTTTCGATCCGTTTACGGAAAGTCGCCGAAAACAATAAAGTTTGCCTATCGGGACGTACGTGATTGCATACCGAACGCACTTGTGGTTCGAAACCTAATTCGAACATTCTAATGATACGTCCTGGAGTAGCCACTACAATTTCTCCACCTTCTTTTAATGCCTAAAATATATAAATTGTTAAACTAGACGAAAATAAAATAATTTTGACTTACTAAACTCTGTTCCCATTTAGAACCTCCGCCATATGCACAAATGACTCTCAAGTCGTAGATTTTGGCGAATTTTTTAGCTTCTGTGTATATCTGTAAAGCTAGTTCCCTAGTGGGCGCTAAAATCAAAGCTATTGGACCTTCTCCTTCTTCTACGAGCTTCTGAACAGCTACATGCTTGATTAACGGCCATAAAAATGCAGCTGTTTTACCACTACCTGTAAGAATAAAGATTGGTTTTACTACAAATATTTAAAAAAAAAATTTCTATTTACCTGTGTGGGCTATACCTAAAACGTCCCTACCAAGCAGTGCACAGGGTACAGCTTGAGCTTGGATAGGAGTAGGCGATGAATATTCAGCTTTAATAATAGCTTTTATTAACTTATCTTCAAAACCAAAATGAGCAAATGAAGAAACAGGCTTGGGTGGATCAGTTCCAGTTACAGTAAGGTCTAAAGTTTTTCTTAATTCTTTTACTCTTTCAGGTACCAAAGCTAAAATATTTTAGTGAATAATTACTAGTATTGCAATTCTCCAGTAAAATTGGTGGTTACTACCTTCAATTTCAGAATGTTCTTGATAAAACATTTTCTCAAAAGGCTTATAGTCAATTTCAGAATGATCAATTGGAGGTAGAGGGTCAATAATCTTCTTTTTATCAGGTGCTATAGGATTTCCATCTTCATCGTACTCTACTTCAGGATAATCATCTTCAATAGGCAGCAATCCTGCATTAGGATTTTCCTCCATATATCTGTAGTATGATTCTTCAACGTCTTCTTCTTCCAAATCATTTCTAATACGTTGTTGTTGAACTTGTTGAGTAGGTTGTGTAGATTCTTTGTGTACCTATAAATTTTTATTTATGTATTTTCATAATAGATAAAGAGCTAAAAGCCGCAAGGTACTACAATCGTACCTCTAGCTAGAATTTTATTAGCAGGATTATCAGGAAGTGTCAAGGATTTAGTTTAGAATAACTACAAACACGTCAGACGACTCAAAAAAAAAATATTGCCTCCGACTAAAAATTTACATATCAATTCTTTGAAGGTAACCCAAAGAGCACAAATACCTCCCCCGGACGTCCTCGGAACGTCCGTTTCGGATATTTGTACGTCCCGGGTACTTTCAACGTATAGGGCGTCCTCGGGACAGACTTTATTAATAATCAAGGAGTCCCCAGGACGTTCGATATTGGTCCCAAGTTAGAACAAAATTTCCTTCTTAGGGCAGATATAGGACGTCTCTAGAACCGATTTAGGATCCTTTTCAGAAAAGTATAAAACCTTTCTGGAACTACTGAAAAGCCTCTTTAGACCTGTGCAGGTATCTTTCTGGGACCATTATGGTCAAATAAATATTAATACAGTATTTTAATACAGTATTATAAACGAGTTTATTAAAAAAACAGTATTAACATTATTTCTTGATTGTTTTTTCTCGTTCTGTAGGTACTCAGTTTCAACAAGGACTTTATTGACAATTCAGTATGTGCCTCGTTAGTTAAATTACGTTAAAAGGGCATATTTAAGGGTTAGTTCAACTTTAAGATATTTCACTTAAAATATTTTTTTCCAATATATCTATCATTTCCAATATATCTTATGATTTCCAATACATTGATACGGTTTTTTACCTCTCGCCCTTCAGATAAGAGAGGTATAGGAATCATGCTAAAAATTGGGTAGTGAGTTTTCAATGAATAAACACGTTTTAGGGTCCCTAGAATACGATTTTAATATTTTCGCGATGATGTCTGTGTGTGTGTGTGTGTGTGTGTGTGTGTGTGTGTGTGTGTGTGTGTGTGTGTGTGTGTGTGTGTGTGTGTGTGTGTGTGTGTGTGTGTGTGTGTGTGTGTGTGTGTGTGTGTGTGTGTGTGTGTGTGTGTGTGTGTGTGTGTGTGTGTGTGTGTGTGTGTGTGTGTGTGTGTGTGTGTGTGTGTGTGTGTGTGTGTGTGTGTGTGTGTGTGTGTGTGTGTGTGTGTGTGTGTGTGTGTGTGTGTGTGTGTGTGTGTGTGTGTGTGTGTGTGTGTGTGTGTGTGTGTGTGTGTGTGTGTGTGTGTGTGTGTGTGTGTGTGTGTGTGTGTGTGTGTGTGTGTGTGTGTGTGTGTGTGTGTGTGTGTGTGTGTGTGTGTGTGTGTGTGTGTGTGTGTGTGTGTGTGTGTGTGTGTGTGTGTGTGTGTGTGTGTGTGTGTGTGTGTGTGTGTGTGTGTGTGTGTGTGTGTGTGTGTGTGTGTGTGTGTGTGTGTGTGTGTGTGTGTGTGTGTGTGTGTGTGTGTGTGTGTGTGTGTGTGTGTGTGTGTGTGTGTGTGTGTGTGTGTGTGTGTGTGTGTGTGTGTGTGTGTGTGTGTGTGTGTGTGTGTGTGTGTGTGTGTGTGTGTGTGTGTGTGTGTGTGTGTGTGTGTGTGTGTGTGTGTGTGTGTGTGTGTGTGTGTGTGTGTGTGTGTGTGTGTGTGTGTGTGTGTGTGTGTGTGTGTGTGTGTGTGTGTGTGTGTGTGTGTGTGTGTGTGTGTGTGTGTGTGTGTGTGTGTGTGTGTGTGTGTGTGTGTGTGTGTGTGTGTGTGTGTGTGTGTGTGTGTGTGTGTGTGTGTGTGTGTGTGTGTGTGTGTGTGTGTGTGTGTGTGTGTGTGTGTGTGTGTGTGTGTGTGTGTGTGTGTGTGTGTGTGTGTGTGTGTGTGTGTGTGTGTGTGTGTGTGTGTGTGTGTGTGTGTGTGTGTGTGTGTGTGTGTGTGTGTGTGTGTGTGTGTGTGTGTGTGTGTGTGTGTGTGTGTGTGTGTGTGTGTGTGTGTGTGTGTGTGTGTGTGTGTGTGTGTGTGTGTGTGTGTGTGTGTGTGTGTGTGTGTGTGTGTGTGTGTGTGTGTGTGTGTGTGTGTGTGTGTGTGTGTGTGTGTGTGTGTGTGTGTGTGTGTGTGTGTGTGTGTGTGTGTGTGTGTGTGTGTGTGTGTGTGTGTGTGTGTGTGTGTGTGTGTGTGTGTGTGTGTGTGTGTGTGTGTGTGTGTGTGTGTGTGTGTGTGTGTGTGTGTGTGTGTGTGTGTGTGTGTGTGTGTGTGTGTGTGTGTGTGTGTGTGTGTGTGTGTGTGTGTGTGTGTGTGTGTGTGTGTGTGTGTGTGTGTGTGTGTGTGTGTGTGTGTGTGTGTGTGTGTGTGTGTGTGTGTGTGTGTGTGTGTGTGTGTGTGTGTGTGTGTGTGTGTGTGTGTGTGTGTGTGTGTGTGTGTGTGTGTGTGTGTGTGTGTGTGTGTGTGTGTGTGTGTGTGTGTGTGTGTGTGTGTGTGTGTGTGTGTGTGTGTGTGTGTGTGTGTGTGTGTGTGTGTGTGTGTGTGTGTGTGTGTGTGTGTGTGTGTGTGTGTGTGTGTGTGTGTGTGTGTGTGTGTGTGTGTGTGTGTGTGTGTGTGTGTGTGTGTGTGTGTGTGTGTGTGTGTGTGTGTGTGTGTGTGTGTGTGTGTGTGTGTGTGTGTGTGTGTGTGTGTGTGTGTGTACGTTTCACTATACTTATGGCTACCTGTGTGTACTTCTTCCATTGTTATGGCACCTTCATAAATTGTGGTAACTTACACGCGTTGCCACAATTTTTTTCTATTACAGCTCCTAAATGAACAGATTTAGAAAATTTATTATTGCCATATCCGCTAATTAATACATTTTCTTAACCAGCAAAAATATATAGCATTTTTAATTCTTCTTTATTTTCATTTTATTTCAAAAATACCTTTAATCTGTGTAAGTTTCCATAATACTGGTTATAGTACATTTGATACATTCCCCCATTTATGGCATCGGGGGCGTGGCAAGACAGTGCTGCCCTCTTGAATAACTATCTCGTTGTTGCCATTTCACAAGCGGAGAATTACTTATAATATTCAGTTTAGGCCGAAGTTGCCATAATAGAGTGTATAAGTAATATTGAGTTCAAGAACAATAAAAATATTAAATACTTTTAAGGATGGAGAATTTGATTCTAAATATGCAAATCTATTTTTACCAAATTCTAAAACAATTAAAGGGTTAAGTTTAAGTTTGGAAGATCAAACAACTGCTATTAACGGTACAAAATAATCTATAAATTAGGTTTATTTGATAAGCCTGTATGTAAAATTGGCGCTGAAAATTTAGGTAGATAATATAATAAATTCTGTAATATTATTATTATGAGTATATCGATATGAAATGTTTACAAGAATTAAATGAGTAATTTAAGAGGGACGTTTTCAGAAAAAATAAAACGTTAATGATTACATTTAATATTTTACAGAAAAGAGAAAAACATGCATATAACACAATGGAGCATTGAGAAATGTATTTTAAAATATTTAAATAGTATATTAACCTTAAATGTTCTTATAAGACATTAACTTTGTGATTTTTTGTGTGATGGTTTAATAAATTGTTTAAAAAGAAGAAACTCTTTATACCACGTGCCTACTTAAGTTGGAAACATAATACGGATTTTTTTTTTATTAATTATAATAAAAACATTTTCTGAAAAGTTCTACATCAACTAAAACCTAAAATACAGATATCAAATTTATTTTCCCGACCCACCTCCGAGAAGAGAAAGTATTGTGAACGAGCTAAAAAAAAATTCGATATAAAGATGGAAATATCCATTTTGAGGTCCCTTGAGATGATTAATACTATTTCCAGATGGAAGTCTGTCTGTCTGTCTGTCTGTTTTCCCACGATAGAGGTCACACGTTTAATCCGATTGAGCTGAAATTTGGTATATGCCTTTGGGTTATTCGTCGGAAGAACCCATTAGCTTTAGTACGACAGAAGCAATATCTCACGGAATTTGATTTGCAGTAAGTCACTTGAAACCCTTGAAAAACTATTCAGAACAGTCAAAAGTATTTCTCCAATTGTCACCTGTCAAATATAAAAAATGTCAAAGTTTGAAATTTTAACATGAACTATCTGAAAAAGTACTTCATGGATTTTAACCAATTTCGATAAAAATCGGTTTCGGTTAATAGTTGAAAGAACCAGTTAGTTTTTGTCCTACATCCGTCAAACGGAAGTGTGTCTGTCAATAAATGACAGAAGCAATATGTCACGGAATTTGAAAGCCCCTGAAAATATCTATTCAGAACCGTCAAAATTATTTCTGAAATTGTCACCTGTCAAAAATAAAAAATGTCTAACCTAACCTAAACTTCAATAACATTAAATATCTGAAAAAGTATTTGTTTACTTTACATGTATATTTAGTTCAAATCTTGCAAGTCAAATTTGAACCAATTATCAGTGTTTGATTGAGCTGAAATTTTGCATACCTATGTAAGTCAGATGACAATGCATTATGAAAATTTTATTAGAAAAGAAAATGGCGGGCGATATTATTGATTATGTTACGATTCTCTACATAATTTGTGGAGGATTTTCGGGTCGGAGATTATGATTTTTTTTGTTAAAATTAATAATTTCAAGGTGGCGCCCTGTATTTGTGATTATGTTACGATTCTGTTCGTAATTAGTTTGTGTAGGTTTTTGGGATCGGATACTATGAATTTTTTGTCAAAATTATTAAATATAAGATGGCGGTTAAAAAATCGTGAACGACTCTTTGCTTATGTTAAGACTCTGTTCAAAATTAGTGTGTGGATGTTTCTTGGGGTCAAATATTATGAATTTTTTGTACGATTCTGTTAAAAATTAGTGTGAGGAGGTTTTCGGGATCAGAGATTATGAATTTTTTGTCAAAAATATTAATTTCAAGATGACGGACGTTATTTGTGATTATGTTAAGACTCTATTTAAAATTAGTTTGTGGATGTTTTTGGGGAGGGATATTATGAATTTTTTGTCAAAATTCTTAAATTTAAGATGGCGGTACCAAAATGGCGAACGATATTTTTGATTATGGTACGATTCTATTTAATATTGGTATGTGAGTTTTTGCGTCCGAGATTATGATTTTTTTGTCAAAACGAGAGTCGTTTTGTTAAAATTAAATAATTGCAGATGACTGCTCCAAATTGGGATATGGGGGTTTTTGAGATAGAATTCTAAAATTCCTCTTATATAAAATCTACAATTTCTTTCATGAAAAATTTCTCATGGAAAAAACTAATATTCCTCTTATATTCTACATGTCCTTTTACGTGAAATTCCTTTGATAGAATATTCTAAAATTCCTCTTATAGAAAATCTACAATTCCTTTCGTGGAACATTCTAATTTTTTTTTATAAAAAATAGACAATTCCTTTCGTGAAAAATTTCTCATTGAAAATTCGAATATTCCTCATAGACAAATCTACAATTCCATTTATAGAAAATTCTACATGTCCTTTTACATAAAATTCTAAAATCCCTTGAATAGAAAATTCTAAAATTTCTCTTATAGAAAATCTACAATTTCTTTCGTGGAACATTCTAAAATTCCTATTATAGAAACGAGATTTTACATACATATGTAAGTGAGATGAAAATGAAATATTGTAATGACCTTTTTTGCGTAACACAATACTTAAAAGTAAAAAATGTTTAAAGAAAAACATTTTCTTACTTAAATTTATATTTACGGGATTTGTGAAAAAATTTGAACTGTTAATGCGAAATATGCAACTAAAGCACCTTTATTTTTGACAACATTGAAATTTGTTTTTTAATAAAGTTGAGAAGAATTGAAAAATGTGTTTAGATATATTAATTTGCATTAAAAATTATGTTTTTTAATTTTATCGAATTATTTTCTCTATAAAAAATAATAACATTTAATTTTATTTTAGAACAAGATTAGACGATAAAAGTAAGATAGTCATGACTATATATTTAAACACATATTTAAAATGTAAATAATAATTTTTCTACAGGTTTTTGCAATTGCTAAAAAATAAACGTAATTTGCACAAAATTCGCATTTTTTTGACACACCACGTATATTACTAAAAAATTTTGATGTCTGATAGTTAAATTTGGGGTTTTAGATTTTTTTATAAATATTTTTTTTAAATTAGCATTCGATTCTAACTTACGTAGAAATACTGTATAAAATATCAAGTGGTTTATTCCCAACTATTTCATACATTTTCATTTCATTCATTCTTTCTTTATATTCTCACAAAATTGTTGTTTTAGTTATTTTTGGATTAAGCCAAAAATGTACTCTTCTTATTTTAATTGAAATATGATCACGTATATTTCTGGATGCTAAAGAAATATATTTAAAAAAAAGAAGTAATATTTTCTTAAAGACGTTAATGACCGTTCGAAAATTCGATATTAAAAATCTCTCTTGTTTATTGAATATTTTGTTTATTTTTAATGTGTTAGAAATATGGCACTCTTTTTAAATTTGGAACGCTAGCTATTTTTTTTTATTAATTATTACTCTTATTAAGACTTATTCATATGTGAAATTTTACCAGAATATTTTTTTTTTTGAATATTTTTCATATGTGAAATTTGACCAAAAAATTTTTTTTGTTGAATATTAATGATATTTAAAAACACCGGAAGTACACGACATCCCGCTTATTTAAATAACAAAATGTGGTATATTTCAGTTCTCCTCTGATAAGATAGTTTCAAATATGGGTTATACTTGGGATCGAACGCAAATACTAGCGGAAAAAAGTTATGTAAAAAAACAAAGATATTAAAAAACTTATTCTGCTAAAATTTAATATCATTCAAAAAAGTGTTCATACCATTTTTATACTTTTAATTATATATAATAAAACTGGAAAAGAACCTTGGACCGAAGAAGAAAAAAAGGCTGTTTTTTTTAAATCATGGAAACATGCAATAGTATATTGTATACCAAGTGACTAAAGTGCATCTTTTAATCCCGAGCGGGAAGATTGTTTCCCGAGCGTATCGATTCTATTATCTGTAAGTTTCCTACTTCTGATTAGGTTATCATATTTGATATTAAATTATGTATTTTAATAAACATTTTTTTTATAAAATACCCGCTCTTCCAAAAATAAAAAAAAAATAAAACGGGGACATTCAAGTCACCGTGAACTAACTGAAGCTAATTCTAACAATAACAACTATTTGCAAAACCTTTAAGTAAATGCTCCGTCCAAATGACATAAATTCGGATAAAACGGCTTACATGGCAGTGTCTTAACATGTTGAGTTCTAGTTGGTGACATAAAAAAAATGTATACAGGTTGATCAAAAGTACGCAAATTCTGATCACCCTCTATACATTTTTTTCTTATGTTACCAAGTAGAACTAAGAATATTAAGAATGGAACATGTAAGCCGTTTTATCCGAATTTATGTCGTTTAGACGGAAAAATCACTTTAAGTTGAAAAAATGCGATTTTTAATTGTCTATAACTTCAAAACTATTTTGTTTATAATATAAGTGTAACAGCTTATTGAAATCAGCTTCTTAGAATGAAGCTAAAAATGTAAAAAAATATAGGGCTGTTACATTTAAAAATATATAATTTTATATGCCAAATTTTTCTAAACTGCCCTGTATATTAATAAATATTTTTAAAATGTAGCTCTTATTTACGTACATAAATTATGAATATAAAAAGATTTTTTAAATTGTTGTGCTTTAGGCACTGAATTCTTTGCCGTATGTAGTGCCCCATCCTGTATATATAATTACTAATTTTATGAGGAAAAATATTTATATAACTAACTCGAACGGCGCCTATTCTCGCTTATGTATGTTACATGGTATTTAAAAAAAATTAAAATTGATTTTCTACACATCTAGATACCGTAACGAACAAACTTTTAACATTTACAAATTTTTTTAACAACAATGTAATAATATTTATTAATTTTGACAACAAATTTTTAATCTCTGACCCCAAAAACCCCCACATGCCAATTTTCAATAGTAAATAATCATAAATATTGTCCGCCATCTTGATTATATTTATTTTGGCAAAATATTCATAGTTTCCGACCCCAAAAACCCCACATACCAATTTTGAATAGAATCGGTAAATGATCAAAAATATTATCCGCCATCTTGGAATCACTATCTTGATTTTAATTAATTTTGCCAAAAGATTGAAAATGTCCGACCCCATAAACCATCATGTAAAAAATTTGAATAGAGTCGATAAATAATCATAAATATTGTCCGCCATCTTGGAGTCACCATCTGGATTTTATTAATTTTGACAAAAGATTCAAAATGTCCGACCCCATAAACCCCCACAGGCCAATTAAGAATAAAATCGGTCTATCATCGTAAACCTCGTCCGCCATCTTGGAGTCACATCTTGATTTTTTTTAATTTTGACAAAAAAATTCAAAATCTCCAACCCCAAAAACCCCCACATACCGATTTTGTATAAAATCAGTCTATAATCGTCCGCCATCTTGTAATCACCATCTTCTATTTAAAATTCAAAATGTATTTCTCCTGCACATCTAGACACCATACCAATTTATTTCTTGCACATCTAGACACCTTATCGAACAATTATTAAGATTTTAAATTTTTTCATCAACCACACAAAGCTCTATAACCGTTACAAATAAACAAACAAAAGAAAAAACTCAAACGAAAAGATATATTTATATAATGTCTGAATTATTTGGCAACACCGCAATTTACACACTTCTGTTAGGTACATAATAATGGCTTCTTCTATACACTTGTGTTCATTTTTGTATATATGTGGCAACCCATTTACACTGATCGAATAGTGGCAACGGTTGCCACAAATAAATTTCCGTTATAATTTTAAAACTATGGAGGGTAAAGTTTAAATTCCAAGAACTACATGCTTGTTATCAAAGCGACCATAAATGACGTAGATTTCTACGAAAATGCCACAATTCAGGATTATGCATGGGTTGCCACAAATATTGCCGAACGTGTATGTGTGTGTGTGTGTGTGTGTGTGTGCGTGTGCGTGTGCGTGTGCGTGTGTGTGTGTGTGTGTGTGTGTGTGTGTGTGTGTGTGTGTGTGTGTGTGTGTGTGTGTGTGTGTGTGTGTGTGTGTGTGTGTGTGTGTGTGTGTGTGTGTGTGTGTGTGTGTGTGTGTGTGTGTGTGTGTGTGTGTGTGTGTGTGTGTGTGTGTGTGTGTGTGTGTGTGTGTGTGTGTGTGTGTGTGTGTGTGTGTGTGTGTGTGTGTGTGTGTGTGTGTGTGTGTGTGTGTGTGTGTGTGTGTGTGTGTGTGTGTGTGTTTGGATGGATGTTGTAGTAACGATAACTCAAAAACTACTGAATTAAAAAACTTGAAATTTTGCATACACGATTCTTATACCCTAGATTAGATCTGATTAAATTTTGGCGTCAATCGGACAACCGGAAGAGGCAGTTGCTATGGGTGATGACGCCATTATTATACAAAACGGCGATAAAGTTTTACACATATATTTTGTATACCCTATAGTTTATTTTCATCGCATTAAAATTTTCTAAACTTTTGCCATTGTTGCCAGATTTACAAAAAAGTAAATTTTTTCATACTTTTTTGTGGCACAGTGTAAATTTTTGATTCAAACATGGCGAGAGGTCATGTGGTGGCCACAACAGATTTTTTTTATATGTGTAGTTTTAGTTCTGTTTTATATGTATTGTAGTTGACGAAAATTGAAAGGTTGGAAATGATTGTCAAATGTAAGCATGACAGAGAAAAAAAAATCGGATGTGGCCAGCACATGACCTCTCGCCATTTTTTAATCAAAAATTTACAGATTGACACAAAAAAGTACGAAAAAAAATTATTTTTTTGTAAATCTGGCAACAATGGCAAAAATTTCGAAAATTTTAATGAGATGAAAATAAACTATAGGGTATACAAAATATATGTGTAAAACTTTATTGCCGTTTTGTATAATAATGGCGTCATCGCCCATAGCAACTGTCACTTCCGGTTGTGCGATTGGCACCAAAATCTAATCAGATCTAATCTAGGGTATCAGAATCCTGTATGCAAAATTTCAAATTTTTTTATTCAGTAGTTTTTAAGTTATCGTTACTACAACATCCATCCAAACACACACACACACTAACACACACACACACACACACTAACACACACACACACTAACACACACACACACACTAACACACACACTAACACTAACACACACACACACAGACATCATCGAGAAAATATCAAAATCGTATTCTAGGGACCCCAAAACGTGTTTATCCATTGAAAATTCACTACCCAATTTTTAGCATGATTCCTATACCTCTCTTATCTGAAGGGCGAGAGGTAAAAAGGTTATGATATGAAATTTAAGGTGCGCATGGATGTGTTTAAGATTTGTGAACTGTGTTTTGTGACGGATGATTTTTTTTTGAATTTTATAATGAGTTCTTTTATAATATTGATACAATTGTGGTAAAAATTAAGAAAAAATCTTAGTATTTGAAATACATTAAATTAAATAAAAAAAAATCTGATGTGGCCAGCACATGACCTCTCGCCATTTTCGAATCAAAAATTTACAGGTTGACACAAAAAAGTATGAAAAAAAATTATTTTTTTGTAATCTGGCAACAATGGCAAAAGTTTCGAAAATTTTAATGAGATGAAAAATAAACTATAGGGTATACAAAATATATGTGTAAAACTTAATTGCCGTTTTGTATAATAATGGCGTCATCACCCATAGCAACTGCCACTTCCGGTTGTCCGATTGGCACCAAAATCTAATCAGATCTAATCTAGGGTATCAGAATTCTATATGCAAAATTTCAAATTTTTTTATTCAGTAGTTTTTGAGTTATCGTTACTACAACATCCATCCAAACACACACACACACACTAACACACACATACACACACACTAACACACACACACACACTAACACACACACACACTAACACACACACACACTAACACACACACACACAGACAAGAAGCTTGTAAAAGTAGAGAAATTATATAACAGATTTAAAAAATATGGTGAAAAATTGCGAAGCCAATTCAATGGTAAGAGATCAAATAGTATTGCGTACCAACAAAAATGAGGCACAACAAGCCATGCTTAAAACAATTGGACTATTGAAATTTGTAAGACACATGAAGTATCACAAGTCCAAAATAGGAATGTTCAGGACGGGCTAGAAAAACTAATAGTGAAAACAATTCGAGGGTCCAGAAATGAACAGGGAATAAAGCAAAAATTTAAAAATACTAGTAACACGAAATACCATTGTAGAAAATGTGGAGAGTATCAAAGTCCTAGACAGTGTCCAGCGTATGGTAAAAAATGTAGAAAGTGCTCACGCTATTTTCATTTTGATAGAGTATGTCAACAGAACAAGTATGTAAGAGAAACACAAGCAGAGGAAATAGTAGAAGAATCATCTGAAGAATTTATGGTGGTGTCGATAACAATTAATGAAATCCAAAATAAAGATAATAAAGATTGGGTAGAAAAGTTAATTATTAAAAATAAAAATATATGTTTTAAAGTAGGCACAGGTGGGCAAGTAAACATCTTGCCAAAAAATATTGTTGAGAAAGTATGCACTATTGATCAATTAAAGAAAACAAAAATTGTACTTGAAGCTTATGGTGGGTTCAAGATTCTTCCTCTTGGTTTAGTTTCCGTAAAATGTAAATATAGAAATAATGAACACGACTTAAATTTTATTGTTGTTGAGGAAAAATTTTCACCCATCCTTGGCTTATCAGCTTGTTTACAGCTTAATATAATTAATAATGTAGATAGTCTAAAAATGTGTACGAAAGATAATTTCATTAAAGAAAATATGGATGTATTTACAGGTTTAGAGGGCCTATTATGGGATCTATTCTGTAACGTATTAGTTAGGGCCACAAAGCAAGACTGGGCCTTGGCAAACAAAGTTGTAAACAGAACCAAACTTGCATGGGCTCTGAGAAGTTTTCAGCCATACAAGACAGCTGGACCGGATGGCATATTTCCAGCCCTTCTTCAGAAGGGACTAGATGAGCTTGAAGGCCCGCTGTGCCAACTACTCCGTGCCAGCTTGGCACTGGGGTATGTACCAGAAAAATGGAGGTCTACAAGAGTTGTCTTCATACCCAAACCGGATAAAGCGTGCTACGCAGAAGTCAAATCTTATAGACCTATCAGCCTGACATCATTCTTTCTAAAAACCTTAGAAAAGATGATTGACAGATACATAAGGAACGAGGTATTGGTAGACTACCCGATACATCGAAACCAATTCGCATACCAATCTGGGAAATCCTGTGATGTTGCGATTCACACGCTGGCGCTCAAGGAGGCGGAACAAGCATTGGACTGTCAAGAAATCGCAATAACAGCATTTCTAGACATAGAAGGGGCCTTTGATTCGGCTTCATTTAAATCCATAGTGGAAGCAATGCGGAGGCGAGGAACCGCTGAGTGCATTACGCGATGGGTGGACTTCATGCTTCAGCACAGGAATGTTCACAGCACTCTCCACAGCGTAACAAGGGAAGTCGTTGCCACCAAGATGTGCCCACAAGGGGGAGTACTCTCCCCACTGATGTGGTGCCTGGTGGTTGATGACCTACTAAGAGAGCTAGAGAGAGAAAATATCTACGCACAAGCATTTTCTGATGACGTAGGTATCATTATAAATGGAAAATTTGATGCCGTTGTATCAGATAGGATGCAACGGTCACTCAATATGGTAGAAAGATGGTGCCGGAGAGAGGGATTATCCACGAATCCGGCGAAAACTACAGCTGTTGCCTTTACAAGGAGAAGAAACCTGAATATAAAGGGACTCTCCATGTGGGGAAAACAAATAAATCTGTCAAAAGAAATTAAATATTTGGGAGTTATCCTGGATGACAAATTAACGTTCTCTAGCCATATAGATAGGGTAACGGATAAAGCTCTAAGAGCCCTTTGGGCCTGCAGCCTGCAAGAGGATGGTGGGGTCTAAGTGAGGACTCAACCCCGGTATGGCGCACTGGCTCTATACCAGGGTTGTGAGACCTGCCGTGACCTACGCCTCCGTAATATGGTGGCACAAAGCGAATAGCGCTAAAGCAGCTAGGCAAGCTACAGAGAGTAGCATGCCTTCTGATTACAGGGGCGATTAGAACAACGCCAATAGCGGCTATGGAAGTTCTGCTGGGGCTTCCTCCGCTACATCTAGTAGTGGAAAAAGAGGCACTGGCAGCAACGTACAGGCTGGGTATAAACGGCATGGGATGGGAACTTTCAAGAAAAGGTTTTTATTATCTTCGAAAAATAATTCCGCAATTTATAGTTGTTTCTCAAATCTTCACTTTTTGTGTAATGTAGATTCTTTGTATGTAGATGGAACTTTTCAATACTGTTCTAAATATTTTTGTCAGATGTTCACTATATATGGCTACAAAAATGGATTTTATGTTCCTCTAGTGTTTTGTTTGTTAACAAATAAAACACAGCAATCGTACAAAAGTACTTTTGAAACATTAATAACAATATGTACAAATTTTAATTTGAATTTCAAACCGAAGCGAATCATTTCTGATTTTGAAATAGCCATTCAAAATGCAGTCTAGTTATTATTTTTTGTAGCAAATTTCATCTAACACAAAATTGGTTTGGGAAAATTCAAAATTTAGGTTTGTACTCGGAATATAAAAATCAAACTGATATTTTAAAATATTTAAAATTGTTTTTCGGCATTCCTTACTTAGATCCAAATGAAGTTGGTGACTTTTTTTCTGATGAAATTTTTGATATTATGCCAGAAGATGATAGAGTTTTGCAATTTTGTGATTATCTAGTCGATAATTATTTAACGGAAGAATCTACATTTCCACCTTACATGTGGGCTTCAAATTCATCATCTCTTGTATATACCCACAAACGCATGTGAATCATTTCACTCGAAATTTAATGAATGTTTTTATAAATCACATCCAGACATATTTAAATTTACAGACATTTTGTTAAATTTTCAAGCAGAAATATATGTGAAAATTAACACTGCACATAGATTCGAGAAAAAACTTGATAACACGGAAAAAGAAAAGTCGATTTTCTTGAAAATAGGCTAATTGAATATTACGTCAATCAAAACATTAGTAAATTAGACTTTATTAAGTCAGTTTGCAATTATTATGCAGCTAAGTTTTAATGAACAAAAATATAGTGTATACTGTATTCATACTATTTTAATCACTATAATCAGACATTAGAATTAAGAGTTGTTATTGTATTGTAATTATTGTTATTGTATTGTAATTATTGTTATTGTATATAAGTAAATGTAGATTTATGAATAAACTTTATTGTTGCAATAAATTGTGATAGTTTCATTATTCAATAAATATTAATCCATCTTTTTTGCATTAATTGAGAAAAAAATGAATTTCTTCTTATTAAAAAAATGGTTTTTTCTGTTTTTTTTTCTTTAATTTAACATGAAAAAATTGATATTTAAAAATTACTGCATCTATGCAACTTGTAGTGATACCTCAAGTTTAACATTTAAAAAAGACATTCCGACGTCCCCAATTTAGAAGAAAAATGCTTTATATATTGAAGAGACAAATACAGAGGAAACTACTGAGGGTATACAAATTGGGAGTGATTTTATTCCAATACCTGAAATATTATATAAAACATTAATAATCGTAGTTTATATAAATAAGTACTTACTGAGAAGCCTTAGCACCTTTTATTTCTGTCAGATCGAATCTATTATCCTTTTTAAGGAACTCGTGGACCATAAAAATCTCTATATGAGGCAAATTATTAGTTTGCTTTTACAAACTGGGCCATCATCAACAATAGTAAGAAATCATAAATCACGCAAAACAAATACAAATAAACACGGAAAATTATCAACATCAACCAGCTCTACAGAGTACAAACTACAACAGTGACAGTGAAATATGCAGTAAGCAGACGTTTTCACTTAATCAGGAACGCTTGTGCCCAGCACGTATGTACCAAACAGCAAATTATTACCTGATCTCGTTAAAATAGTCGTTTTCTTTATCTAACAGCGGAATCTAATATCTATTTATCTCTCTCGATTTTGAATGCGAATTCACAGTGGATAGGTCCAAGTTTTCATCTTTATCCAATTATCATATAATGGTGTTTTCCATCTTTGCACTTAAGTGACGTCACGATCGTAATGGCGACATATTCAAATAATTAGAAATTTGAATTTTTAAATTAATTTATTCAAAGATCTAGCTCAAATTACGGTAGATAATTAAACTCAATGGGTTTAATTTGATTAACTCTAACTGTTAAGAGCGGAGGTACAAATTTCAGAAACTCTCGCACCGATTTGGCGTTTGTATCCCACGTTAATTTTACTTCGAGCGAGAGCTGACGTAGATAACTACAACATATACAGCCAATATGCAACCGATGAGATTTAGAGTGAATGTTTGAATATTACAGTAACGTACCTACTCAATCTGTGTGATGATATTATGTTGACAAATTGCAAAAATCCAAAATCGGAGTATAACTTTATAAGACATTAATATTATTGTCCATTATGAATTTATACATTATAAATCAAAATTTACGACATTCTCAATTTGTCGAGACAAAAAAATTAGGTTAAATTTTGTTTTTTTTTTTACGTTATGACCGTGCCATTTGGCTTCTATAATAAATAGAAACATCGTTTTTGTTTTATCTGAAAGCTGTTTTTTGTCTCTGTAAGAGCAATTCAACATTGTTAATTTTTTTTTCTCAAAAAATTTAAAAGAACCAAAAAACTTGAGAGGTACACAATTTAGTTCAATTTTTCAATTGTACACACCGTACAATCTCCCTTATTCGATATATTAACCTACACTTTGTTTTACACCAAAAACTGCAGAATTTAATTGTTTTAATTTTGTGTGGATTACATATGGAAATCCGAAATACAGTTTTTGAGATTCAGCCATTTATACAATTGCGCGCTTGATTTACGCAGAATGTTATTCTTGCATTTAGTGGTTCGCGTTTGCATGTGCACGCATATCAAGCCTAACTTTTTTGTTTCAAGACATTTTATCGGATATTAGAAGATTGTTAATGGCAATATTTCATTCTAAATGCAGACTGATGTAACTTGTAGAACCTTTTTATATACCCAACGTGCTCTAGTATTATGTTTACGTTTAGACTGTGTGAGAAATTCAATCAGCATACACACATTCTTTGAAAAAAATATATTTCGTATTTTATTTTTAACTGTTAATATAGTCAGCAGTACTTTTTGCCTTTAGATGATTTTTGAAAAAATTCAAGAGCCGCTTGCAAAAATTGCAAAAGTTATAAACAATTATCTGAGAAAAATGGGGTTTGTTTTTTTTGAAAATACTTATCTCAAAAACGCGCCGCCCACTTTGGACCTTTAATGAATAATTATTATTTAAACTCATTAAATATGAAAATAATAAATTGAAAAAATTTAGGCATCTACTGAATAGATTTATGAACAATAATACGCGGTCAAAAAATTTTTAACGTGATTTTTCTATTAATTATGCATTAATTAACAAATTTTTCCTACTTTAACATTGTAAGTGCGACAATTGTTAAATAACAAATCTGAGATTTTTTTGTTTTTTGGACCTATTTTTGAAAGGTCTCAGAAAAGATTCCCGTTGGAAAAATTAAAAAATTGTTATTTTTCACTTCGTCATTTACTTGGGTTAAAAATTAAAAAGCTTGATTAATCATTGAAAAAAAATTTTTTTTTCATATTACTATTGATCTGTTTTTTTATAATTTTTTTTATTTCATATTGTTTATAAAATTGTTATAAACAAATTCTTTGTTTATAAGTTAATTTAATTTTTTTTTTAGAAACATAATCTTTGATGCAAATTTTGATTTTTTCTAAAAAAATCGTTCCTTCAAAATTTTTTTTATTCCTTAAAAACGTATTTGTTAATTAACAATTTTATTCTACCATATAAATAAATTATTTTTCTCATGGTTGTTTTTGTTTCATTATGTAGAAATAAAAATATATAGAAAAAATTTAATTATTTAAAACAAATTGTTTATTTAATAAACAATGAAAATATAAATAAAAACATTTTTTTTTTAGTTATCAAAGGGCAAGATAAATTATGATTAAAAAAAGTGATTCCTTAATAGTAACTAGAAAAAAAATTTTAATTAAAAAATACGTTTTTATGCAACAAAAAAATTTTTCTAGGAACGATTTTTTTTAATTCATACTTTGCATTAAAGATTATGTTTCAAACAAAAATTTTAATTATCTTATAACAATTTTGTAAACAATAGGAAATAAATTTTTTTTTAAATCATTTTCATGTGACTTCTGATCATAAATTTCACTTTCCGAACACACCTAGTAAATTAATTAGTTTTTCTGCAACATCAAAATACAATAATAAAGTTAGTTTAAAAAAATTAAAAAAGTAAAATTTTTGTCAAATTTTTTTTAACTTTCTATAATTTTGGCTATAACTTCTACAATATTATTTTAAAATTATAAAATATTTCACACATAATGTACTTTTTCGAATGTATTGTTTATTTTTTCATTTGTTGTATCATTTTCGATTTAACAAAAGGACAAAAAAATTTTTAATAACAATTACAATTTTAAATTCGAAGAAACTAAAATATATTCTTAATTTAGAGCTTTGTATTACCTTTAGAATGGTACAAATACTATTTTAATAACTTTAATATTTTTAAAGGTATTCAATTTCTCTTTAAATTTATATTAAAATTCAAAAGTTTTTCGAATTTTTTTTACGAATTCTACAATTTTTTTAATCAAATTTTGAAAAAAATCAATTTTATCGAATTTTTAATACAAATTTAATGGCGTTTTTTTTCCAAATTTTTAATATTTAATATTAACTTTAAAAAAATAAAACCTTTTTTGAATAATTTTAAAATCAATAAATAATTAATATCCCATTGAATTTTATTCAAATTGGGTAACAGACCTTTTTTTAGGTTTTTGGATCAAAATATATTAATAAAGTTAATTTAAAAAAGTTAAAAAAATCTTCTTTTTTTTACATTTTTGATCATAACTTTTACAAATATTATTTTAAAATTATGAAATAATTTACACATATATTACTTTTCGATTCTTTTTAGATGTGCTATTTACTTTTTCATTTATTTTATACTTTTTGATAACACAAAATTACAAAATATTTAAAAAAAATATTTATTTTGAATGGTAAAAATCCCATTGTCATATCTTTAATATTTTAAAAGTTATTCAATTTAGTTTAAAAATCGTAATTTTTTTGATCCAATATTGTAAAAATTCATCAATTTTTTTAATAAAATTTTGAAAAAAATCGCAATTATAAAGTTTTTTAATACAAATTTAATCGTATCTTTTTTAAAATTTGTAATATTAAAATTTATCTAAACCAATTAATTTAATAAGATAAAAAAATATTTAGAATTAAAATAAAAAATAACGGCTAAACCATGCGGAATTCCAAAACAAGGCGAGAACAAATTTTGTAGGAAATTTTGAATTCTACAATATTGATTTCCTATAATTAGAGAAGTTTATGCCCTACAACTTTGCACTGAAACATTATGCACTAAAGTGCATAATTTATCTTCAAAATTAAAAAGCGGCGAAACTATGAGGAATTCGAAAAAAAGTTAAATACAAAAGTTAAAGAAAATTTGATGCTTTACAACTTTGCACCAGAACAATTTGCACTAAAATACATTACTTGTACTCAAAATCAAGAAAAACCGGGGGAAACCTACATGCACATTTTTTACTCTAGTGACGCAACTATTGGAAATTATGGAAAAAGTTTAAGACAAAAGTTGTAGAGAATTTTATGCTCTAAAACTTTGTACTACAACATTTTGTACTAAAGTGTACTGTTTGTCCTTAAAATTTAAAAAATCTATTTTATGCACTTATGTAAACAGAGAGTTCCATTAAATGTTACAATATAATATTAGTAATTTTTTTTATTTATTTTCTTCCGTCATTTATTTATTCATGTTTATATTTCTTATGCAAGCTATCAAAGGAGTTAAAAAGATCCAAAATAATATGTAAACAAAAAGCCACTTCGTTTAAAATCTAATCTGATTTATTATGTTTATATTAATAACAAGATAAGCTCCATTAGAAAACTATAATGGGCACAAATTGGTCCTGAGTCCGTACAAACTGTTCATTTTAAACGACGTCGACGGCTATATTGTGCGAGTAAGAAAGCAAATCTTATAGGATAGCTGTTAGCGCTTCAAAAATACCATTTTTATAATCAAAATCCTGAAAAATCTACTGAATATTTTTGAATCAAATTTTTTTTAAATGATTTCTTAACCTGTTCTTAAGCTCGGAAAGTCCCTGAGATTGTATAAAAATATTATGTTGGGTGTTTTTTACGAACTATCAATTTTCATTAATTTTCATATGCTAATATTTTCAAAAACTAAATATTTTCAGGATTCTTAATAACTCTCCTGCATCCGTAGTGACCTAAATTTTAAATGACCGTTTGAATTTTTCAAAAATATTGTCCCGTTTTTCTGGGATTTTGTTTCTACGATTACATTGGAAAGGCATATGCTACAGAAAGTGTACCTCCGCTCTTAATAAAGAAAAAACGTGAGGTTATATTTTTGTTGAACTCCCCATTAGAAGCAAGCTTCAATGGAAAGCGTATTTCACTGTTTTAGACTTCAAAGAGGGATTTTATCAAACTGAGTTAGATAAGGACTCAAGTGAACTGTGTGTTTTTGGAACTATATTTGGTACATATAAATTTAGTCGTCCCTCTTTGGCCTCAATGTGGCACCAGAATTTTTTCAAAAACTTAGTAATGACAATTTTGGAGATTATCAGGGTGCAGTTTACTTGGATTATCTTTTAATATATGGTAACACTTTCTGGGAACATAATATAATCTTAAAATAAGTTTGTGACCGTGCCAGAGCACTAAATGTAAAATTTAATCCCACCAAAATACAATACTGTGTAAGCAGTGTCAAATATGTAGGTAAGATATTTAATAAAGGGGCAATGAGACCTGATGAAGCAATATAAAAAAATTGTCCAGGCCAGAAAATAAAAAAGAGCTACAACAGTTATTGCGAGACCTATTAAAAAGACAAAAAACATGGGTGTGGACCGAAACGCAAAACAACGCAATGGATGAAATAAAAGAATTAATCAGCCCAAATCAAGTTTTAGCTAACTTTAATGAAAATCTACCTATCATTATACAAACAGAAAGCAGCAAAGATGGACTTGGCTGTTGTTTATTGCAAAACAATAGACCTGTGGCTTTTGCATCTCGCACTTTAAATAGTTCAGAGTCTAAATTCAGCCAAATACAGAACGAATTTCTAGCAATTCTCTATGCTTGCACGAAGTTTCATAATTTCATATATGGTAGGCAGGTACAAATTGATTCGGACCACAAAACGTACCAAAAAAGTTAAGAGAAAGTATGTTGTCATTACTGCATGTTAATCATTATGGGATACAGAAGACTCAACTAAGAGCAAAACAAGTATTATACTGGCCACAGATCAACAAGGTCATTGAAGAGAAAGTACGAAATTGTTCCAAGTGTGAGAAATATAAGAGCAATAATACAAATGAACCACTAATTCTTAGAGAATTTCCGCATTTTCTGTTTGAGAAAGTAGCCAGTGACATTTGTGAATATGCTGGAAAATCGTATCTAGTTGTCATCGACTATTTTTCTAAATGGTTAAAAGTATTAGAGCAGGAGATAAAAACATTAAATTCAGTGATAATGGCATTGAAAAAAGTGTTTGCTACATATGACATACCTCTTGAAGTTGTGGCAAATAATATGCCATATAACTCGTATGAATGTCAAACATTTGCGAAAGAATGGGGATTTCGTTTTATAACGTCTAGTCCACATTATCCCAGGTCAAATGGACAAGCAGAAAGAGCTGTGCAAGTAGCTAATTGGAGTATTGTAATATGTATGTTAGTGACAGTGACAAAACTCGCAGCGCAATTGCTAACGAATCTAATCTAAGATCTAAATTACCAAGCTTAACTAAGTCTCTAATTCCTAGTGTCACTGATTATGAAAAAGAGGGTGAAAAGCTGGAAACAAAAAGAAGTCTCTACAAGCACTACTATGACAAAAATACAAGAGAAAGTAAAGACAAGGAGAAAATGTAGTTGTAAAAGAAGGAAGAGAGTGGAGACCTGAAAGGGTTATTCAAAAAGTGGCAGACTCTCCAAGATCTTACATTGTAAAAAAAGAAAACGGTCAAGTTGTGCTTAGAAAATCGCACCATCTTAGACCATCTCAGACTGAGTTCATAAAGAATCAGTTGAATTTTGTATGTTGCCTGAGTTAAATTAATATATTTTGTTAGTCGTGTTTCATATACTTAAATTATAAGTTGTATTACTTAAATAAATTAGTTATAATTCGATAAAGTTGATATTATAGCGAATCCAAAGTACAAAAATATTGCAGTATACTTGTATACAGTCACAAAGAAATAAGTAAAAGTATATTAATTCTGAGAAAAATATGTTATTATGTAAATGGGACCTAAGCGAAGTCTGTTACGTGGCACAATTTCTTGTATCATAACTGGAAAAGATTTAGTATTTTATGGGACATTTGCAAATGTGTTCCTTCTCCAAAACATTGTCTAGGAGGGGAGAATAGATTGATTTGTGCTGACTTACCATACCACTTACAAGAACATACATCTTGAACGTCACTTTTACACAAAATGTATGTTTTACATATACTTATTTATAAATTTCAGTGTTATGTAGTGATTTTAGTTTGTTTTGCAGCATAACTATATATTCTTACCTGCTGTTCAATTCCAGCCATATATGCATCAAGTGGATCATCGTCCTCCTCATCGTGGTGTCTTTTTTTCTCCATTTCCACTCTAGTAGGACTTCCTGGAGCAGGAATATAAGCCAAATCAGGTATTTGTTCTTCATCATCTTCTTCAAAATACCTGAAAATAGCTTTTCATAAGCCAGCTATGGAATGAAGATTGAATAACATACTCATCTTCAGTGGCAGCCCTTTTTCTGCTGGTACCACCCCAAGCAGCTGATAATGCATTTTGACTAATGGCATTCATAGTGGAATATCCCTGTTTTGATACGCCGGTTGTAGGTGGAGGTACAGCATTATGGCGACGAGTATTTGAATGAATATTTGCATAGTTAAAAGCCATATTATTTGCTAAAAGACAAACCTAGAATGCGAGTTTTAATATATTATCAATTACCGTTAAAGAAGTAATTTTGTATTTAAGTGTTCCCGATAAGTCATGTTACTGTTAAAATCTAATATTTTGTTAAAAGTAACACAATCCCAACAATTTACTAATTAACAATCACTTAACATTTGTCAAATTAAATAATGATTACAGATATCTTCTTCTTCTTCTTCTTCTTTACGTTTATTTGGGCTTAACCTTCAGGTTATCTACCCAGTTCAATTTTCAATGTTCTATTATTTTAAATGAAAAGAGCTGTGCTTCGCACGTCTGACTCTTAGTCATACTCTTCTCAGGTTGCTAAAACAGAAAACAAACAAAAAATGTTCACTACAAATCTTTCACCCTTGGGGTCCAAATTCTAGCCTATAAAGATTACAGATATTTGACATTGAAAATAAATCTTCTTTTTTTTATAGAGTCATGTCATACTTTAGGACCAAAGAAACGCACTCATTTACCGAAATTCAATATTTAATTAGACCAATTGAGTAAAAACAGTGAAAAACCTACTTTTTCTATAAGTTTTTGGCCCCTACCAAAGGACCACAAATATTCTACAAATTTTAGTTATATTTTACTTATATTCGTCAATAGTTATTTTACCAACAAACATATTAAATAAGATGTGAATAAAAGAATTTAATATTTAATCCAATCAAATTAATAAAAGATCTATTTTATTCTGTATCCCAATTTAAGTGGCCTTTGCCGAATGGAGTACATAGCCACAAATATTTATTCAAATTTTTCGAGAGTCTGGATGTCCGTCTAGATGGACCCGGTGAAAACCCAATAGGTCCGTCTTGACGGATATCGTGTCAAATTAAAAAAGGTCCGTCAATCGGCTGTTAGAATTTAGTTTGAAATAAATATAAGAAAATATGAAAAAAAATAAAACAAGAGTCTTGAGTATGAGGCGCCGTTTGGGACAAAATACAACTTCTTTCAATATATATAATGTTACACCATATATATAAAATAAATCCATATATATAATATTATTGCACCATATATATAGAAAATTTCAATATATATATAGAAAATTTCCATATATAGAATGTTTTCATATAGAGTTCTAATTTTACTAACCACCGCAATAGATTGAGGGCGCTAGTTATCCGTTCACGGATCGCGACCTCAGATAAAGGAACTACTAGATATGCCCTGTATATCTAATATCATTTACAAAATTTAAGCCAACATCTAGCCCTCTCTCTCGGTAAAGTTTGTTGGCGAGGGACGTGAGACGCGCAAAAAAATCTCATGCAGAGGACGAAATCAACAATAAAAATTGACATGATGTATTAGACAGTGGCGACGCGAAGAATTATAACTTTTTATTTATTTTAGCAAAAAAATAGAAAATTAAAATTGGGTATTTTACATGTTATTATAATATATCACATTTGAATTAAATATGTCGTGAGAAGTTATATAATTTCGATAAAGTTGTATTTTCTTTAATACTGATAAATATATTAACATTAAAACATAGCAAATGCTTGTAAATTTATATTAAATGTACGTATTTAATAATGGAATCAAATAAATAATATTTTTTATTGTTTCCAAAACCTTGTTTACAGTAAGGAGTAAATGCGAATAACATAAAAAAATGTGAATGGTATATAACTACTTTCCTAACTTACTTGTGAAGTGTAAGATTGATTATCTAATGGCTTGAGACAAGCACCACATTTTTCACATTTCTTTCTCATGGTTAGCAACCTCTAAAGAAAATCACTTAAAATAGTTCAAAATGTTTACAAAAATATTTAGTACAACCGTTGTCTGAATATACAGACAACGGTACAACCTATAACACTAAAAAATAATACAAATCAATTCACAAACTGTAAACTATTTAATGTATGATTTTAAATTATCCTGCTTGAAAGTACGCTTATGGAATCTCTAGAGGACGATGTCAACAAAAGTTAACTAGATGTTGGCTTAATAAAAAAGGATAGAATGCCCTCTCTATATATATTTACTCTGAGATCGCGACGTGTAACGTAGGTCGTAGCTTTTTGATTATTTCTTCATTTTTTTCACATCATTGTTAGATAATTATTAATTATTTTGATAATAAATAAATAATAATTATTGAGCGAAATTTGTTTTTTGTAGTTGTTTGTGTTTATTTTGATGGGAATTTTTTTAGATTGAATTTATATTTCGTGTAAATTAATTTATTAAATGGATATTGTATCGATTGTGATAAAAAATTTTGGAATTCGAGTTGCAATAATCAGTAAAAAGCCGATATAAACACAGCATACCCCCACTTAGCAGTGCAACTCCCATGTTAAAAGTAGGGATACAATCTTTACCGCCACGGGCGATCGGCCGCTCAACTAATATCAGAGTGGCGGTAATTTCAAATATTTATATTTTAAAAATACTTTTTTTATTTATTAACTGGAACGCTAATTTCATTTTGATAACTAAACAAGGTCAAATTAATGTTAATACATTTAATTTGCATATGTTTAGGTATCTAAATAAAATTAGTGGTCCAGTTAACAATTATGTCCATTTTTTTAATGTATATTTAGGAAAAGAATATATAAATAAATAATAATGCTTTATTCAACAAAGAAAATTACATTTACAAAAAAACAAATTCAAACACAAATAAATAATTAATAAGAGACAATATCAAAATGGGAATAATAGTTAAAATAGTTTATAGTAAATAGTAGTTGTTAATGTATATATTATTTTTTCTTAATATAATAGTGAGTGAGGGTTAGATAAATAAATAAAATATGAAAATGAGTTGGAAAGTTGGAACAGAATAAAAAAATTAAAATTAGCAGTTTCCTTATTTGTAATATAAACATATGAGAAATTTGAATATAAAACAAATGTAGTAAATGATATTAAACATAGCATAAAAATGAAATTTGCTAATATTTATAGGACTAAAGGAGAAACTGTTAATTTTGATTGATACAATTAAAAAAATTATAACAGGGTTCATAGAATAAAATTTATAAAGGAGAATGATAAAATGAATTTAAAAAAATATAACAATAAAATTTATATAATAAAATAACAAAACTAGAAAAAAAAGTAATAACAGAATTGACAATAACTTTACCAATAAATAACAATTAAATTAAAGTAATAAAAAGGATGAAAAATAAGGTAATAGAAAGGAAGATAATGCAGAAAGAAATAAAGAAATATAAAACATTAGTAAGAAAATAGATAAAAATATAGACAAGAATTTATGAAAAATAAAAGAAATAAAACAAAACAATGATAGGAAGAATAGTAGAAGTTGAGAAATTGCAAGATGAAAAATTTAATATACTTCAAAGAAAAGAGTATAATTTACAGAAAGTAAAAGAAACAGAGAAAGTAAAGTTAGACATAAAATAGAAATACCAGAAATAATTGCAATACAGAATATTAAAACTATTGAACAATTAAATAATTATTTGAAAAGAATAGAAATGATCATAACAGAACAATACAATATCTACAAAATATTAAGGAAAATAATAGCTGATTAATAGACAAAATCAGAGAAAAAATAATAATGAATATAATAATAATTTTGATCAATTTTATCCTATCTGATTGAATTGTTCATATTGCTATCACACCATGCACAAAATCCTCGGCCAGCTATTTTCTTTGCTTTTGGTGTATGATATTGTCGCCTTGTAACTTGTGTACTTTTCAGAATGTTCTTCTTTGCACAAACACCTACAAATAAACGATACAATTAAACTCTAGTTTATTATCTACAAAAAGCAAGTACATGTTTTATAAAACATATATTATAATAGTAAAATACCTTACATTTAATATAATATTGATTAAGTACTCATTAATTGAGTGCAACTTAGTTTTGGATACAACAATACACTACATTTTTTCTATATCTGCTTGGTTATCGATATGGTCCTCAATTTCTAGATTATCCTCCATATTTTCTACAGCTGGCGAGTTCTGTTCTTCAGTGAGCGTATTATTTAACCGATAGTGTTTGGATGTGGATGGCTGGTATAAATCTATAAATAATAGAATTGTAACACAACTAAAAATATTGTTTTATTGTTATACATTACCATCAATGTCATCTAAATTCATTTTTGTTGGGGTTTCCTCCTAACTAACCAACACAAACAATAAAATTATGTGGAATCGATTCGAAAAAGCTTTAAGCACACTCAAATAAATTTAATACAACAACGCACAACTTGTAAACAAAAACATTAAAAATTAAAATGGCCGTTTCACTATTACGTCTCCCATCCTTCTCTCCCCAAGTATATACTCTCCGAAAACTAAACAGACACCTTCAGCGTCCCCACTTCTCTAATTTTCAATTTGTTCTTTCGTTCCCCACTTCTCTGATTTTTAATGTTACGGTCGGTTTAGTAGTTGGACAAAAATTGTCTCAAGCAGCTTAGCCAACTATTATCAACGAATCAATACCAACTGTGATTCGATGCCAGCGCCACAGGCGATCGGCCGGGGCGTAACACTATGCTCGTTTGCCCTATACCAGTTGCACTGCTAAGTGGGAGTATGTTGTGGATATAAAAAAGATAACCTCAAAATTTCGGCATGTGTGTATGTATACAGATCCATTCACCCAACTACGAACACGGTAGTCATGATGACCAATTTACGTTTGTCCGGAACTGTCAAATTTAAATTTTGCGGTTCTGTTTCCCTACGCGTGAAAATTATTTCGTTTAAATTTAAAATGAATGTTTATGAGATTCCTGAGAAGGTACAAATTGTGAAATGGTATTTTCAAGGCAATACAATTCGTCAAATAAGCGGTTTGTTTGAGGAAACATTTCCTAATAGACCAAGACCATCACTCTCAACTGTGCATCGTATAATTCAAAATTTTGAAATGCATGGTTGTGTTTCACCTCATCTACATAAGCGAGTTGTTCATAACCAGAACGAACAAGAAGATAGGGATATTATGGTTTGTGCAACTGTAGAAGAAAATCCGATGATATCTCAAAGGGATATTTCGGAAGTTGTAGGGTCCAGTGAAGCCACAGTAAATAGAATTTTAAAAAAACATGGATATCGTTCTTACAAAGTAAGAAAATGCCAAGAAATTTACGAAACTGATAATATCAGACGAATGGTATTTTGCGAGGCATTAGTGGAAAAAAGGTAACAATAACAACAATTTTCTGCATAATGTTGTTTTTACGGATGAGTCGACTTTTCCATTACTTGCCAGACATAATCCATCCCAAGTCCGGTATTGGTCTCGAGAAAATCTTCATAAATATTTAACCCTTCGTGCACAATACCCGCAAAAATTAAATGTTTGGATGGGAATACCAAGTGAACATGTAATCGGACCATTTTATATTGAGGGTAATTTTGACGGCGCAAAATATTTGCATTTACTCCGAAACGAAATTGTCCCAGAGATACAGCGATTGGCAGGAGATCGATTTAATAACATTTGGTTTCAGCAAGACGGATGTTCTGTTCATAATTGATTGACAGTGCAACATTATTTAAATGAAACCTTTCCAAACAGATTGTTATCTGGAAGAGGTACAATTTTGTGGCCAGCTAGATCACCGGATCTCGCCCCTTGTGATTTTTTTTGTGGGGATATTTAAAATCTTAAATATACAGATTTGCAGAAGAAAGAGGTAACACCTTAGATGAGCTGAAAGTAAAAATTAGAGAAGCTGTCCAACTTATTAGCCCCAATATGTTAAATGAAGTAAGGCGATCATTTTATGATCGCTTGGGGTACTGCCTTGCTCAAGAAGGAAGTCTTTTCGAACACCTACTACATTAGAGATTGGATTTATTTTCATTAGTTATTTATAATTGTATTGTTTTATTGAAATCAAAAGTTCTTTTTATTTCATTAATGTATTTTAAAATATTGCTTTTCTCACTAATATTGGCTTAAGTTAAAAAAATAAAATAAGATTTTGTTTGCTCTAGGATTCGATACCACAATCTCCGAGAATGTACATTGGCAAGCAAGCGTTCTTAACCGATGCGCTACGACGCTATCTGTCAAAATTTGTCTAAATTTAATAAATAAATATACAAATTAACTACAGATATTTTTAAACACTATTTTTGGTCCAAATATGTTATTTTCGTTCTTTATTTGCATTTATTTACAAAATATTTAGTATGACAAACAATTATGTTGGAAAATTTATAAAGTTATACTAAAAATATCATAGCAAAAGTTTTGCATGACAATTTTAGACAAGCGTCAATTCGTCATCATGTTTACCGTGTTCGCAGTACAGTGAATGGATCTGTATATTGAATTTCGATAATTGATTATAGGGATGGTTAAATTAGACAAAAATATATTGGACAGGTGTGAAAATTAATAACATTTAATAACAATAATAATAATAAGATCGCTGTTTTTATGCAACCAAACAAAAAACGTCAAAATGTACATTATTTGGTAAAATTATCGCGTGGTAGGAAAAATAGTGTACATCATTTGTGAGAAAGTGATTTTTCACACACGTAATGTATAATACAATATGTCTCAGTAAAGTTGGGGTAAACGTGCAGATTAGACATCCCATTTTCTCCAAGCGAGAATATCAATCTAGTGATGGGGTATTCGAATACCAAGAATAGGTAAGTATTCGATTCTTACAAGTACTCGGAGAATTCGAATACAGATACAGAAGTATTCGAATACTGTACTCGTACTCGCATGTGGATCCGAATCCTCAGAGTGGACTCGTCTCCGACTGAGAATTCGAATACCGTACTCGGATTCTCGGAGGGTCGTTGTATATTTTAAGTATTCGAATACTGTACTGTACTCGTATCCTGTACTCGCATCCTCACAGAATACCGGTACTCGGATCGGAACTCGGTACTCGGATCCTCAGAGTCGGTGGATTTATGTTTTAGTCGACGCCATACAAAACTCAAGTTTCGACTTTCGTTTAATTTATGGTTCTTGAACATGACTAAGGATAGAATTTTTACCTATTTGAATCTAATTTTATACTTTGTTCGTATCTAGAATTAAATATTATTTACTTGATTAGTATCGAAAGAGAAAAATAAAAATACAAAAATGTTTGGTTTAAAAAATAAGACTTACATGAAAGAACATTATTGATATTTATTAGTAAAAAAATATTGATACAAAAACATTAATCGTCTAAAAAGAATTAATAGATAGGATATACCTAGGTGCAAAAATTTTTTTAGACCTTTATAAAACAGGCTAATTATATATAAAAATACTTGATATTCGTATTAAAAATGTAATTAGTTACCTATAAAATATATGTGCCGATATTTTTTATAAGTTTAGATTTTGAGTATACTTTTATTGAAAATTTAACGAGATTTTTTGAAAAAATCACGAGCCCATAGGTCGAGTGATTTAGTTAATAATAAAGAAATATTTAAATTATAATATAATTTATATAATAATAATATGTCTTCAGAAATATTAATAAAACGAGACAAATTTTTTTCAAATATAATTTGACGTCTAATAGTTTTAAACTGACGTGACACAATAAGAAATGGTATAAAAAAAGTTATTATAAGTGTAAAAAATAATATTAAGTGTAAAAATTTTATTATCGAAGTAAGCGATTTACGATAAAAAAATTATGTACAAATAAAAAATAGGTAACAAAAATGTTTTTAAAACACTAAAAAAGTACCGATTACCGATAATTCATAAAGCAGTTGTAATTTAAGTAAAATCGTAAATAGGGGGTACATTTATTACATTAACCAATAAAAAATATATTCCTAGAAATTGTACGTGTCCAAAGAACGAAAACATGTTTCGAAGGCATGTTGAAAATTGAAATATGACAATTGATTTAGTTTATGGTAGCAATACTCTTTTAAAAATGTATTTTAAAAAAAAGCCATCTAAACAACATTAGTAAAAAATCTGTATATCTCGATTCGCCTCAAAACTATTTTTTTCTTTATGGAATATTCCAATACAAATGAGCCGTAAGCTGAATAATTTTCCAAGAATAAATAAAATACAACATCTGTGTATTTGTTTTTGACCAGAAACAAAGTCAGTTCTACCAACTAGTGAATGTTTATCATAAAAATTAATATAAAAAAGATTTGATTCCTTAATATTAGAGTCGATAGATAACCGTAGAAAATATTATTAAATGTAAATTGTTAGTTTTAATTGCGATTTGAACGTAAAATCTTATTAAAATTATTTTCAAATTTTAGAATACTGAAAAATAAAACGAAAAGTAAGTTTAGATTAAAGCAAAACGTAACAAAATATTAAAAAACAATTTTAATTCTAAATAATATATGTGATTGTTGATCAGAATTTAAATATCTAGCACGATATCTTCTATTGATTAATTATTGATCCAATATAAATTGTTAGCGTGTAATAAAAATTTTACATGTAATTTTCAATATAACCAAAGTAATGAATCAAAAAAATATACATAAAAATCTTATTAAATTGAAAACAATAGGTCTAAACATTTAGCAAAAATCAGGGCAATAATAATAATGTGATGAATCAAACAAACTTCAACCATTAGGATCGATTCGAAATAACGAGTTCTTGTACTGGTGTGGTAGTGGTAGTCGAACTCAGGTATTCGAATACCAGAGTATTCGATTCTTAAAAGTATTCGAGTACCGAGTATCCGATTCTTAAAAGTATTCGATTCCGCCCATCACTATATCAATCCCACTACCGCGAATTACCGTCAGAAATCTCTACAGCGTTGCCACTTATTGGAATATTTTTTCGGAAAAGTATTTCTAATATCCAAATGTTGAAAAATGTGTATTTTCTTTTATAGATACAAGAAAAATAGTTAGGTATAAATCTACATTAAATTGTTTAGATTAATTATTCTTAAATAAATTTTAAGTTACTTTCTTTGAACCCAAATATAGAGAAGAATTTTGTATGTTTAATAAAATAATAATACTCTCCAAACATTTCACCCTCGTACAAATGAACACCAGAAGCCAATGGTTGTGCGGGAATTAAAGGGACGACTATTATTATTTGCTGTGGCACTCTAAGCGACTTACTGATGATTGATGGCGCCATTTGGATATGGGTATAGGAAAAAACTGAAAACATAACCACTATCATATGCATACTAGAAATGGAAGAACTGGTTGGGCTTCAGCTGTTATTTTGCTACTACGCATTTAAAAAATTAAATATTTAAATAATTCAATGAACGAAAACATTTTTGATATTATTTTTACTGTCTATAATTACTATAATTTTATTTTTACCAGTCTTATTTTTTGCTTTTGTTTTAAATATTTTTATACATTTAGAGAAAATATGTTTTTAATTTTATTTTTAGCACATTCTTATGTTTATTTTTATATATAAATTAATTTAAATATATGTTTAATGGGAAATTTAAATTTCCCCAAAAACTAACGTTATAGTATCAAGCTGACAACGTCGCAAGGTATTTGACGTTTCTCAAGTTGTGTTTGCGCTTGTCTGAAAATGGGATGTCTAAACTGCACGTTTACCAAAGTTGGAACCATATGCTAAACTTTTTTATTATTAATTTTAGGAAAAAAATGTATTCTTCATAAAAAGTTCTGCATGTTCTAAAATCTAAAATACAATCAACAGATATCAAATTTTTTCAGTCGTGTACGAGGTATGTCAAAAATATGAATTTTACTCACGAGTAAAGTACCATTAAATTTGACAATATCGAAAAATGTTATTAAAAAAAAGTTTATCAGTACCAAAAACTATGTTCAAATATGCAATTACATTCATTTATTTTTAAAAAATAGGTTTTGTGCTTGTTTACTATTTTTTCTATTTTGAATAAACATTTATCTCTTGTGATTGTAAAAGTCATGATAACCTCCTTTCTTAATGTTTTCTAACTATTTTGCAATTTAAACACGTGTTGAATGCATATGCATTTATAATCAACTTTTTATAATAACAATTAATTGTCAATATTCAGAAAAATAAAGGTACTTTACTCTTGAGTAAAATTCATATTTTTTGACATACCTCGTACACGACTGAAAAAAATTGATATCTGTTGATTGTATTTTAGATTTTAGGACATGCAGAACTTTTTATGAAGAATACATTTTTTTTCCTGAAATTAATAATAAAAAAGTTTCCCATATGGTTCCAACTTACTGAGACATATTGTATATTATTTACTCCGATGATCAGTTTTTAAGCTGAAAGAAATAAAAAATTGAAAAGATCAGTATATTTCTTGTTATAAAAATTGTGCGTATACAGAAAATATTTTAATATTATTGAAAATGGCCACAAATCACAAACTACACTAAATAATTTATCGCTTAATACTTGGCCAATTTGCAAAAATACCCAAAAATGGATAATTTCTAACAGATCCAAAAAAGGCAACACTGCATTTATGAATCTACGACCTACGTTACACGTCCAATCAGTGAACGGATAACTAGCGCCCTCAATCTATTGCGGTGGTTAGTAAAATTAGGAGTCTATATGAAAACATTCTATATATGGAAATTTTCTATATATATGGTGCAATATTATTATATATATGGATATTTTTTATATATATGGTGTAACATTATATATATTGGAAGAGTTGTATTTTGTCCCAAACGGCGCCTCATACTTGAGAGCCAGCGTAATTAACCTTTGTATTTAAGTTTATTTTATTAAAAGAAGTCTTGACTATCTAAATCTAACCTGTGTATTTTAATGTATTTTATTAAAAGAAGTCTTTACTATCTAAATCTAACAAAACACCAACATAGAAAAAGGTCTACCAACGGGGAAGTATTATTTATGGTTAAAATCTACTTCATTATTTTCGCAATGATAAAATATGTGTACAAAATTCTGTTGAGCTTTCCAGAATATATCGTTAGCGAAATATAATGATTTTAATAAAATCTTACTTCTGATTGGTTGAAATTTCGTGTCAAATGTCATTCTTCATAGAGTAAGTGTGACATGAATATCCCTCAGAGTAAATATCTCAGATAAAGGAACTACTAGATATGCCCTGTATATCTAATATCATTTACAAAATTTAAGCCAACATCTAGCCCTCTCTCTCGGTAATGTTTGTAGGCGAGGGACGTGAGACGCGCAAAAAAATCTCATGCAGAGGACGAAATCAACAATAAAAATTGACGTGATGTTTTAGACAGTGGCGACGCGAAGAATTCTAACTTTTTATTTATATTAGCAAAAAAATAGAAAATTAAAATTGGGTATTTTACATGTTATTAATATATCACATTTGAATTAAATATGTCGTGAGAAGTTATATAATTTCGATAAAGTTGTATTTTCTGTAATACTGATAAATATTAACAATAAAACATAAAAAAATGTGAATGGTATATAACATAAAAAAGAAAGGAAGCAAAATAAAAAATTATCAAATCTTATCAAATAATTTTATATTTTAAATTATTCAAAAACTACTTTCCTAACTTACTCGTAAAGTGTAAGATTGATTATCTAATGGCTTGAGAAAAGCACCACATTTTTCACATTTCTTTCTCATGGTTAACAACCTCTCAAGAAAATCACTTAAAATAGTTCAAAATATTTAGTACAACCTATAACACTAAAAAATAAAACAAATCAATTCACAAACTGTAAACTATTTAATGTATGATTTTAAATTATCCTGCTTGAAAGTACGCTTATGGAATTTCTAGAGGACGATGTCAACAAAAGTTAACTAGATGTTGGCTTAATAAAAAAGGATAGAATGCCCTCTCTATATATATTTACTCTGAGGATATGCCCTGTATATCTAATGTCATTTACAAAATTTAAGCCAACATCTAGCCCTCTCTCTCGGCAAAGTTTGTTGGCGAGGGACGTGAGACGCGCAGAAAAATCTCGTGCAGAGGACGAAATCAACAATAAAAATTGACGTGAAGTATTAGACAGTGGCGACGCGAAGAATTATAACTTTTTATTTATTATAGCAAAAAATAGAAAATTAAAATTGGGTATTTTACATGTTATTAATATATCACATTTGAATTAAATATGTCGTGAGAAGTTATATAATTTCGATAAAGTTGTATTTTCTTTAATACTGATAAATATATTAACATTAAAACATAGCAAATGCTTGTAAATTTATATTAAATGTACGTATTTAATAATGGAATCAAATAAATAATATTTTTTATTGTTTCTAAAACCTTGTTTACAGTAAGGAGTAAATGCGAATAACATAAAAAAATGTGAATGGTATATAACTACTTTCTTAACTTACTTGTGAAGTGTAAGATTAATTATCTAATGGCTTGAGAAAAGCACCACATTTTTCACATTTCTTTCTCATGGTTAACAACCTCTCAAGAAAATCACTTAAAATAGTTCAAAATGTTTACAAAAATATTTAGTACAACCGTTGTCTGAATATACAGACAATACGGTACAACCTATAACACTAAAAAATAATACAAATCAATTCACAAACTGGAAACTATTTAATGTATGATTTTAAATTATCCTGCTTGAAAGTACGCTTATGGAATCTCTAGAGGACGATGTCAACAAAAGTTAACTAGATGTTGGCTTAATAAAAAAGGATAGAATGCCCTCTCTATATATATTTACTCTGAGGATCGCACCATATATAATTGCCGAACGCACCTACATTGTAAAACGTCAATCATTTGAAGTTTGAAGTTTATTTTAAAAAAGTCTTTCATCTAAACGGTTTCGTCTCGTCTCGTTTTTAATTTTGTGCTTATTAGTATAATATGGAGGTAAAGTACATTTTTTTTGTCATTTCTTTTCTTTATATTTTTGTTTTTTTAGGGCGTAGTAATTAAAGAAGATGAAGGTTTGTTTGAAGTTGATAAAAAATTTATAATTCATATGAGTTTTCTTAAATCATAAAGTGAAAATATTAATTTACCACAATTGCAATCTATAAAGTCCACATTAAGTATTTATATAAGTCTGCAAAAAGTTTTGTAGCTTGTATAGAAACCATTTGAAAATGATTGATAGAACAAATTTTATAACTCCTCTGTAGGCAAACTGAAATATTACATCATATATAAATGAATAAATAAAACGTTTAGCATTATTTGTTCCAAATTAAAATCTTTGGTTTTTTTTCTCAAGTTTTTTGTGATGATCATACTAAAATATATAGTGAACATTTAGATAAGAACCGCGGTATCAATATTTACTTTTTTTCTGCTTATCCTTTGCCATAAAAACTGTCCTATCATGCATTTTCAAATTAAACTATAAAAGCAGATTTTAATAATGTAAATTTAACACACTGGAATCCTATCTTTTTTACAGAATCAATAAAAAATAATGAATTAGATCTTAGTGAAGTGATGTTCTTGGATGAAACATTAATTTGGTTACAGAAAAATTTTAAATTTGATAGTAACGAATTGAAAGAATTAGTTTTGAAGTCTCTGTGTGAAAAATTGGTTAAAAGAATAAGAAAAAAAGGTGAAAGTGAAATACGTTTAAAAGATATAGATATCGAAACAATAAATGAGTATAAATCAATTGAGATACATACAAAAAAATTTGAAGAATATCGTAAATGGTTTTTTGGAATTCATTCGAAAAAAAAGGAGACATCAATTTTATTTGGATTTCTTTATATGGACCTAACCTACGGTTTATTAATGATTAATGATCTTTTTCATAACATGCTAGTTATTCTTACTAATAATGATACGAACGTTGAATTTACTGAAAGTTGTTACGTAATAATGGAAGATTATAAAATTTTTACAGAGATTTTTAATAACAGCGAAATACCAAATTTAGAATATTTGTTAGTTGATTTCAAAGATATTATTATTGTACATACCTTGGAAAGGAAAAAATGTTTATTTGGTAAAATTCCTCCAAATCAATAATTTGCTTTTGCTGAAGAATTTATACTACATAAAAAAAGTACGGTAAGTATATATATATATATACATGTTTTTTAAAACTTTTTAATTAAAACCGTTTTCGAGTTATTTTACTCAATTTCTTTGATTTATTTATTTTTTTTGATTTTTACATTTTCTTCCATGTTTTTGGATTTTTTCCGAATTCCTCAATAATTTTTTGATTTTTTCTAATTTTTAATGGAATTATTCGATTTCTTTTTTAAAATCGCTCCAATTTTTTCGATTTTTTTCAATTATTTTCAGTTTTTCCCATTTTTTCCTTTTTTCCCATTTTTTTTCCAATTTTTTAAAATTGTTCCATTTTTTCCTAATTTTTTTTATTTTTCCCATTTTCCCTGGATTTTTATTCACCATTTTTTTTAAATTTCGTGACTTTCCGATTTTACTTGATATCTTGCAATTTTTTTTTTCGATTTTTCCATTTTTTTCCGATTTCTTGGATTTTTTCCGAGTTCTTCGAATTTTTTTTTTGATTTTTTCTGGAATTATTCAATTTCGTTTTGAAATTTCTGGATTTTTTCATTTTTTTAATTTTTTTTCCTTTTTATTCCAATTTCTTCCGTTTGTTTATCAATTTCAGCCAAATTTCCCGATTTTTCATATTTTCTAATTTTTCAATTTTTGTTAAATTTTTTTTTACAAATATTTCCCAATCTTTTTAAATTTCTCTCAATTTTTTCTCAATATTTCTCCAATTTTTTTATATGTTTTTCCCTATTTTTCATTATTTTTTTTTCTTCTTTTTTTTATATTTTGCATTTATTTTTCCCTATTTTTCTTTGTTTTTGTCCATTTTCTTTCCTATTCTACCCTGTTTGACCCTATTTGGATTAATTTTCCCTATTTCACTTTATATTATCCTATTTTTTTGTTGTTGTTGTAGAGGAGGCACTCGAGAATTGTTAATTTGGTACTAGTAAAATCTTATATTTTTTTGTGGTTATTGCCTACCTATAGAAATAGACGAAAAGACAAACACGGTTGCAGTTGACTTGGGCAAATAAAACAGAGTTCCAAAATTTGAAACCGTTTTCTCGAGTTATCGTTGTGACAGACGGACAGATAGACAGACAGACAAACGGACGGACGGACATTGTAAAGTCAATAAGTACCTTTGCTTTGTTTTGCTACTTAATAAAATTGTTTATATTTGGAAAAGTATTAATTGAAGGTCTAACTATTAAAATTAAAAATCATTATTTTAAGAATCCAACTAACGATTTTTTTTTCTAATTTTCCCATTTTTTTCCCAATTCTCCTATTTTTCTCTATTTTATTTATGTATTCCTTTTTTTCTTTAATTTATTCCTATTATTTTCTGGTTTTTTTTTTACCATTTTTTCTTGTTATTTTGGTTGTTTTTTTTTTCTTCTGTTTTTCTGATTTTTCATATTTTTTTTAATTCATTTTTCCAATTTTTTACTGTTATTTTTTCTTCTATTTTTCTCTTTGCCTATTAATATATTGATTTCAGATCTGTCTAAGAGCCGATAATACAACAGAAACTTATTTAGAAACTGGAAATAAGTCCGGGCAGAAAGTATTCTTAATATTAGGATCAGCTTATACAGAAATAATTTTACATTTGAAAGTAGGATTTGAGTATAGAATATTTTACAATAATATTTTGTAAGTATTTTTTCTTTAATATCTCTAAGATAATTTATTCTAATTTCTATTTTAAGAAAAAAAGAAAACATTAGGATTCTTAAATCAGCCGGATATTTTGAACAATTCAGATTATTCGAAACCAAAGCTTATATCCAAGAATTGGGTAATGCGTTTGTTTATGATATTAATAAAATATTACCAATTAGTGATTATAAGAAATACGCAAATTCCGGTTCAGTATCATTCGAAGCAGTTTTGGACAGTCGATGGTTTGTAGAAAATAAATATCCTGAATTTGCCAAAAGCAACAAATTATATGGATTTTCCACTCCAGGTAAAATACTTTTTATTTATTTGGTCTCTTTCGTTATATATATTTTGAGTTTTATTTTTATTTTGTTGTATGTATAACGTTGATTACGAATTTTTTGATTTATTTCATGAATTTTTGTTATTCTTTGTTTTGTTCAGGGTTGGCAAATATCATGATATTTATATAAATATAATATCGGATATATCACTTGATATATATATCGGCCAACCCTGGTTTTGTTTTTCATGTTTGACACTTGCTCTTATTTGAGTTTATATAATAGACTATCAATCTTTTATATTTATGTATACGCATGTATTATTTTCGTCAGTTTCTTTGTTTAAATTTTTGTTACTGCTATTTCACATTGGTCTGTTTTTCTCTGTAGATTATCAATGTTTTACTTTTCCGCGATTTTAAAACCTTTAAAACAGTTTTTCCTTTACAAATTATAAATTTGCGATTTATTTATTTATTTTTTCTTCTTTTTTTTAGGTTCAGAAGTTCATGTGGTATCATTCTTGGGAGATTCTAAGATTACTATGTATCTATCGTCTTGGATAAATCGATTAATGCCTTTTGGACTTATCCCAGAAATGCGTGTGATTATAAGGAATGTCGTATCTAAATATACATTTATACAAACTACAATATTCACTTATATCGATATTATTGGATACGAACCTAAAGTTCCATTCCAGACTGTTAATTTTTGTAACTATTTTAATGTTTATTTTTACCATTAGTAATTTTTTAAATTTTAGATATTTACATCATGAGTATGATTGGTTAGGTTCTCATAAGTTTTATTAGAAATATTAGAAATTTTGGTATATAAGATGATAAATTAAATTTTTGTAAGTAGCTTGATTGGATTAAGATATTAGCACTTTTGGTAATATTTAAGTAAGTATCACTCTTATTCTATTTTTAGCGATTGATTCAATTTGTTTAACTTTATTATTAGTTCTTTATTATGATTATGAAGAATAATTTTACCTATTTTGATTGGATTTAATTTTTCCTTTGAATCCTTTTTTTTCATTCGTTTTTTCCTTGGTTGTATTGTCTTAGTTATTATATTCATATATGATTTTTACTTACAATTTTTGGCTTGTGTATATTTTCATTTTGATTACTATTTTCTTCGTCATTTTTACCACGATTTGAATAATCCTGTATTGCTGAGTCCTCATCCATATTTAATCCTAGGGGATTTGTAATACATGGGAAAAGTGTTTTTTCTTGTATGTACATATTGTCAGGGGGTTCGGCGTCGCTGTTGTCACTCATTTACCGTATTTTTCAATTTTTTACTTTCCCGGACCAATCAAAGGGAAAGTAAGGTGAACGAGCAAAAAAAAAATCGAGATATCGATGGAAATATCCATTTTGAGGTCCCCCAAGGAGATTGAAACAACCATTTCCAGCGTATGGTCTGTCTGTGTGTAATCTTCCACGATAACTGCCGAACCGTTTGACCAATCAAGCTGAAATTTGGTATGCAGGTTAGGTGTGTGCCTAGAATGCGACCATTAGTTTTTGGTTTAAATCGGTACAGTAGAAGGTCCTTAAGACCGACATTGATTAAATGCACATATAACAATTTTTTACTTTTTTTAAATTATAAGGACAAACAATACACTTTAGTGCAAAATATTGTAGTACAAAATTTTAGAGCATAAAATTCCCTATAACTTTTGTTTTAAACTTTTTCCAGAATTTCCAATAGTTCCGCCACTAGAGGGCGCGTAAAAAATGTGCATGTATGTTTTCTGCAGTTTTTCTTGATTTTGAGGACAGACAATACACTTTAGTGCAAAATTTTATAATACAAAGTTTTAGAGCATAAAATTACCTACATCTTTTGTCTTATGCTTTTTCCAGAATTTCCAATAGTTGCGCCACTAGAGGGCGCGTAAGAAATGTGCATGTATGTTTTCTCTAGTTTTTCTTGATTTTGAGGAGAAACAATACATTTTAGTGCTAAATTTGCTGGTGCATAGTTGTAAAGCATCAAATTTTCTTTAACTTTTATACTTAACTTTTTATCGAATTCCTCATAGTTTCGCCGCTAGATGGCGAGAAAAATACACATTTAGGATTTTCCATTTTTTTAAAATTAAAGGTAAATTATGCTCTTTAGTGCAAAATGTTTCAGTGCAAAGTTGTAAAGCATAAAATTTTCTACAACTATTTTCTGAAAATTTTTCCCGAATTCCCAATAGTTTTCACACATGATTTTAGGAGATCATAACTGTAGCATGCGCATGCGCAGCTTATATCATTATCAACATTGAAATATCAATCATCATCGGCTCGCTATTTTCAATGTGTTCCACAAATTAATGTAATGCTCAGTATTTTGTAATTAAAATAATCCTATTCTCTACGGTCGAGCCGGAAAAGTTCTGGGGTGACACAGCCGATTTTTTTTATAGCACTTGGCTATTTTACCTAATAAGTTTTTACCGGTTTTCTATTCGAATGACAGTCGCTATACGTTTGCACTCTTATCTGTACAGAAAAGCTAAACCTGAACTCTTTTTTTTTGTTTAAAATAATTTTTAATAATTTCTGATTGTAGATTTGTTGTAATTGAAAAAAATAAAAAATCTTTTTGTGTGTTTTAGTATGTATTCTAAAGACTTGTATGGTAAAAGCAAAATAATTGCTACAGATATAAATGTCCTAAAATTTGTATTGGATTTGCCGGACAAATTATTTTATACATGTTTAGAGAATTTTATCAATACTGGAGAATTTAGTTTTAACTCGTTCGAATCGGATTCAAGTCAACATGAACATATTGTAAGTTTTCCAAAAAAATAATTTGTAAATTTATAAACAAATCTCAAAACCAAACATAAAAAATTACTATAATATAATATAATTAATAGAATTTTTTATTTGGATTTAATATAAAACTTTTTTTAGAAAAACTCGAATCCCGTTGGATCTTTGTTCAGCCTTTTATTAATGTCATTTAATAAAAATCTAGATAATAATCTTGAAATAAAATGCAGCAAATTTTTTGACAAAGCGGAAGCTGTTGGTCAGTATCCACTTTGGTTTTATTTAGATTCTAGGTAAGTTACACATTAATAAATTCGATTTATTTATTTATTTATTGTTTATGTATATATTTATTTTTTTTAATATGTATTGTTTTTATAATAAACACGAGAATTTTATTTTATTGCATGGAAACTTCGAAGGTGATCACTAATTTGTTGAATTAAATTTATATTGTGTTGTGTGTTGTGATTTTTATTATAGTTTGTAAAATAAATTTGAAGATATTTTATGTCTAAGAACCACTCAATTATTTGCGGAACTGAGACTGAATAATTAAATAAATATGTTACTATATTTTGATTGTGATGGAGCTTTTTTACGCTCATATATTTATTACATTTTAAACAAAGTTTACACATTTAAATCAAATTTATTTGACCTATAACAATACGATACCAATATTACTTTTTTTACCAAAACTAAAGTGTTTAATTTAAAGATAATTGTAATAGCCTTCAAACATATTCGAAATTTTTAAATCTGGTAGAGATGTAGTTTAAGGGGTGTACAGATTCCAAAAACGTGAATTATGTCTCACATATTATATACCGCTGACAAAACATACTAAAACTGCAAAAGTTGCCGACAAGGATAATTTATCATTCTTTATATTTAGACGCACTTATTGTAGAAAATTAGTAATTTGTAAAAATAAATTGGTAAAACGGACTTGAGTTTCATCGATTGTTAATTGGAACAGTCCGTAGATTATATTTTTGATTGTTTTGTATCGAATAGATCAATTTTTTTCTTATCGGTCAACCGAATATCGAATTTTATCGAGCAAATTCGGTACAGGAAAAAAAGTGGTCAAGTTCAACTTCTACAAGGATTCCTATCATGATTTATACATTTTGGGGGAATTAGATCAACATTTTTCAATTCTACGAGAAAATACAATCTTTGGAGCGGACAGTGAATATAGCTGATGACCCAGACTTTTATCTCGTATAGTTGGAATGCTGCAAGTCGTTTGATTACTGTAAATGCAATTTATGACTCATCAGTTGACGATTTAATCGCGACGATTACACAATTTGAATTTAAATTTACCTTTAACTGACTCTTAAATTGTTAAATCTAATCCAACGGAAAAAATTAATAATAATTTTAATTCAACCAATAGTGCAACTATAACTTTAAATCAGATTATTTAAATTTCATTCCGCGCAATTCGGCGGAAATGCGAATGACTTAATAGTATATTGTTTAACGTGCAAGGAATGATAGATATTTCCCACGCGAGTATGAAGTTTGCAGCATGATCCGCAGGCGAATGCTGCAAATCATACGAGTGGGAAATTAGCATTCCATGCGAGTTAAACACTAATAGATAATAGCGAAATGATTTAACAAATAACATGAATTTCAAATTTAACGTCATTCAAAATTTCTATTTAGGTACAATTAAAATATCAATTACACTTAGTATAAATGAGAAGTCTTGAAAAATGATTTATAGGACTTTTCATATTTTTCCTTAGATAATTCTGGAATTAAACTTAAACATGCCTGATTTGCGGCAGCAGCTATTTCTGGAGGAGTAAGTTCTAATTCACTTTCGCTGCTCATCGTAGGATTTTAAACGTTTCACAGCTATATAAATATACGAAAATAGAACTGTCATTACTTGAAATTGACATTCCATGAAAGACCTGATTTATTGAAATAATTACACAATGAATTATTGTGTTATCAGATACGGAAATGAAATTGGAGACATACAATATACCTCATTGATTTATCAAGAACAGTTAAGAGCAGTTTTGTATTATAGCCGTAGAAAAAAATATTTTTATCACTGAAAAATACGTATTAACAGATTTAGTTTTTACGTGGGGATACTCAATTTTCATTTGATCATAACTTTAAAAATATAAAGATATAAAAATGAAATTTATGCCATTCGATTAGTTTTATAAAACTCTAAATGGGAAAAATATATTTGTCTCTGAGAAATACGTATTAACATTTAGTTTTTACGTTGATGCTCAATTTTCATATGATCATAACTTTAAAAATATAAAAGATAAAAAAATGAAATTTATGCCATTCGATTAGTTTTATAAAACTCTAAATGGGAAAAATATATTTGTCACTGAGAAATACGTATTAACAGTTTTAGTTTTTACGTTGATGATCAATTTTCATTTGATCATAACTTTAAAAATATAAAAGATAAAAAAATGAAATCTACGTAAATACATGAAAGTAAATGATAATACATGTAAATAAATGAAAATAAATGAAAACAAACGAAAATACATGAAAGTAAATTAAAATAAATGAAAACAGATGAAAATAAATTAAGATAAATTAAAACAAATGATAATACATGAAAATTAATGAAAAAAAATAAAAATAAATGAAAATACATGTAAATGCATTAAAGTAAATGAAAATAAATGAAAATAGATGAAAATAAATGAAGATAAATGAAAATAAATGATAATACATGAAAATAAAAGTTAATACATGAAAATAGATGAAAATAAATAAATATAAATGAAAATAAATGATAATACATAAAAATAAATGATAATACATGAAAATAAATGAAAATAAATAAAAATAAATGAAAATAAATGAAAATAAATGAAAATAAATGAAAATAAATGAATATAAATGAAAATAAATGAAAATAAATAAAAATAAATGAAAATAAATGAAAATAAATGAAAATAAATGAAAATAAATGAAAATAAATGAAAATAAATGAAAATACATGAAAATACATGAAAATAAATGAAAATTTATGAAAAGAAATGAAAATAAATGAATATAAATGAAAATCTACGTAAATACATGAAAGTAAATGATAATACATGTAAATAAATGAAAACAAATGAAAATAAATGAAAACAAACGAAAATACATGAAAGTAAATTAAAATAAATGAAAACAGATGAAAATAAATTAAGATAAATTAAAACAAATGATAATACATGAAAATTAATGAAAAAAAATAAAAATACATGTAAATGCATTAAAGTAAATGAAAATAAATGAAAATAGATGAAAATAAATGAAAATAAATGATAATACATGAAAATAAAAGTTAATACATGAAAATAAATAAATATAAATGAAAATAAATGATAATACATAAAAATAAATGATAATACATGAAAATAAATGAAAATAAATAAAAATAAATGAAAACAAATGAAAATACATTTATTTTCATTTATTTTCATTTATTTTCATGTATTATCATTTATTTTTATGTATTATCATTTATTTTCATTTGTTTTCATTTGTTTTTATGTATTATCATTTATTTTCATGTATTATTATTTATTTTCATGTATTATCATTTATTTTCATGTATTATCATTTATTTTCATTTACTTTCATGTATTTACATGTATTTTCATTTGTTTTCATTTATTTTCATTTATTTTTATTTATTTTCATTTATTTTCATTTATTTTTATTTATTTTCATTTATTTTCATTTATCTTCATTTATTTTCATTTACTTTTATTTATTTTCATTTATTTTCATGTATTTTTATTTATTTTCATTTATTTTCATTTATTTTCATTTATTTTCATTTATTTTCATTTATTTTCATTTATTTTCATTTATTTTCATTTATTTTCATTTATTTTCATTTATTTTCATTTATTTTCAATTATTTTCATTTATTTTCATTCATTTTCATTTATTTTCATTTATTTTCATTTATTTTCATTTATTTTAATTTATTTTCATCTATTTTCAATTGTTCTCATTTACTTTAATGTATTTACATGTATTTTCATTTATTTTCATTAATTTTCATTTATTTTCATTTATTTTCATTTATTTTTATTTATTTTCATTTATTTTCATTTATTTTCATTTATTTTCATTTATTTTCATTTATTTTCATTTACTTTCATTTATTTTAATTTATTTTCATCTATTTTCAATTGTTCTCATTTACTTTAATGTATTTACATATATTTTCATTTATTTTCATTTATTTTCATTTATTTACATATATTTACATATATTTACATATATTTTCATTTATTTTCATTTACTTTTATGTATTTACATGTATTTTTATTTATTTTCATTAACATTCATGTATTTTCATTTGTTTTCATTTATTTTCATCTATTTTCATTTATCTTCATTTATTTTCATCTACTTTCATTTATTTTCATTTACTTTCATGTATTTACATCTATTTTCATTTATTTTCATTTATTTTCATTTATTTTCATTGATTTTCATTTATTTTCATTTATTTTCATTTATTTTCATTTATTTTCATTTATTTTCATTTATTTTCATTTATTTTCATTTATTTTCATTTATTTTCATTTATTTTCATTTATTTTCATTTATTTTCATTTATTTTCATTTATTTTCATTGATTTTCATTTATTTTCATTTTTTTTCATTTATTTTCATTTATTTTCATTTATTTTCATTTATTTTCATTTATTTTCATTTATTTTCATTTATTTTCATTTATTTTCATTTATTTTCATGTACTTTCATGTATTTTTATTTGTTTTCATTTATTTTCATGTATTATCATTTATTTTCATTTACTTTCATGTATTTACATGTATTTTCATTTGTTTTCATTTATTTTCATTTATTTTCATTTAATTTCATTTATATTCATTTATTTTCGTTTATTTTCATTTATTTTCATTTATTTTCATTTATTTTCATTTATTTTCATTTATTTTCATTTATTTTCATTTATTTTCATTTATTTTCATTAATTTTCATTTATTTTCATTTCTTTTTATCTATTTTCATTTATTTTCATTTATTTTCAACTATTTTCATTTGTTCTCATTTACTTTCATGTATTTTCATTTATTTTCATTAATTTTCATTTATTTTCATTTGCTTTAATGTATTTTCATGTATTATCATTTATTTTCATGTACTATCATTGATTTTCATTAATCTTCATTTATTTTCATCTATTTTCATTTATTTTCATTTACTTTAATGTATTTACATGTATTTTCATTTGTTTTCATTTATTTTCATTTATTTACATGTATTTTCATTAAATTTCATTTACTTTCATGTATTTTCATTTATTTTCATTTATTTAAACGTATTTTCATTTATTTTCATCTACTTTCATTTATTTTCATTTACTTTCATGTATTTACATCTATTTTCATTTATTTTCATTTATTTTCATTTATTTTCATTTATTTTCATTTATTTTCATTTATTTTCATTTATTTTCATTTATTTTCATTTACTTTCATGTACTTTCATGTATTTTCATTTGTTTTCATTTGTTTTTATGTATTATCATTTATTTTCATGTATTATTATTTATTTTCATGTCCATTTTCAGCCCGTTTATTTTTGTCCATTTCCACACTTTCAAACTTTTTTCAAAAATACAAATTGACACAGTTTAAACAGTCTTATCAGAAGTGTCATAAACGTGTGTTTATTCTAACTTAAGTAAGATGTAGACATCTTACACCTAAGTCCAGCCAGGAACCAAATTAGGTAAAGTGTTTTTTAATTGTTTAAGAGCATGATTTACTTGACGAACAGATACACCTGAGGGGTATCAGTGTGATCGGAGGAAGCAGATTTTATGATTGTGGGCGTATATATCCTATCCCTTTGACCGCACGTTTCTCAGTCTTTACCAGGGTAGATATAAAAGTTGGTCTAATTGCATCGACTAGATTTATCACAATAGTTAAATTTGTATGAGAGTTTTGGGCTTAATATAAATCAAATAAATAAAACATTTATTTATAAAAATAGGCATATAAATATACAAATTTATACAATAAATTAATTATGAATAATAATTTTTAGAGGATTTTGAGCCATAATTTCAATTATGTTCGTTAAAATCTGTGTAGTCGTACAGAATCAATATAATTTAAAATAATACTGTATTGCAGCATATACCAAGATTTTGTTTCTTTGGTTATCTTCGATTCATCAAGCAGGTCTTATAATATTTTCACCATTATTGTTCATAATTACAAAAAAAGAAAATTAATCAGTCCATTTTTATGCCAATGAATTTTCAGAAAGTGGCGTTATTTCTAAGTTGTGAATTATAACTGTTAAGATTATTTTTATAAAAATGTTTTGGTCAGGAATGATATTGAACAAGTGAAATAAAATAATATTAAGTAATCAAAACCATATTTTAATACATATGGTAAAGGTCAATTTTAAAATTATAAATTTTCAAATTTTTTTCAGCCATTTTTAAAAATTCCACAATTTTCCTAATAAAATTTTGAAAAAAAACACAATTATAAAGTTTTTTTTATTACAAATTAACAATTTTTTTTGAATGTTTAATATTAAAATTTAATAAAAAAAAAATATTCAATAAGAAAAAAATTATTTCAAAATTAAAATAAAAACTAGCCGCGAAACTATACCAAATTCGGAAAAAAATAAAGACAAATTTTTTAGGAAATTTATATTCTCAATTTTGGTTTCCTGTTATTTTTTTAAAAAAATAATATTTTATAATATTTTCAAATCTCAAAATATTGGGGTGAGTTCTATATGAAAAAAAATAATAAACATTACAAAAATTATAAAAACAAAATATAAAAATGTATGTCCTGCAACACCTCCTCTTCTGTGCCTTTTCTTCTGTATAATTAGTTCCACTCTAATCTCCCTCTATTCTTCCAAATAATTCCTTATTGAATATGGTTATGATTTAATATTCTTGCATTTTTTATTAAAACCATATTTTTTAGGTAAATTGGTATATAATTTATTTTCTTATATATTAGTTTACAAAATTACCATTTTATCAGTTTTTTTTTATATAAATTTTTCGACAAAATGTTTTTTAAAAATTTTTGTCAAAAAAAAATATGATTTGTTTATTATTTTTTTAATGTCTATTTTTTTAAATTCAATTTTCTTCTGTTCCTTGATTAATGAATAAAAATTTTTTTATCAAATTTGACAAGCTTGCCATTTACTTTTTAATTATACAGCAAAATTTTACTTTAATATTTTTTTCAAAATTTAACTTTTTCTATTAAATTATTATACAAATAATAATCATTTATATAATAATAATGATATGATAATACAAATAAGATTTTTTTACACTCCACAATTGTTGATTTTAAATATTTTATACACCAATTATTCTCAATAAATGCTTCAAAATTAAACGTTTAACAATAAAATCTGTTTATAAAATTCAAAAATCATAAAATTATTTATGTGATTCAACCCTCTTAACAAATAAATAATAATTAACTTATAAAAATAGCTCATACAGAGTATTTCATTACAATATATAGGCATCGACTTTTGCGTCTTTTTTAGATTTTGATCCAAAATTATGGATTTATCTGAAAAATTACAAAAAATCAAAATTGTAGAACATAAAATTTCCTACAAATTTTGTTTTTACTTTTTCGAATTTCGCCGCTGGTTTTTATTTTAATTTTTAAATAACTTTTATGTTATTAAATTATTTTTTTTTGTTAAATTTTAAATTAAAAAAATATTTGTTGAAATTATATAGCCAAAAATGTAAATAGTTAAAAAAATTCAAAGATAAGGGTAATTTTTGATAAAAAATTTGATTTTTTTAATTTTTTTTAAACTAACTTTATTAAAGTACCTAATTCGATACAAAAAACTGAAATAATTGATTAAATAATTACTGTCCTTAGAGTGTTCGGAAAGTTGGGTGAGATCACCCCCTCTTTATTATTTTTAATCTGATTTTTATTGCCTGCGGTTAATGTGAAATATTTTTACACATATTTTTACACTTACTTTTTTATCCGGCAAATGGTATTTCGTTTAGATAAGCGCTTTGATGATGTGAATAAACAAGTTTTTAGTCCTTTACGGTGCATTTTTAAATATCCTAATTGATATTAACAATAGTCCCTTCACTTCACGAGCACAATTATTAGTTGAAGATTTAAATAATCGAAATAATCAGAACACTAAAATCACCACACTTATCTCTAAGAAAGATCAGACTAATAACAAAATGTGTCAAAAATAGTCCAACTTAAACTTCTTTCCCCAAAGTAAGTACCGACAAAAAATCACACCCCCACCACCACTGATTTTTGCTAACAAAGTTCTTTGCCTTCAATAGATACCGATTGTTGGTAATTAAACCGTCAAACAATGCCGATATGCCAATGTTGCAGTGGCGGCTCGTGAACTTTTTAAGAGAGGAGGCTGGACATAAAACGTTTTTGTAAAAATATACCCCATTCAGTCAATTAATTTAACCTTTGCGCAGCGACCGTATCAGCTACTTCAGTGACAAAATTAATTGTTGCCCAGCAAGAACCAACGTGGAGGTATAGAGTTTCTCTTGCCAAAAATTTTTTTTGTATGTTTTTTGTTTTTTATTTTTTAATGTTTTTTATTTTTTTGGAATTTTTCATAGTTTGTTGCTGTTTCGTCAACCTGCCACGAAAAAAAAGGAACGTCTAATAATTCATCCTCTATATGATTTCGGAGGACATAATTGATTGAATCGAGAATTTCGTTTTGTATTGTTTTTGAGGTGCCTGCAAATACTGACGCGTTACTCATAAAATCACGAAGCTTACCATCGTATTTAGTAGTATTTACAAAACAAATCTGCCAAGAAATCAATGATTTTTTTTTTAAATTTCGCGGTTATTGTCTGTAAAATATCTGGTTTCTTTCTTAATAAAACACTATTTAATCTTTTACTCTCGCTAGCACGAAATCGAATGAATTCATTCTCCCCCGGCCACCGGCAGATTCATTTATTAATCACCCAACTTATATAAACACATGAATCATTATATCTCAATACAGTACATCTTTCCCTTTTTCCAAATTCATCATTTATGTACAATTTTCCAACAAATAATTGAGAACAATATTATAATGTAATGTTACAAAATTACTTTCATAATTTGCACAAGGAAAGGAACAAAGTAAAAATAACATTAAACAAAATCCCCAATACCAATAAAAAACAATTAAAGTTATAACAATATTTTATAAAATAATACAAATAGGTAATAGGTAAATAACAGAACCAATGACCAAATTACCAATTAAGAATATAGTTTTTATCGACAGTCAATGGTATCACTTTCATTTTTTTTTTGTTTTTTTTACAACCTTCTATTCTCCTTCAATTTTTTTCAGATGGACAATATTCCTTCTATATTCCTGTCCCGTCTTGTCATTTCTAATTAAAGTGTCGCCACTATTATTTTCTACCACGGTATACTCTTTAGGGTTAAAGTTGCTGGTTAATTTATTTTCCTTAATTAAATTTTTTCTATAAACTTTGTCTCCAATTTTCAAATCGCTTTCTACAGCTTTCCATTTTCTATCGCTGTATTCTTTACCTTTTTCCTTTTCTATAGTGTCTCTTTCCGTAACTTCTTCATTTATTGTTCCTTCTAGCAAATCTATAGTGGGTAATTTATCCCGTAGCTGTCTTCCAAAAAACAGTTCTCCAAGTTCTCCAGGTGTTTTTCTCGTTACTGAATGTGGAGCCTTGTTATACATAACTAGATAATCTAACAACTCCTGCCTCCAGTCCTTTTTCATAACCTGGCTGATTTTTAATCTTTTTAGAATGTCTTTATTTTGGCGTTCTACTTCACCATTTTGTTGTGGCCAGTATGGGATTGTATTATAGATGCGTATTCCGCATTCATTACAAAAATTCTTCATTTCCACGCTTGTAAATTGCCTGCCATCGTCCATCGTTATAGATTGCGGATAACACAGTCTAGCAAATGTATCTTGTAATACTTTAATGGTATTTGCAGCGGTTATTTCTTTCATTATTTTTATTTTGTTATAAATACTAAAGGAGTCAACGATAACAAAAATATAGTCACCACTGGTAGAGGTCCCATAAAATCTGCAGCTGTATCCACCCAAGGCTTGGTTGGAATTTACCATCCTTTCCGCCTCACTGTCCATCTTTGGCCACCATACCTTGGTACATAGTCGACCCTTCATTGAGACAATTCCAGGATGGCCTTCATGTGCCGCTTCTAATACTCTCTGACGCAATACTTTAGGTATTACGATTCTTGTGCCTCGTAGGAGTACTTCTTCCACAAAGCAAAGTTCATTTTAGAATATTTTATATACCATCCCACTTATTATTATTAAGCGATTCTTTAACCTTTAGAGTTTCTGGGTCTGTTTCAGACAGGGCCCTAATTTCACTGAGAGGCACTGCTTTGGGTCGGGCAAAATCTACTACCTGGTTAATGTATTCGTCTTGGTCAAAAGTTGTATTTGACTCTGCTATGCATAGTCTTGACAAAGGGTCAGCTATATTATATTTCCCCGGTCTGTAGATAACTTTGTATTTGAACGCTTGCAGCCGTAAAACCCACCTTTCAATTCGAGCGCTAGGTTTTGATTTAGGCCCGAATATTACTTCTAGTGGTTTATGGTCTGTGATTAACTCGAACTCATCCAAACCATAAAATAACATTTTGTAATGTTTAACGGCCCAAACCAACGCTAATGCTTCCTTTTCTGTTTGGCAATAACGCTGGATTCTGTCCTTTAAATTGGATCAAAACTGCGCCTAAACCAACTGGACTGGCATCTGCGACTACTTGTGTTTTATCCTTTGGGTCATAATAGCCTGGAGTTTTAATTGAACTCAATGATGTTTTTAATTATGTGAATGCTGTTTCTTGTTCTTGATTCCAATATTTCTTAATATTTGCCTGTTTGCCCAATTTTAACCTTAAAAGTTTGCGAAGTGGTTCGGTCTGCATTGCTAAATTGGGAATCAATTTGCCGACGTAGTTCAAAAGCCCTAGAAAACTATGGATTTCATCGACTGTAACTTGTGGTCTAAAACTCTGTATAACCTTAATATAGTTTTCTAATTGTCGAATTGATATTGCGGAAAGTTGGTGTCCTAAGAATTTAACTTGAGTTCGTTTGAAAATGCATTTTGCTTTATTTACCTCTATATTGTTTTCCGCCAAAACATTAAGTGTTGAATTAAGTCTTGTATCATGTTCGGTTCCATCTTCGCCGAAAACCAATATGTCATCTATGAAGTTGACTGTCCCCTCGCATTTAGATAAAATTCTTTCTAATATTTTTTTAGAAAATTTCAGGAGCATTAGTTATTCCAAACATTGGTCTCTTGTAACGAAAAAGCCCCTTCCTTCTTATGAACGTGGTGATTTGACGGGATTCAGGTGCTATTTCAATCTGGTGAAAGGCCGTTCTTTATATTTAATTTAAAGTGACCTTTATACCCACATTTCTTACAAACTGCACCAATAGCTGGACAATCTCTATTGTATTTGTGCTCTTTAGCGCCGCATCTGCCACAATATTTAGCCTTTTTATTAGGATTCCATGCTTTTACATTGTCTACTGATTGTGAACAACTTGATTTATTATCAACAAAATTCTTCATCTGTTGTTGGACTGCTTCTAAAGAGTTTGCTTCCCTCACAATATCATTCAGTGTAACTTGGTCCCCTGATGATAATATTTTCTTGCGCAATTCAATTCAGTTACATTTCTCAGCAATCTGATCAATTAAATTTTGTTCAGAATTAGTAAACCTACATTTTTGCGCTTGATTGCGGAGCCTTATTAAATATTTATCAAATTTTCCGTTTGGCAACTGCTCCATCAAGCGAAACAAATGTCGTTCATATATTTTACATTGCTTAGGCGTAAAGTATTTATCTAATTTACTTAAAGATATCTGGAAAACATCTTCTTGACCATCTGGACTTGATTCTGGTAAATTATAAAAATCTCTTGCAGTCCCATTCCCCAGGAATGTAACAACAATGCTTTCCTATTTGTTGGAGACTCGACGTTAGATACCTCAATGTATATAAGGAAAGCCTCCTCCATTTTTCTTATCGTACTCGGGTTGAATTTGGATCGCCATCGCAATCAAAATGTTCTATTGTTGGTAACATGGACATTTTATTGTCTCGATATACACTGAAACAGGAATAATCCTTTTCAGCTAAGCTACCTTGCGAATTATCATTTTGTTGGCTCGATATACACTGAAGCAGGAATGTTCCCTTTCAGCTATACCGCCTTAAGAATTATTTTGTTGGCTCGATATACACTGATGCAGGAATGTTCCCTTTCAGCTATACCGCCTTAAGAATTATTTTGTTGGCTCGATATACACTGAAGCAGGAATGTTCCCTTTCAGCTATACCGCCTTAAGAATTATTTTGTTGGCTCGATATACACTGAATCAGGAATGTTCCCTTTCAGCTATACCGCCTTGCGACTTTGTACATATACATACGTCTAACATGCCAGTCAGTACCCCACTCTCTTAATTAAATTTAATCATTGTTTTATTTATATATATATTTATTTATTTATTTATTTATTATTTTTTTGTTTTGTTTGGATTTCAGCACAGCACATTTTCATGCCTGCGAAGATTTATTTGTACCACTGCATGCCTACGTCGTATACTACAAGTCAATTAACTTAGTATTATTGTATTTTTTCCATTTTAGTTTGTATTTTTTTTTTTTTTTGATAAATTCAGTAAATGAAATGTCTTTATTATTTCATTACATTGCCAAATTTTATCAAATATTATTTCTAATAAAATAGTTAGTACTTATATTTCCGTTTTCACTCGTCGCCACTGTAAAATATCTGGTTTCTTTCTTAATAAAACACTATTTAATCTTTTACTGTCGCTAGCTCGAAATCGAATGAATTCATTCTCCCCCGGCCACCGGCAGATTCATTTATTAATCACCCAACTTATATAAACACATGAATCATTATATCTCAATACAGTACATTGTCTTTAACTGTATTGTTACGATTTTCTATTTCGCGTGTACGAGCAGAATCATTAACATTAACAATATTTTGTTTACCGGTTAATTTAAACTTAATACTCGATGTAATATGTTCCTGCGATTTTTCATGTCTGTCTAGACCGCGAGCTAAATTTTTCAAATCATTATAACCCAAGCGCTCCCAACATGAAGAATTATTAGTTGTAAATAATAAACAATACCAGCAATATAACTTATTGTGTACCTCAGATCCTGTTAACCATAAATATTTTTTATAATTGTCAGTATTAAATGATCGATTTTGATACTTACCTGACATCACTAATCCTGTTAAACCCGGTAAAGGCCGTTTATTTTTAAAAAACACTTTTGTGTCATATGTTAATCCACTAAATGGATTTTTTAAAAAGTCAGAAACTAAATCACTGGCACTCATTTTAAATTTTAATCATTTACCGAACAGACAAATTATTTCGCGTGGCGTCACTTAACAATTATTCCCGCTAATCATAAAACAAAAACACCCTCGCAATGCAATCCGCATGTGTGGTATGGTATTCCCCTGAAAGGAAGAAGACTAGCCTACTAAGACTGTTGCCATTTCAGCTATTTTTTACGGTATTTAGCAATTGGACTGGTCGAAAAACGGCAACTGTGTTGAGCAACACGTGTTTAGGATTTGAGGTATATGTGTCATTTTCCACCGGAGTGAAGGCTAGCCTACCAAGACTGTTGCCATTTCAGCTATTTTTTACGGTATTTAGCAATTGGACTGGTCGAAAAATGGCAACTGTGTTGAGCAACACGTGTTCAGGGTTTGAGAGATGTACAGATTCGATTGAGACTAGCCTCAGGTCCCCGTTGTCAGATTTAAAAATAATTACTGAGAACAGGGAATTAATTGTGAAATTTTAAAAAATATTAGAAACACTAAATAAAATGAATGATCAACAAAATATTTCTGGTGCTGTTTGCTGAATAAATTAATAAATTGGTGAGGAGGCTGAGCCTCCTAAGCCTCCTTCGAGGCAATGTTGGGTAGCTAGAATCTATCTTATTATGTTTTACTACTTATTAACCGTGCGATGTGTAAAAGTACCAATACATTTGTAAATTAAATCTCAATGTTAACTTACTAAATATATTAATTGAATACTTATTATAAGTTGCCCAGGTAGCAGAGTGACGTGTTAAAGACGTTGAAAATTGGTGTATTCTCGTCAACTGACGTAATTTGGGCCAAAACATGACGTGAAAAAAACGTTGTTAGGTGGACGTTTTTAAGACGTCATAAAAAAACGTAATATATTCGTCGAATTTTGGTATTAGTTTTCGAATAAATATATAAAATCGTATTTTTTAGAAATTTGTTTATACCTAGTCAGTGCACACCGACATTACCAATAAAATTAAAACAGAAAGTTATTTCTACTCGGCAAGATTTCGCCCGAAATCATAGCCTTAACCATGTATTGAATACCATATTGGAAAATAAACTAAAATATAACCAACAATTATTATTACATAGACTGTTTTGTTGGGAGATTAATTCCCATGAAAGGTTTAGAAAAAACACACTGTTCACATAAACTTATAATGAACTATATAAATATTTTTAAAACAAAAAATATATTTTGACAGGCGACTGCGACTACCACTGTCTGTGGTTCAGATCTTAATGTTTAAAAAATAAAAAATGTTATTTCCCCGAGTTATCTTCTTCTCTTTCTTCGCTTTTAGTAAGGTGACTCTCTCTTATTAAAATAGGCAGCAGCATATTATAGCGAATTCCCAACATGCCGGCCGCCTTGGAAGATGTTAAAAACACTTTCAACAAAAATAGTTTTTTAAAAACATTATTAAAGTACAACAAATGTTATTCGTTCATTGGTAAGATACAAATTTTTGAAATTGGTCTTTTTAGTACACCAGTTTCAGTTTGAACGCTCACAACGCGCACAATATTATCCTTGCCCGGATGTAGCTCAATGATTTTTCCAAGTCTCCACTGGAGTGGAGGTAAGTTGTCATCCTTCAGAAGAACTACTGTGTTAATTGTATAAATGGTTTGATGATCCTTTCTCCATTTAGCTCGAACTTGTAACTCGCAGAGGTATTCCCTATGCCATCTTTTCCAAAAATGTTGAGTAATTTGCTGAACTCTCTCAAACCGTTTGAGTCGGTTTTCGTTAACTGGAATGTAGTTGGGTTCTGGAACTGCTGTCATTGATCGACCAATCAAAAAGTGAGCTGGCGTTAAAGGATTTAGGTTATCAAGGTTAGAAGTTAGAGGACAGAGAGGTCTGGAATTCAAAACAGATTCGATTTAAGTGAGAACTGTGCTAAAATCTTCGTAAGTGAGATGTGCATTTGCTATCACTGCTTTCATGTGACGTTTTGCGCTTTTTATGGCAGCCTCCCACAGCCCACCGAAATTTGGAGCCCTTGCTGGAATGAAGTGCCATGTTATGTTATCTTTTGACAAGAAATTACTAATATTTTCTGATTCTTGTTGCAAAAATGTTTGTAAATTTTGAAGTTCTGAAGCAGCTCGCACAAAATTTGTTCCATTATCAGAAAACATATTGGCTGGTTTGTCACGCCTACTAATAAATCTTTTAAAAGTAGCTGTAAAGCTAGCAGAATCGAGATCAGAGACGACTTCGATATGACAAGCCTTTGTAGCTAAACAAATAAATAAACATACGTACGCTTTAATAAGCTTTGCTCCACGTAATTTTCGATCTTTGATCAAAAATGGACCTGCGTAGTCCACCCCTGTATTAAAAAATGGAAAAGTTTGATTTATTCGATAGTGAGGCAAATTACCCATCAAGTATTCATTAGTTTTTGGTTTTAGCTTGAAACATGTTACACAATCTCTTACAACTCCTTTGGAGATATTGCGCCCAGATAAGGGCCAAAATTTTTCCCGAATAGATGCTAATAGCATCGTTGGTCCGAAATGAAGTAATTTAACATGCTCGTCTCTTAGTATTAATTTTGTAATAAAATTTTTGTTTGGTAAAATGATCGGATGTTTTTTATCGAAATTGTGACTTCCTTGTTGAAGTCGACCACCGACTCTTATTAATTTGTCTGAATCAATAAATGGATTTAATGAAATAATTGAACTACGACTGTTTAAGTTTCGTTTTTTTTGTTAAATCATGATATTCGTGAGGAAAAGCTTCCTTTTGTACAATTTTGATTATTATTTTTAATGAAGTTTGTAATTCATTTGGTGTTAAAGCACCATACGTTCGGTTATTTGATTTGGAAAGTGAATTTTTAATGAACCGCATACAAATCGCTATTACTCTTTGAAGTTTTAGGAAACTTGAATATTTTTTCAATATAGGAAAATTAATACTAGAATGGTTTACAATTATACGCTGTTCTGGCATAATTTCATTTTGAAACGGTTTCATTAAATTTTGATTATCTTTCAAGTCTTGACGAAGCCAAGCCGGGCCTGACCACCAAAGTGTAGAATTTTTCAAAGTTTTTAGATTGGTACCGCGCGACAATAAATCTGCTGGATTTTCGTTTGACGAAACGTGTCGCCAATCATCAAAGTTAGTAAGTCGTTGTATTTCGCTTACGCGATTTGCTACAAAGGTTTTCCATCGATTTGGAGATGCTTTAATCCAAGAAAGTGTTATTTCGGAATCTGACCATAAGTAGAATTTTGTAAATTTTATTTCGAGTGAATCGCGAACCTTTTGTAGCAATTGAGCTAATAAAAGAGCGCTGCAAAGTTCTAATCTTGGCAATGTCACTTTTTTAATCGGCGCAACCCTACTTTTTGCACACAAAAGTGCGACAAAATACTGTCCTTGAAATTTAGTTCGAATATAGATGCAAGCACCGTATGCCCGTTCGCTTGCGTCTCCGAAGCCATGAATTTCGATTGTTTAATAATTTGAAATCGTAACACATCTAGGTATTGAAATAATATGTAAATCAGACAATTCAGCTTTAAAATTTGACCAAACATCTTTTAAGGGTAATGGAATGTCATCATCCCAATCAATTTTTGCTTCCCATAGACTTTGAATTAAAAGTTTGGCTTTAATTACGAGTGGTCCTAATAAACCTAGACCCAGGTAGCAGAGTGACGTGTTAAAGACGTTGAAAATTGGTGTATTCTCGTCAACTGACGTAATTTGGGCCAAAACATGACGTGAAAAAAACGTTGTTAGGTGGACGTTTTTAAGACGTCATAAAAAAACGTAATATATTCGTCGAATTTTGGTATTAGTTTTCGAATAAATATATAAAATCATATTTTTTAGAAATTTGTTTATACCTAGTCAGTGCACACCAACATTACCAATAAAATTAAAACAAAAAAGTTATTTTTACTCGGAAAGATTTCGCGCGAAATCGTAGCCTTAACCATGTATTGAATAATATATTAGAAAATAAACTAAAATATAACCAACAATTATTATTACATAGACAATAACGAAATCAGAACTTTATAAATTCCTAAGGAAATTTATTAGAAATCACTGTCTTTGCGGTGGCCCAGTGTTGCCAGTAGCCTGATAATTATCGATATCTAACATAATTTTTCTTAATCTTGCTTACGAACTGATAAATCGATAATGATAACCTATAATGTAGCTAATTAGATAGAGATAAAAATTTCAAATAAATCAATATATCAATTTTTTTCTGATAGTTTATCCTGGAATCTACTAATTTTGTGGTCATATTCCAATAATTTTAGACTAGACGTTTGACGTCTGGCAACCCTGCGTCCGCCTTTGCTGTATCGAAGCTTTGGCGCAATACAAGCCATTTTGTTGTGTGTTGTGCTTTTGTGGTTACAGTTATTATTTAATTCAATTACGATTTTCATTTAAATAAAAAAATAATCAAACTACTTTTTAACCACGGCTGCTGGAGTTAGAAAATATTGTTCTTTCAAATTCATATGATGAAAAATTTTAAAATGGGATGCACGTGTGCGAGTGAAATATTTATTACAAATATGCTTTGCTAATTCGTACTAATCGTTCACAGGTAAATTTATTATTACTATTTAATATAATATACAAATTAATTAAGTTATAAATCGTTCTCAGAATCCTAACCCTACTTTTAGGTTAAACAGGAGTCTCGTGCTCTTGTTTTACAATAATTTATTTGATACCAAGTTACGATCTATAAGGAATATGAGCTGTTTATCAAATATACTAAACACTATCGACAATTTAAAGTTAAAAACCAGGTAAGCCCTAAGACTAATGTCATTCATATAATTTAGCTTCTTTTATTTTCAGTACTTGAAGACAGTTCAGTAAATGAAAAGATCTTTCTTGTTAGTTAGTAGACTCTAGAACTAGTATGATGTCCTCTACGCCCCTATCACTGATCAATATTTTACCGGATCAAAAATGGAAGGAAGGTGGCTTTGAATGGATTATATCCTGTCTTAAGTTAGCCAAAAAGCAGTGGTAAAGCAGAAAACCATAGAACGAGCAAACATAAAACCGATGAGACAGCAAGATGGTAGCGCTTGGGAACGCTCAAATCATTAAGTTCTTGTTGTGCCCCCTTCTTGATGTAAGGGTAACAAAAGATATATACAACGTTGGAGAGAAGAGTTACAGAAAGCGCGCATACGTTAGACATAAAAACTTACCCAGGATGTTGGATGACCTTACAAGTGATTTCCTACAGGTTAGTGTTTCATATATCCACCTTAAAAGATATGCAGTATTCTACCATACAATTTAAGAAACACTTTAACCATTTATTTCTTTTTTAGGCATTTAAATCCGTTACCGGTTGATTTTATTAGCACATGCTACAATCAGGTTAGCACCAAAAAAGGAAGAGAAAAGAAAGGAAGGAATTCAATCCATCAAATGTCACATTCAAGAAAAATTAATTAAAAGAAGAATTAATGATTTAACTGTGAAAGGAAATGTCAATAAAATATAAAGTAAACAATAGTGAGATTATTATTAAAACAAGGTTTGTAGTATCCTTTTTATAAATAAATTGGGAATACATTACTCTATTAGGAGACTTAAAATTTGGCCTAAGATTTTAATGCCTAAAAAATTTTAGCCCGTAACACGATCTCTTAACAGGACTAATACTAATGTAAAAAGTGATAGACTTTGGCGAAGAAGATGGAGGAGGACTAGTGGTGGTTCATTCTTAGTGGCTACCCCCCCTGTAGCTTCTCAGTAATGCTCAACATGTTATTATATTTTCAGTTTATTTTTTATGTTTCTATCAATTAAGATTTATATAAGAATGCGTTTTCATTTTGCTAATAAATTATACAGGTGTCTTGCAATATTGTGAAGATTTTTGAACTGAAATACCTTCGAAAGAGTGCCGTTTTGACTACCTAATCGTCTTTAATAATCTAAAAATGAATTTAAGTAAGTTGTCCATCCAGTTAAACAGCGGAAATCACTGCGAATTTTTATTTTTAAATGGGATACTCCTTGTGCATGTGTTTAATGAAAAATATAGTGGGAATGGGAAAAAATGCATTCAGACAAAACCTCTCTTTTATCGTATCTCATTCGAAGTTATTTTAGTTTAAAAATCGTCAAACTACGGTTGGATATCCAGTATTTGAATATAATTTGTGTAATTATTTCTTTTATGAATTCCGAGGATATTATGTTTTTTACAGTAAAAAAATACAATTATTAAATCTAAAATAACCTCAAAATGGATGTTTAATTATACGTCAAAAAAAACGTAATTTTTACGTAAAAAAAGACGTCATTGGTCTGTGACTTATGACCCTGTTTATCACGTGTTTTTCACGTCATTCATATACGTAAATAATGACCACTATTCAACGTCTTTAACACGTCACTCTGCTACCTGGGGAGGATCGAAAATTTGAGAGATTTCAGATAATATTTTCCGTTTGGTAATTTTATTATTGTTAGAGGCAAAAGTGGAATATTGAATTGTGTCTAGATTAGAATTCCATTGAATACCTAATGTGTTATTGGCAGTGGCGGCTCGTGAACTTTTTGAGAGAGGAGGCTGGACATAAAACATTTTTATAAAAATTTATTCTTCAGCCAATTAATTTAACCTTTGCGCAGCGGCAGTACCAGCTATTTTAGTGACAAAATTAACTGTTGCCCAGCAAGAACCAACGTGGTATAGTTTCTCTTGCTATTTTTTTGTCCATTTTTTATTTTTAATATACCTATTTTCTTTTTTTTGTAATTTTTCATATGCTGCTTTTTTATTAACTTTTTTTATATATTAACGTAATTCTATGGTCTTTAGTTTGTGAAAAATGATCAATAATATCATAAAATGTATCATTTTGTTTTTTCAATAGATATTAAACCAACATTGTATAAAAGATTTTGGCCCATAGTATTTTCCATTAAGTTTTAATTCGTTTGAGAGTAGAAAATGATCTCTCCATCGCCGTGACAGGAATGGTGACCCTCACAACATACACGTATCGGGTACCACCGTCTGTTCCGTACTCGTACTACTGAATGAAACTGAAAACTGAACTGTAGGCGACAGCGGACAGAACAGTAAAATGATTATTTCACTGTGTGACGACAGGCTAGAGAAGCTAGCCTACCGACGGTGTTGTCATTTCAGCTATTTTTACGCTATTTAGCAATTGGACTGGTCAAAAAACGGCAACTGTGTTGAGCAACACGAGTTAGAGTACACAGAGTTGATGAGTCTAGCCTCAGGGCACCGTTGTCCGATTCAAAAATAATTACTTAGAACGGGGAATTAATCGTAAAATTAAAAAAAATTATTAGAGAAACAGGAAATAAAATAAAGAATGATCAACAAAATATTTCTAGTGCTATGCTGGATAAATTGGTGAGGAGGCTGAGCCTCCTTAGCCTCCTTCGAGGAGCCGCCACTGGTTATTGGATTCATTGTCCCCTATTTGTAAAATACTAACATCTAAATTTTCATTTATTTTAAATTTTGAACATAATTCTTTTTTATTACATAATTTACGAAGTTGAAATCCAGCCGTTAAAAGTATGTCACTGACCTCTTTTTGTAAATATAATAATTCTTTTTCAGAATCACTACCACATAAAAAATCGTCGACGTAAAAATTATTTTTAATTGCATGTGATGCAAGTGGTTTTGAAGCTTTGTGAATGTCGGCTAGATAAGACAAACATTTATGCCCGGTTGCACCAACGTATCCTAGGATGCATTTTATCTAGGCTCGACCTAAATGTGTGATGGACTTATGATACAGATGTGTTGCACCAACGTTATAGAACGTCATTTTACGTAGGATGTATTTTATCTGAATTTACAATGGCAACATTGCAATATTGTCAAACTACTGTATAATAGATGGCGCTGATTGTTAATATCGGTAAAGCAGGTCATGTAATTATTGGTTGAATGTTTCTTTTTCTCAGTTTTATAATCAAGGATGTTTATACACAAATTATGATTTTCAATATTACATTTTATTTTTTAGCAAATTTTAATTTTTTTCCTCAAATTTTTCATCTTTCAAAATTGTATAATTTTTATTTTTTTTTATACTTTTTCAATTTTGGAACCGATAACGATGAATTATTTGAGGAAAAAATTGAAATTTGGTAAAAACTAAAATATCGGAAATTTTTCAAGTCCATAAATACGACAAAGTGAAATTCAAGGAAAGACATTTTTATTTTAAATTTTTTAATTAATTAATAGCATGAATCTAAACACAATTTTTAATTTTTATTAACATTTTCAAATTGCCATTTTTTTGTAAAATTAATAATAAAAAATTTTCAGACATACTGTATATACAGTATGTCCACTTAAGTTCGTGACATATGGGAACTGAGACATATAAAATTATTTTTTATAAATTATGTTATTTACAAATACAAATATTTTACGATATTTTCTTAAAATATTAATTGAATATACTTGTAGAATATTTTTTTTTATTTTTGTTCAAGTGTTATTCTTTGTTATATGTAAATAAAAATAGTTTCCTGTAAAAATTACTTTTTCTTCAAGCGTATAATAATAAATATATTACTTTCGACACCATAGACCGTAGAAATATCCTATTGTTTTACTAGTACAACAATAATGAGAAAAGATAGCAATAGGCTTTATAATCGAGTAGGTACGAACTGTCATTTTAATATTTATTTAATTGGACGTTTTTCAGTTTTGAAAATGTCTATTTTTTGCTACATACAACTTGAATTATTTCTAGACTTGAAGAAAAAACTAGTATACTAGTATATGTATATTACTCGGAGAAGAAGCCTTCATTATTTCTGTTTCGCTCAGATTACACTGCCTCGGTCGTAAACTTCTAAGCTCAACAAATAATAAGCGCCTTCTACTCCTAGTAATACAATATAATATTATTTATAAGTACCAATGGTAAGAGATAATATAGAATATTATTTCTTGAAAATTTTAATATTATAAAATGTATAAATAAATAAAAAATGAATATTCCTACATTCTGGCAAAATAATTATTTACAAGATATCGTAGGTAATCAAAATGTTCATTATTATTGACTGGAATTGGAATATCTTCATCTCTTGGCGTTTCTTGGAGGTGACGTTGCATCACTTCCACTTCATCGGGTGATAATTGGGAAGACATTATTCAACTTCATTCTACATCCATATGCCATAATAGGAAACCGTTTCTTCCACACTCCGAACAAATTTTCTACCTTAACTCTGCTTGTTATATGGCTTCTGTTGAAATTTCTCTCCCCTTCGTTGAGTGGTTCCAAAAAAGGAGTAAACAAATATGATAAATTCATATACCCGCTCACCTATATATTACAAAATAAAAATGTCATAAAATAATCAGAATACATAAATATCCAAATATCGTTTACCTAATAAAATTCCATTGGCAAAATCTTCCTATCTTAACCGTGCTTTTAATCTGGAATTGTTGAACATTGTCACATCATGAGTCGAGCCAGGCCACCTGGCTACAATATTCTTGAAAAGTAGATCTGCACTCGATACCGCTTGGACATTTAGTGAAAAGTAGCCTTTTCTATTTCTAAAAATTTCGCCATCGAGACTCACTGTAAAAAATATGTATATAGATTATAAGGAACTGAAAAATAAATGGGTGGTGAAATCAATTCTTATGTGAGTGCCATCATTTTTCCCTAAAACACGAGGAAAAGCAGCAACATCGAAGAATTTATTTTGCTCAGCAGCAATATCAACTTCATTTCTTGGCATTATATGTATTTTTCTTTTAAATTGGCAATTATTCGTGACACTTTTGATACAATTCTTGATATATTGGATTTATCAGCTCCTATAAAATCTCTAGTAGCTAGTAGATGACCGCCAGTAGCAAAAGTTCTTATTGTTAAAAGTAATTGATTCATTTGACTTAATGAATTGTTTCTGAAAGTTGTATTTATTGGTACTATTTGTAATACATATATTAATTCAATTAAAGCTCTTTGGGTAAGTAATTGAAAGGTGGTCCCTTTTTGTGATCGAAACCTTTTAAAAAATTCTTCCTCTGATATAGTTTCGAAATAATTCATTGTAGGGCGAATTTGTCTTGGGAGAGTATTTAATTATTCGTCTATATCATCCGTTACATCCACAATATTTATATCTGCGTCTAGATCCATCACTTTATTTAACTTACAAATTACAACCGAACTTTACAAACTAATACCACTCTATTAATACGTAAAAGTCTTTTTATTTTTGTTAATATTGTAACAAAGTTACTAAATCCGGCTAATTTTTTAAAATCAGAAAAGCATTAATTATTCTATCTCCGTTATTAATAATCGTACGACCTCCATTCTTTTTTCAAAAATCTGCTTTTAATATCATCTAGACATTTGTTTAACCCTTTTTGACGCGTCGACACCCCTTTCACCCTTAAAACTATACCGCTATCGGAACCATCGAGTCCTCCCCTCTACACCGTATGTAGCAACGGTCGATTAAAAATCAATACCGCTATTGAACGCGATATTGAATCGGCGTTCAGGGAGTTCTGTGACAGACACCGTGAGAGCCAGTCGACTGAGATTAGCAGCTGCCGTATACCGGGTGAGACATTGTTAATTATAATTAAATATAAATTTCAAGAATTTTTCTAAGTCCGGATAAAATAAATAATATTAGATATAAATTTTGACGAGCCGTACTAAGTCCGATATATCGCTTCCGCGCACGCTTAAGCCCCCTCCGAATCCGATCAAAAGCAAAGAGTGGGAAACGGCAGGTTTGGTGCTCACTCTAATCTTAAAATAAATTCAGTTGTGCCAGCATCGCCGAGAAGATCACCACGCCAGAGAACCGACACCGATAGCCTGCTCGAGATCTCCGACGATATCCGAAGTGCTCCGAGGGAATACCGGTGAGACATATCGAGTCTATTAATAGAATTTTCTTGTATATTTATTTTTCAGAGTTCAATTTCGACAACTACTCGAGTAGAGCAGTTAGGTTCGCCTTAGGCCCTCGCAGACAACGATACTGTTAGTCGAGAAATCACACTGTATCGTTGGATGGTATATAACTGTTTATACTAAGACGGAGTGCCCATAGTCGAGAAATCACAGGGTACGTGTCGTCATTGTGTAACTGTTATATATAGGTAAAGGGGACCCCGGAAAGTACTGATAGTCGAGAAATCACACTGTACTTACTCCGGCGACATAATTTCACCGTAATAGGGATTGATTATTAATTTAGGGAGACTCGACCGACTGACACAAACATATCGGGTACAGTTAGGTTCGCCTTAGGCCCTCGCAGACAACGATACTGATAGTCGAGAAATCACACTGTATCGTTGGATGGTATATAACTGTTTATACTGAGACGGAGTGCCCATAGTCGAGAAATCACAGGGTACGTGTCGTCATTGTGTAACTGTTATATATAGGTAAAGGGGACCCCGGAAAGTACTGATAGTCGAGAAACCACACCGTACTTAATCCGGCGACATAATTCAGAGAATCAGGGTGGGATCCGACAAGGGTAACGACTTAACTTATAAGGGAAATTGAACTTTGTCCAGCTAAAATTTCGATTTATCTCATTCACCGCTTAACACCGACGTCTCGCCGCATTCTTTCATTTCTCGCTGTCATCATACCGCATTCACGCTTGGAAGCCCGCAGCTTCCCGATTCTTAGCTTATTCCCTATTGTTAATACCCCGTCATACCCGTTTTGCTTTTCATCATTCACCGCTGCTAAATCTTATTCCGCAAGACCCGCTTCAGCTTTTTGAACCCGTTGCACACCCTTTCTTCTTACCGGCTGTGTAAAAATTATTTGTCAATCGTGGTGGTCAATAAATGGTTTATTTTCATTTGGTAATTTTATTTATTTTTCTGTTCACATAAACTAACATCCTAGCGGCAGATACTCCGGCACTCATCCCAGGTGGGCAAGTAAAGTCTGCCCTTCCGGCTGTCAAGAGGTTGGTCGAGGCCATAACGACCCCTGGAGTATTAATTCTTCACTGACGCTGCCCGGTGCAAGTGGCCTTCACACTTAAAACGGAAGGTGGCGCCCGAGGAAACCCGAAACCTGGACTAAGGCGCCAAAGTGACCCGCAACGATCGAAGGGTCGTCGCAAATTTGGCGCCCGAGCAGGGACCGTTTTTATGGTGTACCAAGACCGCTGATTACCGAATTTGTGGAAAAAGCTGATTCCGAGGCCAAAAATTGAACCGACCGTCAGAGAGAGCCTAAACCACCGTAGAACGCTTCAGAGAACCGAAATATACCAGAATCCGTCAAAATCCGCAGACCTGTCATTTTGACAGATTGTCCAGATTTGCTCGAAGAGAGCCCGAATCGCTTCTAATCACGTCCAGAGGCCAAAATCTAGCGAAATCCGTTGAAAACCTCCGACCTGTCATTTTGACAGACTGAAAAGGATACCGTGTGACCCCTCGTTTGGTAGGTTTTCGAGGACGGAGAATCGATTGGTAAAATCCGTTTGCTGATCCACGAAGCCGTTCTCAAGATACCAAGAAAAAAATCGTAATTTCGAGCCAGACAGACTTCCGAGTGCGCAGAAGCACTGATCCCCACCTAACTACCGTTGTTGAAGACATTTCTGTACATTAGGAGAGGGGAGTTGAAATCCGACACCCGACCGAGCAAGACGTGCGAATCATAAATTTGGTGCAGAAGTGAACCGAGTGAAAACCGTTGAAATACCGAGAAGATGCCGAACAATCAAGGAGGATTACAAGTCACCGTAACGACTGCCTCAGGGTCTGCAGGAACCCAGAATCCGCCAAGTCCAGTTCCGAGGAATGACCCTGTTGATACCCGAGTAGGATGGGTGTATTTACTAAAGAAAGACGAGATGGATGCGGAGCTAGGAAAATTCAACTTGGACCCCGCCGGAAACATGGATGATAAGCGGAAACGGTTGGTAAAATTTTTGAGAGAAGGCCGCACCGCTACCCCGACAATAAGCCTTCCGACAGTAACCGCCATCACTACCGCGACGACGACCACAGCATCTACCACCCGCCCAACGATACCAACCGTCACCGTAGCTAGTGCAGGAACCGCTACGATGACAAGTATGCTGAGTGGAACGTTAATTGGAGTCCAGACCGCACAACCGCAACCTGCGCCATCGAGTACCGTAATGCCGCCAATAAGAGTGAAGGACTGGCATGTCTCCTTTGACGGGACCGGTGACCCCGCGACATTCCTTGAAAGGCTCGAGGAGATTCGTGAATCCCAGGGAATTACCGCCGACCGTCTTTTGCAAGCTATGCCTGAATTATTACAAGGAATGCCGGCGCTATGGTTTAGGAACAACCGACGTTTTTGGACCAACTGGGCACAGTTCTGCGCTGCTTTTCAAGACTTCTTCTTCCCTGTGAATTACCGGATTGACTTGGAGGCCGCTATTAGTAGAAGGGTACACAACTTGCAGGAGGATACCGCCTCATATATTACCGATCTACAGACCCTTATTCGTCGGCATGGAGGAATTACGCCTGACCAAGAACTAAATTGGCTGTACCGAAACCTGCACCCGGAATTTCGACGCCAGATTCGAAGAACCGACTTCACGGACGCCAATGAATTCGCTAAGGCTGTCCGAGAGTATGAGCTGCTACGCATGGAAATCGAACTCTCCCAGACCCCAATCCTATCTACCCCGCTACCCCATTACAAAAATACTCCGTCTGCCCTGTATCACAACCATCCACCTGCATCTTCCCCTTTTAGAAATATCCCGCCTACTCAACCATCCCAGCACAGAAACATCCCATCCAATCCCCCTATCCCATACAGAACTAACCCGACCCCTCAACCTTCACCTTACAGAAACACTCCTCCCCCTCCGTCAAGACCCTCTCCTTCCGCCGCCGTCGTACCGAGAAATACCGTCGATCAGATCAGGACAACCCCGCAGATACCAGCTATACCGACCACGAGCCGAAACGCTGAAGCAAACCGAGAATGTTGGCGCTGTGGCCAAACAGGACACATAAGGAGCCAGTGTAGAGAGGCTCCCAAGATATTCTGCTCCAGATGCAAGAGAGATGGAATCCTATCCCGCGACTGTCCCTGTCCGCGGCCGGAAAACCGATAGGACGCTGCAACGAGATGAGGCCTGTGCAGCAACGTCCTAATGAAGCCTCACCCGCCGTACCATATGAAGATTGCCGCCCCCATATACCCGTAAATGTACCTGGTGGAAAATGCCGAGCTCTGATAGATACTGGAGCTGTGATATCTTATGTAGGAGACCGGATAGCTAAACAATTTGAATCACTAGGTGTACCGAAGACCACCGCCGCCACAAGTTCTGCCAGATTGGCGAACGGAGAAACAGTTACCGTATCGGACATATACCGTATAGAAATTCAGTTGGAAGACCACCGTTTCGACGCAACTTTCGGATATCTACCAGGACTTTCTTCAGATTTGGTCTTTGGAATGGACATTCTCCGGAGAAACCGATTCTCACTCGACCTAGCGAGTGGGCAAATTTTGGTGGACAATCGCCCCGTGATCGAGGAAACAAGGCCCGTACCATGCTTCCCCGTTGGAACCACCGAAGTAGGACCAGCCCTGACTCTCACTCCGGAAAAAGAAGACCGATTAAACGCCTTCCTGCAAGATGAATTACCGTTGTTTGAAAACATACGAGGGGTAACGCCGTTGGTGGAACATAGGATCCGTCTCCTAAATCCAGAACCGATTAAGCAACGTTACCGACCTCAGAATCCGCGAATGCAGGAAGTAATAAATACCGAAGTAGATAGGATGTTGGAGGAAGACATAATAGAACCCTCAGAGAGCCCCTGGAGCTCACCTGTAGTCATCGTGCGGAAAAGAGATGGCAAACCAAGGTTCTGCATTGATTTTCAGAAAGTCAATTCTGTCTCTGAGAAGGACGCTTATCCGCTACCTTTCATAAATGCCGTCCTGGATAAACTCCGTCGTGCCCGTTACATTTCCAGCATCGACCTGCGCCAAGGTTATTGGCAGGTAGCACTCACGGAAGATAGTAAACCGATCACCGCATTCACCGTTCCCGGTCGAGGACTTTACCAGTTCCGCGTGATGCCATTCGGCTTACATGCCGCCCCCGCTACATTTCAACGATTAATGGATAGGATCATTGGGCCGGAGATGGAACCCTACTGCTTCGCATATCTAGACGATATAATTGTGCTAGGACGCACCTTCGAGGAGCATTTGGGCAACCTACAGGAAGTATTCCGTCGTCTCCGAGACGCCAACCTGCGTATCAACCCCGAGAAATGCCAGTTCGGAAGAAGATCCCTGAAATATCTTGGCCATTTAGTGACATCAGAAGGTATCCGCACCGACCCAGATAAAGTGGCCTCAATTGTGGAATTGGCCGCACCAACCCGTGTACGAGGCCTGAGACGTTTCCTAGGAATGGCCTCGTGGTACCGCCGCTTTGTTCCCTCATTTTCTGAAGTAGCCGCACCCCTACACCGACTGCTGAAGAAAAACCGTCGCTGGAACTGGGGTCCAGAGCAAGAAGAAGCTTTCCAGAAGCTCAAAACATGCCTAACAGAGGCACCAGTCCTTGCCTGTCCCGACTTTGACAAACCTTTCACGCTGCAGACGGATGCATCCGACCAAGGCCTAGGAGCCGTACTGACCCAAACTGGAGAAAACGGAGAACACGTGATTGCATACGCAAGTCGATCACTGTCGGCTGCCGAGAAGGCCTATTCTGTGACAGAAAAGGAATGCCTGGCCATCGTTTGGGGAATCGAGAAACTACGACCATACCTGGAAGGATATCATTTCACCGTCATCACCGACCACCAGTCTCTCAAGTGGCTCCATTCCATCAAGAGCCCTGCCGGCCGACTTGCCCGTTGGAGCATGTTCCTACAACAGTATGACTTTGAAGTCAAGTATCGACGCGGTGGACTAAATAAAGTAGCCGATGCTTTATCCCGAGAACCGCAAGGCGAGACAGAGGAACATACTGAAGAACTAGCCGCCATAGAACCGTTTATCGAATGCCCCTGGTACCAGAAAAGGAAAGAAGAAGTCCGACAAAATCCTGATGCTTTTCCTGACTACTGTATCCGAGACGACCGTTTGTACCGTCATTTCTGGGATTCAAGTGATTTGACCGAACCAGACCTAGCCGATCCATGGAAGCTGTGTGTCCCAAAGCCAACCCGGCTCAATGTACTGAAAGAGATGCACGATGCACCGACAGCTGGACACATGGGTATCGCCAAGACGATCGCAAGAATTGCGGCCCGCTACTACTGGCCTGGAATGTTCCGTGACATCTCCAAGTACGTCCGTAGCTGCGATTCATGTCAACGATTCAAGTCATCTCAGATGAAACCCGCAGGAAAAATGCAACCCTCGCATAACCGTCTACCATGGGAGTGTGTAAGCACTGACCTAGTAGGTCCGCTGCCCCGGTCTTCCAAAGGAAACACCTTTTTAGTAGTATTCCAGGACCGATTTACCAAGTGGGTACAATGTCGACCAATCCGGAACGCGACAGCAAAGGCCGTTACGCAAGCCCTATATGAAGAAATAGTCACCCGTTTTGGATGCCCGAAAGTGGTCCTTAGTGACAACGGAACCCAGTTTACTGGACACCTGTTCGAGGATATGCTGAAGGAACTTGGGATCACGCACCGCCGAACACCACCGTATACACCACAGGCTAATCCCGTCGAAAGGGCTAACAAAACCTTGAAGACCATGATAGCCCAGTTCTGCGACCAGGATCACCGCAAATGGGATGTGCATTTACCGGAGTTGTCTTTTGCAATCAACACCGCCCGTCAGGAGTCAACCGGATACACTCCCGCATTTCTGAACTTCGGCCGAGAATTAGAAGTGCCGGGGGCCGTCTACCGTACCCCATCGCCAACCGATCCAGACGAAACCACAGAAACCGAACAAGCCGAGGCCGTCGAGCATTCCGAGAGGATGCGGCGTTTACAAGCAACCTTTGAGCTAGTCCGAGTGAATCTCGCCAGAGCGTTCACCACCCAGAGCCGACATTATAACCTGAGACGCCGAGATTGGCGTTGTCACATAGGTGACCAGGTGATGAAACGCGAACATCACTTATCGTCCGCCGAAAAGGGTTTCGCCGCGAAATTAGCTCCTAAGTACTCCGGACCGTATACCGTTACACGTGTGATATCACCAGTAGTTTATGATCTTAAAACCGCAACCGGTAAACGCATTCAAAGGGTACACGTGAAAGATCTACGTCCCGCTCATGTAGCCGAAGTTGCCCGATAATCGTTTCAGACCAGATGACCAAAGGATGTCCAGGAGATCCGGCATATGACCTGTCCGGACTGTGGATGGTCAAGTCTTTTCAACCGTGGACACTAGACGAAGTCACCGTGGAAGTTTTTTTTATTTAGCTATTTTGTAACAGGCGTACCTACCCCGAATATAGGGTTCGACCGCTACAGGGGTAGGCACCTGATAGGGTTTATTATTTTTTATTTTCAGGTTTCAAGTTAAAAATGTTAAAAAAAAAAAATGTATGTAATAATTTTTTTTTCCCGAAGTAGGGAGGGTGTGTAACAAAGTTACTAAATCCGGCTAATTTTTTAAAATCAGAAAAGCATTAATTATTCTATCTCCGTTATTAATAATCGTACGACCTCCATTCTTTTTTCAAAAATCTGCTTTTAATATCATCTAGACATTTGTTTAACCCTTTTTGACGCGTCGACACCCCTTTCACCCTTAAAACTATACCGCTATCGGAACCATCGAGTCCTCCCCTCTACACCGTATGTAGCAACGGTCGATTAAAAATCAATACCGCTATTGAACGCGATATTGAATCGGCGTTCAGGGAGTTCTGTGACAGACACCGTGAGAGCCAGTCGACTGAGATTAGCAGCTGCCGTATACCGGGTGAGACATTGTTAATTATAATTAAATATAAATTTCAAGAATTTTTCTAAGTCCGGATAAAATAAATAATATTAGATATAAATTTTGACGAGCCGTACTAAGTCCGATATATCGCTTCCGCGCACGCTTAAGCCCCCTCCGAATCCGATCAAAAGCAAAGAGTGGGAAACGGCAGGTTTGGTGCTCACTCTAATCTTAAAATAAATTCAGTTGTGCCAGCATCGCCGAGAAGATCACCACGCCAGAGAACCGACACCGATAGCCTGCTCGAGATCTCCGACGATATCCGAAGTGCTCCGAGGGAATACCGGTGAGACATATCGAGTCTATTAATAGAATTTTCTTGTATATTTATTTTTCAGAGTTCAATTTCGACAACTACTCGAGTAGACCAGTTAGGTTCGCCTTAGGCCCTCGCAGACAACGATACTGTTAGTCGAGAAATCACACTGTATCGTTGGATGGTATATAACTGTTTATACTAAGACGGAGTGCCCATAGTCGAGAAATCACAGGGTACGTGTCGTCATTGTGTAACTGTTATATATAGGTAAAGGGGACCCCGGAAAGTACTGATAGTCGAGAAATCACACTGTACTTACTCCGGCGACATAATTTCACCGTAATAGGGATTGATTATTAATTTAGGGAGACTCGACCGACTGACACAAACATATCGGGTACAGTTAGGTTCGCCTTAGGCCCTCGCAGACAACGATACTGATAGTCGAGAAATCACACTGTATCGTTGGATGGTATATAACTGTTTATACTGAGACGGAGTGCCCATAGTCGAGAAATCACAGGGTACGTGTCGTCATTGTGTAACTGTTATATATAGGTAAAGGGGACCCCGGAAAGTACTGATAGTCGAGAAATCACACCGTACTTAATCCGGCGACATAATTCAGAGAATCAGGGTGGGATCCGACAAGGGTAACGACTTAACTTATAAGGGAAATTGAACTTTGTCCAGCTAAAATTTCGATTTATCTCATTCACCGCTTAACACCGACGTCTCGCCGCATTCTTTCATTTCTCGCTGTCATCATACCGCATTCACGCTTGGAAGCCCGCAGCTTCCCGATTCTTAGCTTATTCCCTATTGTTAATACCCCGTCATACCCGTTTTGCTTTTCATCATTCACCGCTGCTAAATCTTATTCCGCAAGACCCGCTTCAGCTTTTTGAACCCGTTGCACACCCTTTCTTCTTACCGGCTGTGTAAAAATTATTTGTCAATCGTGGTGGTCAATAAATGGTTTATTTTCATTTGGTAATTTTATTTATTTTTCTGTTCACATAAACTAACATCCTAGCGGCAGATACTCCGGCACTCATCCCAGGTGGGCAAGTAAAGTCTGCCCTTCCGGCTGTCAAGAGGTTGGTCGAGGCCATAACGACCCCTGGAGTATTAATTCTTCACTGACGCTGCCCGGTGCAAGTGGCCTTCACACTTAAAACGGAAGGTGGCGCCCGAGGAAACCCGAAACCTGGACTAAGGCGCCAAAGTGACCCGTAACGACCGAAGGGCCGTTACAATATGAAATATAATATTCTACAGAAAAAATGTTTATTTGTCTCGTTTACATTCACTTTCTAGCAACTGTTTCTAGTAAATGTCAAATGACGTATATTTTAGAGGTTATAATCCTCGTCCTAAGTCATCGAAATCGACCGCCTAGGATCTGTGATCAGGTTATATCACAGGCCAGAGATTTTTCGTTGGTGCAACAGTATAAAGTCGATTTTAGACTAAAGTCTGACTTAGGATAGGAATCCGTCCTAGGATGCATTGGTACAACCGGGCGTTAGTTGCTAGATAAGGAGCTGAGGCAGTGCCGTATGTAATTGTTTTTAACTCAAAACATTTTAGTATTTCATTTGGACTTTGACGCCAAAATATTTTTTGAAATTTGCGTTGATCTGGATGAATTAAAATCATTCTGTACATTTTAGATATGTCAGCAGTCATAACAAACTGTCGTATTCTGAATTGTAATAAAATTGATAACAAATCGTTTTGAAGCGTTGGCCCTACACATTGAACATTATTAAGCGAAAGGCCACTGTCGGTTTTCATAGATCCATCAAAAACTACGCGTAATTTGGTTGTTTGACTATTTTCACGTAAAATTGCATGATGTGGTAAATAATACTCTAATTCTTCGAAATTATTGGATTCGGATATTTCTGTCATATGAGACATGTCTTGGTATTCTTTCATGAATTTTGCATACTGAATTTGAAGATTAGGATTTTTTTGTAATTTATTCTCTTGTGAGTAAAATCTTTTTAATGTTTGTTCACGAGATTGACCGTAACGTCAACTTCTCCTAAAGGATCGGTAGATGTTACACTTGCGAACGGCTGGCTTTTATAGTCGGGAGCCCGTGGGTTATTAACTGGTACAAGTTTTATCCTTATAAGATGTTATAATTCGCGCCATACAAACTTTTCAGATATTTATCTTCGTCTTAGGAAGTTTGTAAAACCTTTGAAATAGTTAATTAAATTAAAGTTCGTAATTCAACAGTCCCACAAATGAAACGAAATAAACTTGATCGATACTTATATTGATTCTATGTACAGAAATATGTAAATATATGAAATTGTAAATAATTATAAAACAGTAAATAAAAAATAAAATAGGGTGGTTAAGTCGTGATGAAGTACATATGCGATAGTATTTTATGTTACAACAGGTCACCTATTTAAATCAGAGTTTATAATTAGATCTCATTATTTGTAATTATTTAAATTAAAGTGATGGTAATAAGGTGTACCTACAGATCATACCAAATAAAGGAGTGAACTTATGTTCAATTACCTGATGTAGTAACGTTACGTATTCAAGTTTACATATGTAAAACTGTATCTAATGAATAAATGTACTTTAAAATATACAGAGTAAGTTTGTCACATAAAGAGCTGATTATTTATACATAACATAAAAATAAAAGGAAAAGTGATTAATAAAAAAAATCTTAAAAAGTTACCGAAGTAATTATACTACAAGGATTCTCCCTCATTCCCCATGTTAAATCCCATAAGAAATCGCTAAGGTCCGTTCTGGCAATTTTGGCTCATTCGATCTCGCGTATCGGTATAAAACTCGTTTGATACTGCGCACGCATATGAGTTTATATGACGATGAAATGAGATAAGGATGCAATACTTGTACATATTGTCGTTGACATGAGATATGTAATGACTTATATGTAATAGGGTATACGTATGTTACGAGATAACGTACCTTTGATTAGCGCCAGTGTATAATTAATTTTTAATATACAAATAGGCAAGTTTAGGTAACCTTAGGTTGATAATTATGTTAGATATATTTGTTATATAATTTGAACTAAATGGATTAAATAATTAACTAAAAGTATAATACTAATTATGCGGGTAAGTTATTGTAAGACATTAATACTTGCGAGATCCATTAGAATAGCGTTATTTTCAATAATCTAATAATATACAATGGATTGATTTAAATGGTCCAAATTTTCTTCTGCATAGGTCGGTTTACAGGGTAAAGGACGCCAATTTTCGATCATCATACTATTCATTTTTCTTTCACGCAACCAACACCCTCTCTCGCTCCTATTGCATAATACCTTAAAACATACACAATATCAATTCTTTTTAACTGTTTTATTCGCAATATAGGGTGAACCCATTAGAAAACATTGAAATGGAATAAGGATGCGTTATTTAAATTGAACATATGATGTTGAAATGAGAATAAGTATGATACACTAAATGACATATGTACGCTCATTAAAAGGTTAGGATCATGTAATTACGGGATTATGATTAGGTTATTATGTCAACATTAATAGTTTTAAGGTTTCATTTAATACAACTACTGAACGTGCTGTAAGATCCATTGTAATACTGTTATTTACATAAAGTGCGTTTAAATATTGAATCGGCAATTTGGAACCTTCGGTTTTCAACAATATTGAAGAATATCGTCACAACTAACCAAAACTACACTTTTTAACACTCTACGCACGTTTCGCTAACTATGTTAGCATCATTGATGATTAACGTTGCGTTTAAATAGGTTAACAATGCTAAGTTCTTGAATTTATTAGAAATTCTACCATAATTTTTCATACTAATCACAAAACGTTAATAACTAATATATAACAGCCAATTTTGTAATATAATCTAATTAATATATAATGGGCAGACTTAGAGGGCTCAAATATTCTTTTGCATTTATCGGCTTACGAGGTAGAGGGCCCAAATTTTCGTTTATCATACATATTTTCTTCTTTCCAGCAACCAATTCCCCCAATACGTATCGGTGATTAGCGCAATATCAATTTTTAATATACAAACAATACCCAGGTAGCAGAGTGACGTGTTAAAGACGTTGAAAATTGGTGTATTCTCGTCAACTGACGTAATTTGGGCCAAAACATGACGTGAAAAAAACGTTGTTAGGTGGACGTTTTTAAGACGTCATAAAAAAACGTAATATATTCGTCGAATTTTGGTATTAGTTTTCGAATAAATATATAAAATCATAATTTTTAGAAATTTGTTTATACCTAGTCAGTGCACACCAACATTACCAATAAAATTAAAACAAAAAAGTTATTTTTACTCGGAAAGATTTCGTGCGAAATCGTAGCCTTAACCATGTATTGAATAATATATTAGAAAATAAACTAAAATGTAACCAACAATTATTATTACATAGACAATAACGAAAACAGGACTTTATAAATTCCTAATGAAATTTATTAGAAATCACGGTTTTTGCGGTGCAAACATCAGTGGCCCAGTGTTGCCAGTGGCCTGATAATTATCGAAATCTAACTTAATTTTTCTTAATCTTGCTTACGAACTGATAAATCGATAATGATAACCTATAATGTAGCTAATCTAGATAGAGATAAAAATTTCAAATAAATCAATATATCAATTTTTTTCTGATAGTTTATCCTGGAATCTTATAATTTTATGGTCATATTCCAATAATTTTAGACTAGACGTTTGACGTTGGCAACACTGCGTCCACCTTTGCTTGGCTTGTATCGAAGCTTCGGCGCAATAGAAGCCATTTTGTCGTGTTTTGTTGTAAAAAAAAGTAAATATGATGAACAAAAAAAAAATAAAACAGTACTTTTTATCCACGGCTGCTGGAGTAGTAAACACAGGTCAGAAAATATTGTTCTGTCAAATTTATATGATTGTAACGCGAATTATTCTGACGCCGGCCCTGGTCGGCCACGAATGACATTTCTTATGTTTAGTTTTCGATTGACAAGAGAATCGATAGTTAGAGAGGGAGAGTTGACAGATATATTTGTGTTATGGTAAAAAATATAGTTACGAATCCAAGCTTACAGTTTTAATTCACAAAACCCACAAACCCCCCTACAACTGGCGCCCAACCAGTGGCTGTGATAACTCTGAGTGCTTCTGTACGTGATCCTGCAGTTTTTTTCCTTAAAAAACCTTTAAGTGCCGTCTGCAATAAACGTACCGGTGTCGTGTTATCGTTCGCGACAACCCGTAAAGTTAACTTTTCGATTCGTTTTATATTTATTACAAATAACATTGAACTCATCTGTGTGTGCTAGTGCATATTTTCAGTGTTTTTACTATTCGGTAATAACTTTCGCTACACATAACCTAACTTTCGATACGTTGGCGCCTATGCTGATTCGAATGATCATCGATCGTTCCATTCGATTTTTCGATTTTTCGTCAACTATTGTTCACGATCATAGATGGTGCATAAATGACAGTCGCGGTGTTGCCGAGTTTTTCAAAGCCCATCTAGAACTTTGACAAGTAAGTGATTAATTGTTTACTTATTCATATTAGAGAGACTTTTAAAGTTTATATCATAAACTTTGTATGAAGGTGGATCACTACGTTATTTCGTAACTGTTATTTTTAAACTATAGTGTTTTTTGATTCGTCTTTCTAATTTCTTTAATATGCCACCTAAATTAGACAAAGCTGGTAACTCTGATACAGATCAGGTCTCAAGTACGATAACGATGTCTCATCAGCAATTCACGGCTTTGATTAGCGAAATACGTACCTCTAATCAACATGCTAATGAAGAAATACTACAACGTGTTTTAGATCGTCCTACTACACCCAATATAGTTCCGTTGTCAGGTAGTTTCGTAAAATGTACTGCACGCTTTGATGGATCTGATAACTCGACTGTGGATGCATTTTTAGACAATATATTAACTTTTAAAGAATGCACACAAGTTTCAGATGATAATGCCCTGCGAGGCCTCTCAATGCTTCTTCACGGTACTGCTGCTACCTGGTGGCAAGGAATAAAAAATATTACGACAACGTGGGATGAAGCCGTTAAAGCTTTAACGGAAGCCTATTCTAAGAAACTCCCACCACACTTAATTTTTCGAGAAATTTTCTCGCGTGAACAAAAAGTCAATGAAGCTATTGAACTTTTTGTGTGTCACATTCGTGCTCTTTTTGCACAATTGCCTTATGCTTTGAACGAGGATGTCCAACTAGACATGCTATACGGCTTACTCGACCGTAGAATTAGAAAGAGATTATTAAGAAATAAATTTACTACTTTTAAAGAATTATTAGAAGAAACACGAAGTATCGAAGCTTCGATTCAAGAAGCTGTATCGACTAACGATGGTAATCGGTCGCGGAAAACTCAGTCTATTAAACTTGAAGATGTGGATTCTTCTCAGAGAAAGGTCAGATCAAAATGTACCTACTGCAAGAATTTTGGTCATCTTCTAGCAGACTGTAGAAAATTAGCATCTAGACAAGTTTCCAATTCTAATCCAAATTCCAATCCTGTATATTCAAATTCTACCTTAAGTAATTCTCGAGTAGCACAAGCTTCTAGTTCCCACACAATACATTGTTATGGTTGTAACGCTCCCGGTGTTATTCGTTCAAATTGCCCTAATTGTAAAAACTTAGCTCGTTCGGCCACTCCTGCATCAGGCGCCGCTTCATTAGAGCTCTTGCTAGCTGATACCAAAAGTGATGCCAAAAGGCCCCTACTTACAATAGAGATTTTAGATCTTCAAGGTAACGCTTATGTCGATACTGGTGCTAAGTGCAGTATCGCAGGCAACCGCCTTTACCGTCATTTATTAGACAAAAATGTTCATTCTATTGTCAAAGAAACTACTTTAGTACTTGCAGATGGTGAGTCACGTACTGTCTTAGCTCATATTTTTGAATGCCCTGTTATTCTTTTAGGCAAGGTGGTAGTTACCACATTTACAGCATTTCCAGAGCACACATCTGCCAAAACTTTGTTAGGTGTTGACTTTATCGCAAAAGCCAACCTAATCCTTAATATTCCCCGAATGAAGTTCTCCTTTGCAGATATGCCCCATGTCGAATACGACTTTGCGAAAGAGCTTGTTTCTAATAACGCCACAGTCAATCTACTGGATATGACCTTGCGCGACGATGAGGCTGTTCAATTGAATAACAGCAGTCGCAGTACATTACGAGAGTTACTGGAGGAAAATAGAGAAATATTCGATGAAAAGAATGAACCTACTCCTTATACGGAGCACTGTATCAACTTAACAAATGATTTACCCATTGCGGTACCCCCTTATCGCATGACTCCGCAGAAAACGCAAATTTTAAAATCGGAAGTCGATGTATTACTTGAGAAAGGAGTAATAGAAGAGAGTGATTCAGCTTACGCTGCACCAACGGTTCTCGTTGCCAAGAAAGATGGCTCATGTCGAATGTGTGTAGATTACCGACGACTTAACAGTATCACAGTTCCAGATCGATACCCCCTCCCAAGGATGGACGATCTTATACATGCAGCATCAAAAACTTTATTTATGTCTACCATTGATCTAAAAAGTGGTTACTATCAAGTATCTGTCCGCGAACAAGATCGTGATAAAACAGCTTTTATCACGCCTTTCGGACTATTCCGTTTTAACCGTCTTCCCTTCGGGCTGTGTAATGGTCCGGCTACGTTTCAGCGTCTAATAGACCGGTTTCGGAGTGGTTTGTGCGATATTACTATACTAGCGTACCTGGACGATATGATAGTTATCTCAGAAACTTTTGATAAACATTTACGAGATCTTAAAACAGTTTTCGCTAGATTAAAACTTTTTAAACTGTGCGCGAATAGAAAAAAATGTACTTTTGTTCGACCTTCGGTTAAATATTTAGGACACCTTATAACGCCGTCGGGAATAGCTGCCGATCCGGGTAAAATCGAGGCTATTAATGCTATGCGCCCCCCGCGTAACGTTAAACACGTGCAATCCTTTTTACAAACATGTAGTTGGTTCCGTCGTTTCGTGCCGAACTTTGCCGAAGTGTCCAAACCATTATCTGACCTTACGAAAAAGAATGCTCCCTTCATTTGGACATTCCTTCAAGATGAATCTTTTAATACGCTCAAGAATCTTTTAACTACTGCTCCAATCCTTCGCCAAGCTGACTGTATGAAACCTTTCATTCTCAAGACGGATGCTAGCTCATATGCCATTGGCGCATGTCTCCTCCAGGGGGAGGGAACTGACGAACGTCCAGTGGAGTATGCAAGTAGATTGATTACGACTGCTGAGCGCAATTACAGCACTACAGAGCGCGAGGCGTTAGCAATAGTATATGCTGTCGGAAAATTCAGAGGATACATAGAAAATTCCCCGGTTGTCATAAAAACGGATCACCAACCTCTTCGCTGGCTGATGTCACTTCGATCACCTAGTGGTCGTTTAGCGCGGTGGGCACTTCAACTTCAGAGTTTTGATCTGCGAATCGAGTACATCCCAGGCAGAACCAATCGAATAGCGGATATGTTATCGCGACCCCCATGTGAGCCTGCGGATGAAGAACTTTGCGAAGTATGCACCATTGCCATAGATATGCCTACTATGAGTAATCAGCTGATAAGAGAGGAACAACTAACGGATCCGTTCATCAAGAAAATAGTTAGTTGTTTTGAAGAAGATAGTTCGGTTCAAGTTGACCTTCATAGATTCACTGACAGAGGTTATATCATGAATCAGGGTGTGCTTTATAGATACAGCCCCGACGCCGATTCGGATGAAGCGCAACTTGTTATTCCACAATGTAAAGTGGCTGATATTTTGAAAGAGTGTCATGATGACCCTCTAGCTGGCCATTATGGTATAGAAAAAACCATACAGCGAATCGTCAATCGGTATTATTGGCCGACTATAAGACGAGATGTCACAAATCACACTAAAAGATGCATTGAATGCCAAAAATTTAAACCTACTAATACCAAACCGGCTGGTTTGCTACAAACCCCTGTACTGGCCCAACGCTACGAATGTCTAGCTATAGACCTCGTTGGTCCACTACCAGAAACTGCTCGAGGTAATAATTGGATTTTTGCTGTCGAAGATACAGCCACAAAATGGATTGAGCTCTTCGCCTTAAAGAGCGCTACAGCAGAAGAATGTGCCAAAATTCTAGTTGACGAAATCTGCTTACGTTATGGTACCCCAAGACGGCTCATTAGTGATAATGGCTCTCAATTCGTGAGTAAAGTCATGCAACAAGTAACTTATTGTTTGGGAATTAGCCAATCACTTACTCCCGTGTACCATCCTGCCTCAAACCCAGAGGAGCGGAAGAACAGAGACCTCAAGGTACGACTTTCAATCCTGGTACAGCATGATCATCAGAAGTGGGATGAAATGCTTCCAAGTATACGGTTTTCAATGAACAGTGTTCCAAGTTTGTCCACCGGATACTCACCTGCCTACCTCAGCTTCGCACGTGAACTCAGAACTCCAATGGATGTTCACAAGGACTTACGTGGAGTGCTAAATAACGAATTAGTGATACCCGAGATAACGCCGTATTTGAAACGTCATGTCGACACATTGTTACGTGCCAAAGAGACTAATGAACTGCAACAGGACTCTTCTAAAAAGTTCGCGGACTACCGTTTGCGCGACACCAAGCCTTACGCCAAAGGTGATAAAGTGCTCGTGGACACACACGCGATCAGTAAAGCAAGTGCCGGGTATGCTGCAAAATTCGCGCCGCGTCGCGACGGTCCGTATCTGATCTTAAACCAAATTTCTCCAACTTCCTATGAGGTTGCTTCACCCAAGAATCCTACTGTTTCATTGGGTAAATATCATGTTTCGGCCCTGCACCCTTACGTAGAGGGTGACAACGAGGCACACTCAGTACCTCTGCTGCCGATAAGAAAAAGAGGACGACCTCCTCTCAATCCAAGTATTGACATGCCTTCCGCATGTCCAGGACCTTCAACCAGCAGAAAAAAAAGCCCAGTGACGAGACCTAGTCGTTCTCGACAACCACCTCCTCGTTTCCGTGATGGGAGCGAATTTGTGTCATTTAACGATTAATACTTTACTATTTTTATTTTTTTTGTATCGTTTACTGATTAGTACTTTACTATTTTTTTTGTATCGTTTAACGATCAGTACTTGTTTACTATTTTTATTTTTTGTATCGTTTAACGATCAGTACTTGTTTACTATTGTTATTTTTTGTATCATCTAACGATCAGTACTTGTTTACTATTTTTATTTTTTTGTATCGCTTAACGATTAATACTTTACTATTTTTTTGTATTGTTTAACGATCAGTACTTTGTTATTTTTATTGAATCATTTAACGATTAGTACTGAACTACTTCCTTAATTTAGTTTTGTATCACCCCTTCCCAAGTAGTGGTAATCCAAAGGGGGAGGATGTAACGCGAATTATTCTGACGCCGGCCCTGGTCGGCCACGAATGACATTTCTTATGTTTAGTTTTCGATTGACAAGAGAATCGATAGTTAGAGAGGGAGAGTTGACAGATATATTTGTGTTATGGTAAAAAATATAGTTACGAATCCAAGCTTACAGTTTTAATTCACAAAACCCACAAACCCCCCTACATGATGAAATATTTTAAAATGGGGTGCAGGTGTGCGAGTGAAATATTTATTACAAATATGCTTGGCCAATTAGTACTAATCGTTCACAGGTAAATCTATTATTACTGTTTAATATAATATACAAATTAATTAAGTTATAAATCGTTTTCAGAATTCTAACCCTACTTTTTAGGTTCAATAGGAGTCTCGTGCTCTTGATTTACAATAATTTATTTGATACCAAGTTACGATCTATAATGAATATGAGCTGTTTATCAAATATACTAAACACTATCGACAATTTAAAGTTAAAAACCAGGTAAGCCCTAAGACTAATGTCATTCATATAATTTAGCTTCTTTTATTTTCAGTACTTGAAGACAGTTCAGTAAATGGAAAGATCTTACTTGTTAGTTAGTAGACTCTAGAACTAGTATGATGTCCTCTACGCCCCTATCACTGATCAATAGTTTACCGGATCAAAAATGGAAGGAAGGCAGCTTTGAATGGATTATATCCTGTCCTAAGTTAGCCAAAAAGCAGTGGTAGCATAGAACGAGCAAACATAAAACCGATGAGACAGCAAGATGGTAGCCCTTATTGGGAACGCTCAAATCATTAAGTTCTTGTTGTGTCCCCTTCTTGATGTAAGGGTAACAAAAGAGGGTCTAGAAGAGAAAATATATACATATATACAACGTTGGAGAGAACAGTTACAGAAAGCGAGCATAAGTTAGACAAAAACTTACCCAGGACGTTGGATGACCTTACGAGTGATTTCCTACAGGTTAGTGTTTCATATATCCACCTTAAAAGATGTGCAGTATTCTACCATACAATTTAAGAAACACTTTAACCATTTATTTCTTTTTTAGGCATTTAAATCTGTTACTGGTTGATTTTATTAGCACATGATACAATCATCTTATCACCAAAAAAGGAAGAGAAAAGTAAGGAAGGAATTCAATCCATCAAATGTCACATTCAAGAAAGGCCTTTAACCTTTTTAAGTCAATATGTACCAAATCTGGTTAGTGGGTTGGCATCTTTAAGTAGAAAAATTAATTAAAAGAAGAATTAAGTAAACAATAGTGAGATTATTATTAAAACAAGGTTTGTAGTATCCTTTTTATAAATAAATTGGGAATACATTACTCTCTTAGGAGACTTAAAATTTGGCCCAAGATTTTAATGCCTAAAAATTTTAGCCCGTAACACGATCTCTTAACAGGACTAATAATAATGTAAAAAGTGATAGACTTTGGCGAAGAAGATGGAGGAGGACTAGTGGTGGTTCATTCTTAGTGGCTACCCCCCTGTAGCTTCTCAGTAAAACTCAACATGTTATTATATTTTTAGTTTAATAAATTATACAGGTGTCTTGCAATATTGTGAAGATTTTTGAACTGAAATACCTTTGAAAGAGTGCCGTTTTGACTACCTAATCGTCTTTTATAATCTAAAAATGAATTTAAGTAACTTGTCCTTCCAGTTAAACAGAGCGGAAATCATTGCGAATTTTTATTTTTACATGGGATACTCCGTGTGCATGTGTTTAATGAAAAATATAGTGGGAACGGGAAAAAATGCATTCAGACAAAACTGCTCTTTTATCGTATCTTATTCGAAGTTATTTTAGTTTAAAAATCGTCAACTACTGTTGGACATCCTGTATTTGAATATAATTTGTGTAATTATTTCTTTTATGAATTCCGAGGATATTTTGTTTTTTACAGTAAAAAAATACAATTTTTTAATCTAAAATGGATGTTTAATTATATGTTTTAAATACGTCAAAAAAAACGTAATTTTTACGTAAAAAAAGACGTCATTGGTCTGTGACTTATGACCCTGTATATCACGTGTTTTCCACGTCATTCATATACGTAAATAATGACCAATTTTCAACGTCTTTAACACGTCACTCTGCTACCTGGGTAGACGTTGATACTTGTTCTAAGATCCATTGGAATAGCGTTATTTTCATAAAATGCGTTTAAGTCCGTTAATTTTGCTAAGTGCTTTAATTTATTTGAAATTCAGCCATAAGTTTTCAGACCAATTACAAAATTCATGATAATAACTCGTTTATAATAAATATATCAGCTAAATTTATAATATAATCTAATAATATACAATGGGTAGACTTAGAGGGTTCAATTATTCTTTTGCATGGGTCGGCTTAGAAGGTAAAGGACCCTAATTTTTGTTTATCACACAATCTTTTCTTTCCCGCAACCAACACTCTCGCTCTCCTATTATATAATACCTTAAAACATACACATAATATCAATTCTTTTTGACTGTTTTATTCGCAATATAGGATATCCCATAAGAAACCATTGTAATTGATTATGAATGCAATATTTAAATTGTACATATGACGTTGAAATGAGAATAGGTATGATATACTAGATGACATATGTGTGTAACACTTAATGACTTCGTTAAAAAGTTAGAATCTTGTAATTACGGGATTAAGATTAGATTATTATGACAACATTAATAGTTTTAAGGTTTCATTTAATACAACTGCTGAACGTGTTCCGAGATCCTTTGGAATACTGCTATTTACAGCATAAAGTGCGTTTAAATATTGAATAAGCAATTTGGAACCTTCAGTTTTCAACAATATTGAAGAATATCGTCACCACTAACCAAAACTACACTTTTTAACACTCTACGCACGTTTCGCTATCTATGTTAGCATCATATCTGGCACTGATGATCAACGTTGCGTTTACATAGGTTAACAATGTTAAGTTCTTGAATTTATTTGAAATTCTACCATAATTTTTCATACTAAACACAAAACGTTAATAACTAATATATGTATAACAGCTAATTTTGTAATAAAATCTAATAATGAATATACTTAGAGGGCTCAAGTATTCATTTGCATGGATCGGATTACAAGGTAAAGGACCCGAATTTTCGGTTATCATACATACATTTTCTTATTATTAGGTACCAAAAAACCATCTCTCATCATTACATAATATCCAAAAATATACACAATATCGATAATTTTACATAACATTAAGAATACGGTCGTTAGTTATTACTTCTTAAATCCCCGGTTGAGATTATTTGCCTATGTTAAATCCTATAAGAAAATATCAAGATCTATTCTGCACTTTTTGGCTCATACGAGTTCACATATCGGTTCTAAGTCGAGTGATACCGCGTACGTATACGACTACATATGCCATTGAAATGTGATATATGGATGCTTTACTTACGTTTCATATATGATGTTGATATGTGATATGTATGTACCTAATTCTTAATGATTTTGTTAAAAGGGTAAAACACTGTTATTACTATTTACGGAATTACGATTAAATTATTATGACAACACTAACAGATTTTAAATGTTTCATTAAATACAACTAGTAAGCTTGTTCCGAGATCCATTACAATACCATTATAACCAGAAACTAGGTTCCAAGTGAACGAGAGATAGCTGATGTCTTATTTTTCAAAATACCTTAAGTTTAGATTACGTGTATTTTCACGAAATTCTAATTTGATTGTAAGGTAGACAGGATTTTTTGTTAAAATGGTTTGAAAAACGCCGATCGCAATATGATATTTCAATATATTATAAATGTTAAGTAATTTAATTAACTCGTTAATAAACTAGTTCATATTTTTCGTACCAAAACAAAACTTCAACAACTAATTTGTAATATAACTAATACATAATGTATAAGTACTATATTAAATAGCTACATAATACAGTGGATAGGTAAAAAGCTCAAAAATTTTTTTTCGACATGAATGAACTTACTAGGTAAAGAGCCCAAATTATCATTTATTATTCTAATTTTCCACTTTCGCGCTGCCAATACCCGTAACATAATACATATTCCATAGATGCGGCTAAATTTTTAACTTGCCTATTCAAATTTCAATCCTATACCATATATACCATCGTAAGAAAACATGTGCTCTACCGACACATATACCACCATGAATATTTTATTTCATCGCCCATTTCCTTCTTTCGCACTACGTGGCGAGTTGTTCGTATAATATACACCGAAAAAGAATGTTTAATATAATTTCTGATACATATTTTTAAAATCAATATCTTGAACTTTTTTGCTATTATCGATAAAAATTAATATATAATAGTCAACGCTTGTACCAAATCCATAACATATTCCTCATTTTATATCTCCTATATGTACAGAATACTACAATAAGTGGTAAGTCTAATTATTATAGGGGTTTTTTTTTTCAGAATACATCGGATTACACATATGGAATGTTAGGTGAAAATAAATAACAAACTACATATATCTACAGTAATAGAGCTAGGACAGAACGACAATCAAAACCCTCATTTTTACATGTAAATCTCCATAAGAAAATCTAAGGTCCATATTAGCAAAATTTGTCCATATCAAGGTCATTCGTCATCGCTTAGAGATAACGTCGGCTCGCGGTGTAGATAACGTGAAGTCGCGGTTGGAATTTTAATTGGAATAAATTTTACATGGGCGGGCCTAAGGGGTAATGGGCTCAAATATTTTTTTTACATGAGGGGGTAATGGACCGTATTTTTATATGTGCAGAGGGGAACCGAAATATTATCAACATAACCTAACATTTCAACAACTGTTCACAGTGTTGCCAACAGTATCCCTCCATTTCACACATTTAGACTAATTTCAGTTAAGTTTTTACTTTTCCGCTATCAACATTGCTATTAAATTTAAGTAACCATTTTTAATTGGAATAAATTTTACATGGGCAGGCCTAAGGGGTAATGGGCTCACATATATCAACCCCAACTACCCCGTGTTTACATGTAATTCTCCATACGCTCTTAATTATATAATTTGTATATTTTATTTTTTAAATTTGAGTAAAATCAAGTTTTTATTAATAATTTTTATTTATTATTTAATTTTAACTTTCTTCCACGCCACCCGATATTTATAATATAATTTAATTAAATTAAAAAATCTTGTACTTTCTGAGTCTTGAACCGCTGATCTCATGTTCCAAAGTATGCGCATTAACCTACACCGCTATCGTCAAACTTGATAAAAATTGAAAATAATTAATATAATTGTCGCATTCGGCTATATACTCATTGTGAATAAGAGAGGACGCTGTCCCGTCACCAACACGAGCTGGTCACTTCCACGCGCTGTTTGGTTAAAATATTTGTTTTGTATTTGCTTCAAGGTAACCTTGAGTATTACATCATTTGCGGCGTCTATTTGACGGCTTGTACAGACTTGTCGATACTTGTTTATATCAAAATTGTAAGAAAAGTTCCAACGGCATAAATTTTATCGGAAGGGGGGGATTATTAAGTGGATAGTATTTCCAGCGTTCAACAGACTATAAATAGGCAAGAACAACATTAAAAAATTTAGTTTGTGCTGTGTTATTTTGAAAAAATCAAAAAGGTAAGTTTTTTTTATTTATTTATTTTTTTATTTAAAAAGTTGATATTTAGTTTTGAGTTGGAGTGAGTGAAAATAGTAACGGTATATAAAAAACCAATAAATCGTTTTTTGTTTTTTAAGTAATTTATATGAAATATGTGTTTTTAGGGTGTGATGAGGGTATTTATTTTCTTAATAAATAATAAAATTAAAGTTAATTTTGTTTTATAACCCTGATGTTACAGGATTTTAAAACAGAATGATTTAGCTTTCAAGATATTTTATTTTCAAATAACCCTAATTTTCGATATTTCTGAAGTAATTTGTAAAAAATATTTGTTTTTTTAGAAGGGTGGAGGTATTTTCTACCTTTATAAATAATAAAATTAAAGTTAATTTTGTTTTCTAACCCTGATGTTATAGGATTTTAAAAACAGAATGATTTAGCTTTCAAGTTATTTTACTTTCAAATGGCCCTAATTTTCGATATTTCTGAAGTAATTTGTAAAAAATATTTGTTTTTTAAGAAGGGTGGAGGTATTTTCTACCTTTATAAATAATAAAATTAAAGTTAATCTTGTTTTCTAACCCTGATGTTATAGGATTTTTAAAAAAGAATGATTTAGCTTTCAAGATATTTTATTTTCAAATGGTCCTAATTTTCGATATTCCTTAAGTAATTTGTAAAAAATATTTGTTTTTTAAGAAGGGTGGAGTTATTTTCTACCTTTATAAATAATAAAATTAAAGTTAGTCTTGTTTTCTAACCCTGATGTTATAGGATTTTTAAAAAAGAATGATTTAGCTTTCAAGTTATTTTATTTTCAAATGGCCCTAATTTTCGATATTTCTGAAGTAATTTGTAAAAAATATTTGTTTTTTAAGAAGGGTGGAGGTATTTTCTACCTTTATAAATAATAAAATTAAAGTTAATCTTGTTTTCTAACCCTGATGTTATAGGATTTTAAAAAAAGAATGATTTAGCTTTCAAGATATTTTATTTTCAAATGGTCCTAATTTTTGATATTCCTTAAGTAATTTATAAAAAATATGTAATTGTTATGAAGGGTTGGGGTATTTTCTACCTTTATAAATAATTAAATTAAAGTAAATCTTGTTTTCTAACCCTGATGTTATAGGATTTTAAAAAAAGAATGATTTAGGTTTCAAGATATTTTATTTTCAAATGGTCCTAATTTTCGATATTCCTTAAGTAATTTGTAAAAAATATGTAATTGTTATGAAGGGTTGGGGTATTTTCTACCTTTATAAATAATAGAATTAAAGTGAATTTTGTTTTTAAGTCGGATGTTATTAGATTTTAAAAAAAGAGTGATTTAAGCCCATATTCGCCGTTTTCTTGTTTAAGCGGAGCTTGCTTAAGCCCGCTTAAAACGCAAGCCAAGCTTAAATTTTTGTGTTATGCACCACAGAACAGGCTTAGAGTGTTTTCACACGGAGCAATATGTTGCAGCAATAAAAAGTTGCAATATCGCTTTGCAGTTAAAATACCTGCATTTAAATGACTCGTTTTCACATGCAACGCGGTGCGATATATTTATGGTAGCAATAGTTTTATATTACAATGACGTGCAATATGTTCTACGGAATTATGCGATATCGTATTGTCCCAATAGTAGAAAACCATACATGTTTATGCAGGTGTTCACACTATTCACTGTTTATAGTAGCAATTTATTTAGCAGTGTTGCAAATACTTATTATAAAATATGAATAAGAAAGTTAAATATTTAACAAGTGTTTTTTTAATAGTAACAATTTTTTAGTATCTGTTAAACAGTGTTGCGAAAAATACGTTTTTTCTTATAAATCCGTTTTCGAATTCTACAGTATCTTCTTCCAGCACATATAAGGTTTGGTCAGTTTGAATCTTCTGAATTTTCTATAAAAGGTCAAATCATCCATCCGTTCAAAATAGTTAGGCCCCGTAAAAATTCTTCGTGGATATCCAGAATCAATAAAATTTGATGTCATTATCGTCTTCCTGCATAATAATATCATCTTCTATTTCCGTTATTATTCAATAAATTTACCTTCCTTTTGATGCAATGCAAAATGACCCAAATATTTAGATTTCTTTCAAAAACCAAGAATAAAAAGTAGGGTTATGATGGCTAAATAAGCCTGGCTTAAAATATAAAGCCACCGAATTTGGCCGCTTAAAATTAAGCGAGCTCAAATATGTTTGTGGATACGGTGCATAAAAAACTGAAGTGTCAAATGGTCCTAATTTTCGATATTTCTTCAGTAATTTGTTTTATATACATTTAAATTAATATTTTTTTTACTTAAATTTTATTTTCAAATTCTAAAATATTTTAAATATGAGTTTCTTACGAGAAATAAACAAATGTTCCCTTGTAGAAAAAGCAGACTTGCTAGAGATTAAGCTGAACAGCCTCCCACTATCAAACCATTCAAAATAGTAGCGGCAAAAATTGTGAAGGGGGAAATTTGGAGAAAGCATTCTTCTGGAGCTTGAGGAAAAAGTGGTAATCCTACCAGCAAGGGTTACTGAAATTTACAGACCACACATCCAGAAATTCACCACACTCAACTATTCCGTGGTATTTGGAGGAGACGTTAACATAGGCAAACCCAGCAGCAACGTTCGAAATTACAGAAAATTGGTTTGGTAAGTCATATTTTTTTAATAATGCTCATAATTATTTTGAAATTGTATATACATTTTGTCATTTTAATATTAAAGTTTGCATTTAAAATCAGCTGTTTCGGAGTTGTATATGCATACATATTCATTACTATTTTATTTATTAAAACTACTTGTTTACGTTCATAAGGATATATTTTAGATAGGTTTATCATCTATTTTGACGGAAAGTCCTCATTTTTAAGTACTACTCATTAGGATAATGCTATTTTTAGTCGTGTCTGTTACTGTTGTGGGAGATCTGATGATCTCCTGTGTTAGACGGTCGACTCTTCCTACCCTGAACGCGCCAGGTATTATAAACTTAGAAAGCCGGTCATTCCAGCCTAAAAAAACTGGTAGACTTTCATATTGAGTTAAATACCTATAGCTATTATAGTCCGATGGGGAAGATGTTGCCTAAAGGCTATCAAAGAACTGTCCGACAGTAAACGGTTATCAATATTTGTGTTTTTAAAATTACAAAAGTTTCGACAATTAGTTTTCAACATTTTACATACAATTTTACATTCAATGTTTTAAAGCTAAAATGCGGTTGTATATACTGAGCGAATGTTTTATCATTTTAAATGAAGAAAAAAAAGGGTATTATTGAATAATGTATGTATATATACAGAATGGCTCTTTTTTTATTACATTTATAATAATCCATTTTAGACAAGATCTTATGTTTAAAAGCATCTTCTTATTTCGTCTGCTATTAGTTAAAAGTCTGGTTTCTTTTTTTCAATGTTCAATATTTTGAAACTTTTAAAAATGTTCGAAACGTCACATTTAACAACGCTAATGGCATTTTTAACGTTCAGTTTTTAATTCGAAAAAAGGTTTTAAAACTATGCCTCTTCCTACCCCGGAACGCACCAGATACTATAAATTTGGAAAGTATGTGATCCTGGTAGTTTTTCATATTGAGGGTATACAGCTAGTTTCGACATTGTGGTAAGGGGAGCTATTCAGCACATTTAAACAATATTACCACGTTTGGAGAAATGTTTGATACTTAACAAATATAAGAGATTAATTATTTTACTACGTTTCGATCATCTCCAACATTCCATCATCAATATAACAACGTTTTAGTCCCAAAATTATTTTCAATAGTCCCGTAGTCATGGTAGGAGCCGTTTTAATCATAATCATACAAGGTTTTGTAAAAACATGAAATTATTTGAAACTGATTATTTATTCATAAATATAAAATACATATACTTTACAAATTAGAAATCTTGGGGGATTTTTATAACTGTTGAACTGTTGAATGTTTTGGTATCTAACCCAGTAGAATTTGATTGGTAAATTAATACCCACACATCGTCAAAGGTAACGTCAGAGGCAGGTTTAAATCTCAACAACCCTTTCCTTGGAACAAAACGTAAATCCAATCTGATCAGTTGGTTCTGCACCCTCCGTTACTTTCTCTACAGCACCTCGAATTGCAGAATTAATCAATTAAGATGATTTTTGTTTATCTTAAACTCTAAAGTATGACTATGCAGATTATATTTTTTTATTATTTTGCTGTTCTCTTTAATCGCAGTGAATTTTTCCATTTTCGAACTTTAATGCATGAACAAGGTCTATTTATAACCTCGGTAGGGCTACATCGATGACCATATAATGTTACGTAGCAAATCCTATGACGTGATTAGTTACTTACGTATGGTATGGTATGACGTCACAAGCGAAATGAATAAGCCATATTCTTAGAAATACGATATTGATAAAATGTAAGAAATTACCTCTCTTAAGAAAATCTTAGGGTATGATTGTTAAAAATAGCGTAATTTTTAAAATAGGTGCTTCTTATGTGTGCATCTCTAAAATATTAGCAGATTGTGTTACACATGTTTTCCGATCTTGTGATAGATGTTTCAATGCTTATGAATTAATAGTATGTTCATATATATTAGATAATGATAAAAATTTGTGTGCTTTCATAACAGGTCAGAACTTTATCTGATAAAAGACAGATTATTGTTTAATTTTTTTAAACAAAGTATCTTTACAAATTAAGATATTTTACTTCTCTTCCTTAAGTATAGTTATAAGTAATATTCCTTCGTCATCACTCAATTCAGGGATTTCAGTTGTTTTTTTGATTTGGTTTCCCCTGCGATGTATCGTCATGTTTTATTTCATAATTAATTTCTCTGACGTTCATCACACCGTTTAAACCATTTTTTAAGTGGCTTTGCTTTATTTTTTCAAGCTTAGTGCACTATGGTTCTATGTACATCTGATACAACAATTGCTTGTAAAATTTTTAAAGGTCTGAGGGTTCGTGGAAAACAACAAATCATATTGTCAGTAGATAGAACGTCCATTAACTTTAAAGATTCAGTAAGTAAAGGCAATGAAGTTTAGAATAAAAATTTACAACTTGATTTCTTGTAGAAGTGTCACAATCTAAACGTTATTTTCATTAGTTACAGAACCGTTAAAGTTAATGAACGTTCTATCTGCTGACAAATATAGTCCTGAATTCTTTATCACCTCAACATTATTTTGTTTTGTTTTGTTTTTATAAGCTGATATAGCTAAGAAAAAGTTCTTGCTACCGAATAATTTAAATAGAACACGAAATAAAATATTAGTCATCATAAAAAGTTACACTAAGAAAAATAATTTAACACTTATAGTTGTATAGAAATATGTTCAACTAAGGGTATTTTATTAATTTAAAACAGATTATAAAAATATTATAACGGATAATTTAACTAAATAAGAAAGGTCAAAAAATTAAAACACACACCGAGAAAAAGTAATCACCATTTTAACGTATAGCTCAGTTCAATTTAACATTTGTCAGTTCTTTATTTCATGAAATCTTCGACTTCATCTTCTGAAAATTGATAAGAAAAAGACAAAATATTTTTTCTATTATTTATTATGGATAACGATATATAACATTATAGTTTATTTCATCATAATTAACACAATTACATTTTTCAAATAGTTTTTTAGACTCTATATTAGAACAAAATGTCGTAAATTGGTTTATTGTCTTGATATGATTAAGCAATTTCATCCCGTTACCCATTCTCCGATGTTCCACCATCGTATAAATATAATTAGGCGTTTTTGGATTACCGTGTTGTTTGAAAGGATCAAAGTCCATAGTTGACATCAGAGCAAACGAAGTAGGTTTACCAGTAACGTATAAAATGCAGCAGGATATTTTCTTGTCATGATACCATTGTTCAATCAGATCATTCGATATCTTTAACTGTCTGATTTTCTTAGCAGCATATTGATTGCTAAATAATCGAATATCCATCTTCACCAGCTGGGGACGAAATAATATCATCCAATAATATCAGCTCGATTTAACTCGCTAATGATATCATTTATTTCTTCCTCACACCCATTTGTATTGATTAGGTACCTTAAGCGATCAACGAGCATATTTGGGTCGTCCCAATAAGTAACTTCATTAGATATTTTGGGGATATAATCAACATCTCTTACACAATCGGATTTTTCGTCTTGAATTTTGGTAGCGATGTTTCGCATCTTTTTTACATATGGTTCATCATTCTTTTTTCTTGCTGAAATTTTAGACTTCGTTTTATTTTTAAATAGTGGTTTTATAATGTTGTTGAATTTTTCTTTACAAGCTTGGTGCCTCAAATGGCCACGGGAATCCCTATGTACACAGGATAGGTCCAACAACTGTTTATAAATTTGCAGATCATCATCGGTAAAATTCTGAGGGTTCTTGGAAAACAGCAAATCATATAGCCCTGATGTACTATTAAACTCCTTGTTATCCAACATTATTTTGTCTTTATCAAACTGAATGTTTTTATTACCAAGTTTCCATTTCGAAAATTCGTATCGAGGTCCGTATGCTTTATCAGATTTGTTCTTGTAAATTTCTAGAGGGCTTTTTTCTTCTGGAGAATGTTCGTTCAGTACTTCATGCGCTGAAGCAGATTCCAATATTTGTTTCAGTGGCTCAGTTATGGGTTTAAATATCGTTTGCAAACCTTCATCTTTATCAGCTTCCATTCTTTTTAGGGCCTTATATTTTTTTCGAATATTATCAGCAAGCTTTTTAATATGTGACGTATCATATGACATCTTATTATCGACTGGTTCCCTTCAATTATTTTGATGCTATTTATACATCTGACAGACCAGACGTATCTGAGGGACCTGAAGACTAGACCAGACACCTCTGACAGAGCTGAAGACTTGAGCTAACGTTCTTCTGGCTCTTCTGCTCTGTCTGCATCCTCAGGTAGTCGGTTCATTAATTGTTTGCAACTTCTCTGGAGGCCTAGTTACTGGTTTGAAGAAGTGGTCCACGTTTTCTTTTCTACCAGCTTCCGTTCTTTTAAGATCGTTATTATTTGTTTTAATGATTTCGTCATCGTGTAAATGAAATATTTTGTTGCATACACTCCTATTTCTAGTCGCGGTGTTTTGTCTGAAGTACTGCTGAAGACATCTGATGTACAGTTAAACTATGCTTTCAGTTAGTCTTCCGACGTCTTGTATTAGTTTTCTGTAATCTGACCTGCTAAATCTGTTAACGCTGTGACATGTAAGCTGCGGCATCTGTCAACGCTGCGGCATCTGTCAACGCTGCGGCATGTTAGCTGTGAGATATCTGACGTACCTATTTATGAGTCGTTCTGGGATGTCGTTTTAAGGCTCTGCTGGAAGAGAAATGTGGATGAATTTATTCAGGTTTTGAAATTCCTAGAATCATCATTTCTCGTTGCATATTTCTATACGCTTTTCATTTCGTTTTTAAGTTTCTTCAGATATCATAGTTGTTAGGGTATTGACGGTTTTATAAAAAACTCTAGAATAATATTTAAACATATATTTTCTTATTATTTCTTAAGTATTATAGCTACATCATCATGAATATTTTGACGTATTTTTAGTAAATGTTCTGGAGCTTCATCAAAGTACTCTGCTGTGGACTTGGCTTTCTTAAACTTGCGATAAACTTCAATCATTTTGGCATCTTCAGTTGTATGACACAGAAACAACCCCTCCTTCATCGTAAATTCAAAATCATAAGGTGCATAGTGTTTCGTAATTGCATCAGTAGGATCGTATACAAAGTTACTATGTTCATTCATGGCATAATTGTAACCCCGTTCCAGTAAAACTTTGTTCTGACACATACCATATTTCTCGGCTATTTCTTGGAAAATAAAACTTGATGGTAGGCGTACTCCACAATATTAATAAATTCTTGCTCAATACAATATTTAAGTAGGTTAAGTTGAATGTACTCACGCGCAGACATATTGATACTTGTTGACGTCTGCTGAGTATAAATGGTAAATGAATTTTGAAATTCAATCATCAGCATTAATCTCAAATTTTGTGGTAGTGGGGTAAGTAGAGTATTTGTTATGCAAACCTAATTGAAAAGTTTTCAAGTTTAGGTGTATTTTTCATGTGCCGATACATCTCCGTTCTATTCATAAACTTTCCACATATTTCACATAGTAATTGCCTTCGATCGTAAGCCCACTGCCACTTCTTAAAATCTTCATAATTTGACCAGGAATCTGGAGTAAATGGAATCCAAATCCCACTATTGCGACAATCTTTGATGTAACATTTAACGCAGAACTCGCGACCTGTGTCAGGATAGGTCTTGTTACAACGTTCACAAATTTTTTCCATGACTGCGCACGTCAAATGTTGAATGATAAATGAAACGTTCAATTCAAACCAGTCTTATTTTAATTTATTTTCCTACCAAATTCTTGGAAATAGTGTCTGGTAGAATACCTAGAATTTTAATTTAATATTCCTAGAAATTTACTTAAACATAGTTCTTAGAAATCAATTCGAAAAGAAACAAAATCGAAATTTCACGTAAAATTACCCAATTTACATGTATTCTTATGGAAATGAAAGCACAAATTTCAACATTTCAGGGGCCTTTTGTATACAAAATCTAGAGCGTTCAGTACACCGTCCGACTAAAAGTTGAACCGAGGTTATAAATATAGGTACTTTTCGTGACATCACTCATTCTGTTTCAGCAGTACAGCCGTATCAGTAAAGGTTCATCTCTCTGCATACTTATTTTCTTTGAAAATTATTTAAAGTAAGTATTTTTCATATCTAAATTTTTGTTCGGTTCAATAAAACATCTTATAGGATTTTTTAATATATTTTGAGGTTATGTGTTTTCATCAGTTTTCTTTAAAATATTAGTTATCTTAATACAATTCATTATAGATCACTGAAGACTTATTCAAACGTCTTGATTTCACTATATTTGAAGGTTATAATAATTTAAAGTATATTATTAATACGTTATTTATCTTTCAGATGTCTCTATTTTCGGATTTGTTGACGTATGTTGCAGCATTGTTGGGACTTGTAACAACCCAATATGATGAGAAGACTGCAAGAGAAGGACGTGAAGAATGTGAGAAGGGGATTAAACGCATCAATAATGCTATGAAAAAGGCTAAAAACATGGGTGAGAAACAGCATTTGGAGGCTTGCCTTAGAAATATTAAAAGTTTGAGGGCTCAGTTAAAAGCGGCACAGAAAAAGGGGAGAGGGCTAGAATCTCGAAAAGAGACTGCGAGAGATCGTGTTTGTTGGGAAGATTCCGAATCATCTTTTAAGTCACGTATTCACACCAGCATAATTTCCAACCTTAAGCATAAGGATCCTTTAGCCTTTCTAGCGGACTGTAAAGTGCTATTTAAACGGCAAATACAGAATGCGTTGAAAAAGGATGCGGCTGTGAAGGTGAACGGTGTTTTTTGTGGCGAGTTTGAGGTAATGAAGGGTGATTGCGTACTTACCGAGTACAAGTACTTTACTACATCTAACTCAGCCATTTACCGTTCCACCGACCTTGACGCTTGGTTCAACAAAAAAGTTATTGCTCCAATCACAACGGAGCTAGAAGAATTCCAAGAACGCGACTCCGGCTGGGCATTAAAGAGAGTGATAAACTTGGGAGTTAACATTAACAAATATACTCCTCAACTTGGATCGTCGTATCTAGAAGTGCCTCAACAAATTGCTATGAAACAGGCCTGCATCAATGTAAGGAATGACGATCAGGCCTGCTTTGCGTGGGCAGTCACCTCTGCTCTCCATCCTGCAACTATCAATATTAGCCGTACATCCTCCTACCCCCATTATTCCTCGGTATTGAAACTTAAAGGGATCCAATTTCCGATGACTATGAAGCAGATCCCAAGCTTTGAAAAACAGAATAATGTATCCATCAACGTTTATGTTCTTCAGAAACATAAAAATACATTTGTAACTCTACCTAATTATCTTACTAAAGATAAGAAAGATCGTCACGTTAATTTATTGTTAGTGCAAGACAAATATTATGAGGAGGGGGAACATGGAGATGCTCCTACGTCATACCACTTTGTGTGGATTAAGAGTATGTCCCGGCTTCTCTCCAAACAGCTTAGTAAGCATGATGGAAGGAAATTCTTTTGCGACAGATGTCTTCATTACTTTCGCTCTGAAGATATGCTTAATAAACATTCGGAAGACTGCCTAAAAATTAATGAAACGGCTATTAGAATGCCCGAAGAGGGTAAAAATATCTTAAAATTTAAAAACAGCAAGAACAAGGAGAAGGCCCCGTTCATCGTCTACGCCGATCTTGAAAGTGTGTTAAGGCCAACTAGCGATCATAAGAAAATTCACCATCACATTCCTGCTGCTGTTGGCTACATAGTGAAATGTAGTTATGATGATTCGTTATCATACTACCGTTCATATCGTGGCCGGGAATGCATGCAATGGTTCGCCGATGAGATGGCTCAGTTGGCTGAGGATATGGCCCCAGTATTTTGGTGTCCATATAACATCCATATGCAACACGAACAAGAGTTGGAGTTCCAAAGAGCTACGCACTGTCACATCTGCGAGAAATCGTTCAGTCCTGAAGATAAGAAGGTGCGTGATCATAACCACTTGATACCCGAAAATAACTTTAGAGGTGCCGCACATGACGGGTGTAACGTCAATTATAAGGACAGTCACGTGATACCTGTTGTCTTCCACAATTTAAGTGGTTATGACGCACACTTTATAATTACCGACATCGCTGCAAGAATGGAGGGAAAAATTGATTTGTTGCCGATTACAAAGGAAAAGTATATCTCCTTCACTAAGCATGTGAATGAGACAGCTATTCAATTCCGTTTCATAGATAGCTTCCGTTTCATGAATTCGGCGTTAGAAAAATTGGCATCATACATGGAAGAATATCCAAATTTAAAATCGCAATTTTCTGAACTGCCCGAAGGAAAATTTAAACTATTAACAAAGAAGGGTGTGATGCCATATGATTATTTTGATTCCTTTGAACGATTCGATGAAACCCGCCTGCCTCCTATTGACGCATTTTTCAATAAGTTGGATAACAAGCCCTGCCCTCGTCGTCTCTATCTACGTGCACAACGCATTTGGAATGAGTTTTGTTGCAACGACTTGGGACAATATGTTGACTTATACATGAAGACCGATATACTTCTTCTGGCCGACGTCTTTGAACAATTCCGCACTAGCTGTCTTAAAACGTATGACCTTGATCCAGCCCATTATTTTACGCTACCAGGTTATACGTGGGACAGTATGTTAAAATACACCGGGCAGGAATTGGAGCTTTTGACTGATCCCGACATGTTCCTCTTCGTTGAACGTGGCATACGAGGAGGACTTAGTCAGGTTTGCTCGAAAAGACGAGCTAAAGCCAACAACATGAATATTAATAATTATGATCCCTCCCAACCAAAGACGTTTCTCATGTACTTTGATATCAATAATCAGTACGGTTGGGCTATGTCTCAGTATTTGCCATACGGAGGCTTCGAGTGGTGTGATACAAACCATGACGTGACCACGGTTGCTGATGACGCCGATGAGGGATATATCCTCGAAGTCGATTTAGAATATCCCAGACATCTCCACGATAAACACCGAGACATACCATTCTGTCCAGAACACATCAATCCGAAGACTGGTAAGCCACCAAAAAATGCAAGAGAATTAACAAAGTTGATGGCCACATTACACTCTAAAGAAAAATATATTATCCACTATAGAGCCCTTAAACAAGCCCTAGCACATGGTTTAGTGTTAACAAAAATTCATCGAGTCCTCAAATTCAAACAGGCGCCATGGTTAAAATCCTACATCGATCTGAATACCGAGCTGAGGAAGAAGGCCAAGAATGAGTTCGAGAAGAATCTTTTCAAACTAATGAACAACGCAGTCTTCGGTAAAACCTTGGAAAATATCAGGAAAAGAGTCAATATTCGTCTTTTGACTGAGTGGTCTGGACGCTACGGCGCAGAGGCGTATATCGCTAAACCAGAATTCAAAAATTGCACTATCTTCAATGAAAATCTCGTTGCTGTCGAGTTACGAAAGCTGCAAATATGGTTAAATAAACCCATCTACGTTGGGCAAGCTATTCTTGACTTGGCGAAGACGACTATATACGATTTTCATTATGGATACATGGCTAATACGTTTCATAATTGTTGTGCGACCTATACTGACACAGACAGTCTAATTTATGAAATTGTTGATGATGATCCATACGAGGTCATAAAACATGATTGTTATACGTATTTCGATACGTCTGACTATCCTCCAAATAACATCTATAACATACCTCAGGTCAACAAGAAGGTTCTGGGAATGATGAAGGACGAAAACAACGGTGTGCCGATGACGGATTATGTTGGTTTGCGATCAAAATTATATGTGACAAAGGTGCTGGCTTCAGAGGCAGACCTTGCGAGGGAAAGGAAAAAGTTGCAGGATGAGGAGTACGATGATGATGAAATAGAGGTAATTTTACGAAATTATGGCGTTTCCAAGAAAGCTAAGGGTGTAAAGTCGTCTGTCGTTCGCACCAAATTAAATTTTGAAGACTATGTTGAATGTTTAAATGATCGGAAGCAGATGGTTGTATCTCAAAACCTGATACGTTCGGAGAAGCATCACGTTCATTCCATAATTCAAAATAAAATTGCGCTCAGCTCTGAGGATGATAAGCGATATTTAATTCCTGGAACTGACGAAACGCTACCTTGGGGTCACTATTCAATAGAGGATAATTATGAAGAAAATATGGAAATTGATGGTGAAATACTTATTAGCGATTGACATCCTTCAGTCTTACATATATGTAATTAGAATTTGTTATTTAATAATAGACAATTTTTAATATTTATAATGGCTAAGTTTATATAAAAAAACCTGCGGTAGCTGTATTTGACATTGAAGCAGTTCTGTGCGCATTTAATACCCGGAAGTGATGAAACTTTATCATGAGGATACTAATGAATATTTTATGAATATTACTATGTATATATTATAAATAAATATTTTATGTTTCTCGGATTTATGATTCTTGCCTCCTTATTCACCGTATCATTCTATCATCATGTGAATATTAGTAATAGCAATAAGTGTGGTTATGATAGGCCTACAGGGGAGTCTTCCACGATAAAAAGGCAACGCACCAATGGGTCCTACCTCCTGGGTGGTGTGGAAATGGATTCCTACCGATCCATTTAATTCTGAATAATCATACTCCATACTATTAAGCTTTATTTCGAACAATTTTATCTAATATTTAAAATCATTGTTGTTTATTAAAGTACTTAAATTAAATTTCATTAATTATCATCAGGGCTATTTGTTAAATTTATATTGGAAAAATCTAAATATTATTTACTGTATATTCATCTATTTACGTTAATGAAATGAGATTCAGTATTTCCCATGAAAAAAGTATTACGTTGGCAACACTGTATTTATTTCTACGTTATTGCACGCGTTTTAGTGCATATGTTGGCAACGCTGTTATTGCTCTTCACTTTTTATTATGGGAATTACGAAATAAATGTTATATGGAGCGGCTCAGACTATTTAGATTAATCTTTGAACCGTCTCATTCATTGAAATCGTATTTTTAAAAATGTCATGTCTTTTGATCAGGTCTAAGTATGAATCGACGACTTGAAGCGAACCCTTCCCGTGAAAAAATATTCGGTTCTCCACGTAGCCCCACGAAGAAGTGCTGGTAGCGAGAAAGTATTACGTTGGCAACACTGTTATTAATATTCACTATAGCGAGAAAGTATTACTTTAGTACACATCCCCGCTTTCCTAATGCTAACAGCTAAATGCCTTGTTGAATGAATTTGGTTAAGTAGCGAGAAATAAATAATGCTTGTTAAAAATGGGGATTACTTTTTATATATCAGTATGACGCGGTAAAGTAAAAATTGTGGCTCATGAACCTGACGATTTAATAATTATATGTTTTCGTCATTCATGCGTCTAAATGTATGAAAGGTATGGAAATTATCATGTTGGTGTTCATTATTTATAGGTTATGTACGTTGCTGTGGCGTACGTTGTTAGAGGGAAAGTAAAAATAATGGTTTTTTTACGGCTGATTACGTTAAAATATTTAGCCCGTTTACTCTTTAAGCTCAATCAGCACCCTCTTGTTACTATATATAATACCCCCAATGTAGTGGGAAAGTATTATGTTGTTAACCTCTCCTATCCTTGATGTAGAAAAAGTGCTATGTTAACGTACGAGTACTGATGTATGGAAAATTATTCTACGTTTTAAATATTATAGCGAGAAAGTAAAAATGATGAGTCTTCTATCCTTCATGGAGAGAAACTACTATGTTGGTAAAATAAAATTATAGCAGAAAGTGTCAACAAAGCGTCTCGATTTTTCGACAAATGTTACTTTTCAGCAAACCCCGTATATCAGAATTTTTTTTGTTAATCTATACGAATATAATTTAACTGATATAATTTTTTTCATTATTTGTCTCGTACCGAAATTGGGGAGAAAGTACCATGTTGGCAACAATTATTATATAGCAAAATGTGGTCAGAGATAATGTTTACGATATTTGGATCCCCCTCTGCCCATGTAAAATACGGCTCACTATCTTCGCTACCCTCATGTTTAGTTTAGAGAAAGTATTATGTTGGTTACGTAGCTAGAAAAATAAAGCTAGTTAAAATGGGGATTATTTTTATATAAAAATGTGAGTTACTTGAATTTAATAGCTATGTTGATAGCGGAAAAGTAAAAACTTAACTGAAATTAACAACGTCTAAATGTGTGAAATGGGGGGATACTGTTGGCAACGCTGTGAACAGTTGATGAAATGTTAGGTTATGTTAATAATATTTCAGTTCCCCTCTGCACATATAAAAATACGGTCCATTACCCCCTCATGTAAAAAAAATATTTGAGCCCATTACCCCTTAGGTCCGCCCATGTAAAATTTATTCCAATTAAAATTCCAACCGCGACTTCACGTTATCTACACCGCGAGCCGACGTTATCTCTAAGCGATGACGAATGACCTTGATATGGACAAATTTTCCTAATATGGACCTTAGATTTTCTTATGGAGATTTACATGTAAAAATGAGGGTTTTGATTGTCGTTCTGTCCTAGCTCTATTACTATCTACATAAACTAACTTAAACATAAATAACTCACATATTTTAGCATAGTATATTCTCAACAGACAGTTGATCATATAATATTTTTTTCTAAGGTTATATAAAAATATTTACATTTACAAGCCATTAGCCATATTACATCTCCGAAATATTACCATCCTGCTTTATTGATACATATACAACTAAAAATATTTACATCATTCCTAATTATGACTTTGTCGCTCAATATTCTAGTCGCGTAATACGAAGAATCATATATTTTCTCGTATTTTAACTAAGAATTTTACTTGACAACTATCAATAATGCCTCGTATAGTAATACATAAAACTTATGTAAGAATGACTTATTCAACTGTTTAGTTCTTAACGGGTATGGTGTTCAACATAATTTCGTACACAACATACTATGGTATATTAGCGATTCGTTAGACCGATTACATCTCAGCCATTTCACCATGCAGTTTATAGATAATTTTTATCATTTCTGATCATTTTATCGTTCTCGCTACGTGGCCAAACATCACAATTTAAGGTATTTTAACTATACTAAGTATTATTATTTTTTACTTTCTCGTTACCGATACTATTTCCTAACGTTATTCCATTCCATACCCATTTTTCGGTATATATTCATCAAAAATAACAAGGTGTAGCCATGATTTTTATTACAAAGACCATCTCTTTTACATAACACTGATTGCAAAGTGAACGTTGAAAATTTAAAATTTGCAATTTGAAACGAATGTTGACAAATATCATCGGCACTATCCAAAACTTCACTTTTCAATACTCTACGTACGTTTCGCTAACTATGTGGACTATACCGAATAGGTCCTCGGTCTTTATTTAAACTATAGTTAGATTTAATTATCTAATTATTGTTAGGTATAATTTTAAATAATTTTAGCTTATCTACACTAAATTGCTGATTGTGCAGAAAAGTATACTCAGCAACAGAAGATTTCTCTATACGACCGTATGTGCTCATTAATCCTAGCTTGTACAGATCTTCTAAGCTGTCCGGCACACTTTTGCCATAATCAAAACAATGTATTTCGTAGATTTCACTTTTTCCAAATTACTTGCTTTATCTGTTGGGTTATTTAATGTACTTTTAAATTATTGGTGGACCGTAAAACAACTCTAAAGATTCATTTATAGAAAATAGTTTGTAACCCTTCAGTGCAGTATGGATTATATGGTACTATTATTACTTCTAACCACTAAAGTATCTAAAATTCTAGTATCTAGTATCAAAAACAGCGAAAATTTCATCGACGTACCTGTACCATATTTACAGAAATTGTGTATTGTATATCGTATACTTTTTTAAAGTTTTTTAATCACAAGCATATCATTAAACGAAATAATCCAATAGTTTATTAGTTACATAAGTCATCACGAAAAAAACACCCTTGAAAAGGTATCAATAATAAAGGGTATATTTATTTAGGCCCAATTACTGATGGTTAAAATTTTTCTACTCAACTAGAGATATAAATTACAGCTTTCAGCCAACCTATGCTTTGATTCGTGTTTTATTGGTGAAGATAAAAAAGTAAAATTTTATTGATTGTAAGTTGACATTGGTGAGAAAAATGGATCCCAAGAATAAAAAAAAAATGATATTGTAAATTTAGATGAAATGTTCAACGATGCACATAACAATTATTAAAATAGCAGGGTAGAGAAAGAAATGTGCCCTACAATATAAGCACCATCTCTCAATTGAATGAACATGACGCTACTAATCGACCACGTTTATCAAAAAACGATGACGCTTATAACGACGATAAACAGATATAGTAATAAACCCAGCAAAATAACAGAAGTAGCTCAGTGACGGACATACGGATAGACAGACGGTTGTAGTTGACTTAGGTCACTGAAAATAGGGGGTGGGCAAGCTAAGGTAATCGACCATCGATTGCTCAAAACTGAGTTACAAAATTCAAAACCATTTTTGAGTTACTGCTGCGACAAACAGACAGATGGACGTATATTGTAACGTCAATAAGTGATGTAACCAGCTATCGATTGTTGAAAACATGCGCAAACGGCCAGACAGCCGATTGTAGCCGACTTAGATCATTGAAAATAGTAGGTATCGATTGCTGAAAATAGAATTAAAAAATTAGAAACCGTTCTCGGGTTATCGGTCTGGCAGATGGACAGACAGTTAGACGGCCGGACGGACGTACATTGTAGTCAATAAGTACCTTCGCTTTGCATAGCTATTTAATAAGGTAAACGTGATTATATCACAGGTATCAATTAAGAATTATGAACGAGAAATCAAAAGAGTGGTGAAAATATATGAAAACGCCACCAAACTTGAATGTTACTACTTGCTTATCACTTCATTCACACTTAAAACCTTCGATATAGCTATATGTGAGAAAGGTTATCTCCAGCAAGAACGTTTAGCCACTCCATATTTTTGTGGCAAAATAAAATATCATTTGATGTATTTAAATGGTCTACGAATGTAAATATATTACATAACAAAATTAGGTACTCTTTTTTTGAACGATGAAATAACCGAGCAAGACGTACTTCGATGCGAAAACCTTGCAACAATCACCGAATTAGACTATGTTAAAGCAACATCTCTTTTCATAACCAAATACAGTATCGAGCTTTAAGACGTATCAAATTAATGCGACCGATGTTGAATTCATGAAAAATAGAGTGAATATTATAGAACTTAATTTTTACTTATTTTCATGTTGTTAAAAATGTAATTAGACCATTTTTAACAAAGGCATTATTTCTCGATCAATGAATTAGGTTCCTTGTGTAGATTCTTTGATTCTTTTAAAAAACCCCGTTTAAGTAGCGCTGTTGGAGAATACAATTGTTATCATAAGACTGAAGTTATTAAAGCTATAATTTGATATTCCGTATCAATAATACAGTAAAAATGTATTAAAGTAATTCTTCTTTTACCACCAACATATTAAAAAGAATGAAATCTATGGTGTATCGTACTTCGATCATCCTCTTTAACTCATAAAATAGTCGCAATATAAAATAACAAAAAACGCTGAAAAGGACTATGGTTTAATACTTTTAACATTCCACATTACATGTGCCATACTGACAATTACCATAAATGTGATGAAATGTACCAGTCATATTTTTATACATTTAACATACAAAAATCTGTTTCGATATACAGAAAAATATCAAAACGTAGAAAAATACTATGTTTGAACACTTTAAATGGTACGAGTACCATTTGTACTATAACAATTAATGAAAATGTATACCAAAAGGGCCGCCGCCGCGATATAAAAAAAAGATTAAACTCGATGAGCAATTTCTTGTTACGATTTAATATTTTTATCATACCACTGATACGTGTACCATATACCATATGTAATAAAATATGTCACGTTTTTTTATTTTTAACATATACCCAAAAGTTAAAAAAAAAAAAATCTTCAACACCATCGAAAAATACTATGTTTGAATACTTAAATATTTAATTGATATAGATACCAAACGTACCATAACCATTAATGAAATAAAATTTGCCAGGTTTTCTATATTTTTAACACATCAAACAGTGCTGTGATAATAAATAATTAGAAGAACTGAACACTTGACACTTGTAACGTTTTGTTACTACGTGTATCAATAATAGGTTGAAAAATAATAAACTATATGTTAATAGGTTCGTTCCAACATCAAATCACAAACCGATTTCCAAAAATTTACAAATTGTTTTTAACTCGCATGTCTGTCAAATAATACGATTAATGATCATTCTGATCAAGGGTTGGAACAACAAACAATTGATAACGTACAGTCTGTATATTGTACATGCGCAATCAGTAATCAGCTGATAGAGCTGGCCAGGTGAGGACGCGAGATTGTGATTAAAATCATTGTTTTAAATTTGTATTTATATGTTAAAAAAGAAAAATGAAGCAATCCTAAATTATCGTTATTGTTACTTCCCATGGACGATATGTTACTCACCTCACTATCCTCATTTTTTGATTAAAAATGAGAGTTAAACTAGCTTTTTTTTTAAATATTCAAAAACATACATAATTCGCATTCGACAGTTTTAGCTTATATTGAAAAATTACGATAAATGGGAAAAAGAGCAAAACAGGAAGAAATACTTAAAAATAATGAATATCCAAAAAATAAAAATAAATAAATAAATGAAAAGAAATAGGAAAATCTGGCAAAATAGGAAAAAATAGGAAAAATAGGGGAAAATAGCTAGTTCAGGTTGTGTTATATACTCCACATCCTTAAACCTACACATAAAATGGTTTATGGGAAAAGTGGCAGCGTAGCTAACATGGAGTTCACTGGCATCCTAATAGCAGCAAAAGAAATCCGCAGAAATAACATTGCTGGTAGAAATATGTTCACCTGTACAGATAGTCGACAGATACCCCTCACCCCGGATAGGGTGCGAACTTGTGCAGAGATAGTACTAGAATGTCACCATGTATTGGCCGTTTTGCCTCGAATATTATGATTATTCAAATGTTGTATAAACGTTTATTATAGCCTAGCGGTAATAACTCTAGATGCGCTGTAACTTATATTAATAACAATCACACAGCACATTGAGAATTGAGGGTAGGTTTCTTCTTTTTTCTTTAATTTCTTCTTTTTCATTAGGAGCCTTGGCTATACGGAAAAAAATATCACGGAGCGGAAGACATCTATCTTTAACTGATTGAACGACTCCAGGGACCCAATTCTTGAAATCGTAGGAATCGATTCTCGTGAGAAATTTACGTCATTTTCTCTAGATTTTGTAATATGTCTATTCTTGAAATATTTCGTAGGAAAAAATTCTCCAAAAATTATGAGAATTAATTCCTAATGTCATTGTGTGGAGAAACTTCAAATTCTCATGAGAATTTAAGAAATTAGAGTGTGAATTGTACGTATTTGACGTATTTTGTGGGAATTGAAATTGAACATTATTGTTTTTTTGTTGTTACCGCCATAAATATTGTTAAAATGAATAATTTTTTACTTCAAGCTATCGTTTTAGATAATTTAGAAAGTTGTTTAGACAGCATTTTCGTCTATCCAAACAAGCCTTTGACGATCTAATGGAGTATATTGAGCTTTTTCTGCTACCAACAATCAGAGTTGGAGATTAACCAAAAGAGAAAAAGTTTTAGTAGGTGAACGAAGAGTAGGAAGCCCTAGTTCCTAGTCTGCGTCGTTGTGTCGTTTAATTAACACAAATTTTATTTGGTTCTGAGATTTAATTAATGCTTGAATACATATATTTTTCTTTTTTAAATACAATATCAAAAAAAACGACATATAAAAATTTCGTATCTATCATCTCGACATATAACAAAACTTCAACTCTTTATTTTTTCGCTATCTTAATTTTTATTAAAAGGTTTTTGTCTAGCCACAATAGAAACAAGTAAGCTAGTAACAAGTATAATAAGTATAATTTCAACAAGTAAAATTATAAAATATATTATAAGGAAGAGAATTCTTTCCTCTAAGAAGTTCCTTATCATTTTCTAAGAATTCTACAAGGATTTTTTTTGCGCTTCACTCACGAAATTTCGTTTGGCCATCGCAAATAAAAAATGAACAAATAACAAATAACCCATAGTCAATAATAAACGATAATGCACAATAATAGGATAATAACTATGTAAATTGTTTCAATTTGTTTCCTCAAAAATGTAAAATGTCAAACATATGGTATCAATGACAACTGATATTCATTTCTGCGAACGTATTAAAATAATATTTGAGCACAGAACTAATAGTTCTGAGTATTTGATTGGTTGAGTTCATGAAATACTTGGATTTAGTAAAGACATACGTCACTTTTTTTAATTCACTAGAATTTCAGTTCAGACTTATTCAAGAATAGGACTGGCGATTCTCAAGAGAATTTTTTTTGGGGAATCAATTCTCTGGAGAATTAATTCCTACGATTTCAAGAATTGGGTCCCTGGTATGAACAATAAACCGATGTAGTTTGCTTATGTGGATGAAAAGTGAACTTTTTTATGATATTTTAAGCTATTTATACATTGAAAGTGATCTTTGGACAACATTTCTTGAAGGTTTGATATTAATAAATCATACAAACTAGAAACAAACAATGAATAAAGAACTTTACAATGTTAAATGATGAAATTGTCTGGATTGCATTCGATAAATTATTCTCAGTAAAATAGTCTCCCATTTGAAATTGTAAATAAAAAAATAATTATTAAGCATATTATTAACATTGTCTCCATATACATGATATTTTTTTTATATAAATAGGTGTAAGTTTATACTATAATTTAGCAGTTAAAAATTGGTAAAACAAGACATTAGTAAGACAAGTTTGTGAGTTTGAAGAATTAAAACTCGAGTTTTTTTTTTCATTTACACATCCAATCACAAAACAAATATGGCTTTCGGCCAAAGATATCGCGAAGTGTCTTGGTTTTACGAATACCATCCATGCAATAATTAAAAATGTTAAAAATAAAAAATATAAAAAAAAATGGAATGATTTAAAACAAGGACATCTCTGTCAGATAGTACCTTCCAACTGGCAGAAAAGCACGATAATGATTAATGAAGCAGGCGTTAATATGCTAATAATGGCAGCAACTTGATTTATTTAGAACAACTTTAAAAAGTCATGCAAGCTTTTTACTCCTTTAAATTATACTTGTTTCGCAATGGCTGATATAGTAATTGGATTATAACTTGATTTATTTGGACTTTGAAGGAAAAAAAACAGCTTTACTTGTCCTATACGTTTGTTTTTTATTTTTAATGAATGGAAAAAATATTTGTGTATCGGAGAAGACCTAATCTGTGCTCCTCTGCAGCTACTTTGTGAAAATTTGACTTTGTTTTTTGTAAAAAAAAATTAGAAAAATGACTAAAATAAACAATTTTTGGATTTTTTTTGAAAAAAAATGAAATCAAATTTTCAAAAAGTAGGTGCACATGAGCACAGATAAGATCTTTTCCAATACAAATATATTTTTTTCTTTCACTAAAAATAAAAAACAAACGAGTAGGACGAATAAAGCGAAACCCTTGCACATACTATTTTGTCGCAAGGTAAATCCTCCTCTAAGGGCCGGTTGTATAAACGTTTTGAACTGTAGTTCACAGCCGAACTGCAGTTTAAATTAAAAAAGTTGTTGCACCAACAGTATTTTACACTGATCTCAGTTCAAATCGGGAGTTCAAGTGAACGCCCATTTACGGACGTTTAGGAAGTCGAACTGTCGATCAAAGTAACTTTGTAACCTCACATATTTTCTTTTCTGTTGTTTACCGTATTTGACATTTCGATTGTTGTATTAAAATGTATGAAATTGACGAAAACATAACTGATGATGAAGATTTTTTGGGTCTTGTGAATGTTATAATGTATGATACTAGGATGCCACGAACATTCAGGGAACGTCCTGATCATTTTACTAAATGGAAAGACAATGAATTTTTGCAAAGATTTCGCTTAACAAAAAACACTGTAATTTACATTATTGAAAGTGTTTCTCCAGCAATCTCTTCCATTAGCAGAAGGTAAATTAGTTTGTTTTTATTATATTATTATTATTATTATATTATAATATATATTTTTTAAAGGAATCAAGCTCTATCAACTTCAGATATGGTACTCCTCACCCTAAGGTTTCTCGCGACAGGATGTATTTTGCAAGTAGCTGGAGATTTTTCTGGTGTAGACAAATCTACAGCAAGTAGAGTCATTAATAAAGTAACTCGGGCAATTGCACATATGCATGAAACATATATTATTACCCGATGAGGAAATAAATAATGTTCGACAGGGATTTTTTAATATTAGCAGATTTCCTAGATGCATTGGGGCTTTGGATTGTACCCATGTGAAAATTTAATCTTCTGGTGAAGAAGAACCAGAAAATTTTAGGGTATTTTTCTTTTAATGTACAGGCAATATGCGACTTTCAATTAAAAATTTGGGATATTGTCTGTAGATGGCCAGGATCTGCTCATGATGCAAATATATTTAGGAATTCAACAGTGCGAGCTCGTTTTGAAAATAGAGAATTTGGTGAGAATTTATTGGTGGGTGACAGTGGATATGGTAATAAGCCATACCTCATTACACCACTTTCTAATCCAAGAACCTCTGTAGAGCATTTATTTAATGAATCACAAATAAGAACCAGAAATCCTATAGAGAGATGTTTTGGTGTAATAAAACGTCGATTCCCAATATTAGCATTGGGAATTAAATTAAATGTGCAAAAAGTGGAAGCAATTGTTGTTTCATGTGCAGTGCTTCATAATATTGCATGCATATTGAGAGATACTGTTCCTCTTGTAGATGAAGAAGTTGAGGCTGCTATTGAATTAGGAAATATTGCTATACCTGTGGTACATCCTGGTGTTGAAAATGTAGCTTTAAACAATATTGTACGACAAGCTTTGATATCTGAGTATTTTCAGCCTTTGTTAGATAATGTAGCACCAGAGTAGTGTAAAATTTTAATAAAAATTTTATAAATGTATTGTATTATTTAATGTACAAGCTAAACAATTGTACATTGTACATAAATTTAACATACATTACTAATATTGATTTTGCAGCTACCAAAAATAACAATTTTTTTGTACTTACCTTCCTACTTTTACTATCAAAAAATATATAATATTTTATAAACAAACACAAATAAAAGATAAACTCAGATCCTGCCAAAACCAAAAGTCAAAAATTTAGGTTCTGCTATCTATCAAAAATCGGAAAAAACGAAAAGTAACTAAATATCGCTAGTGCCAACATAAGCTAAACACAGTTCAACTGATCTACAGTTCAGTTTACATTGAACAACGTAACAACGAATGAACGTAGTTCACGGCTTGATCGGCGTTCCGTTGAACTCAAGATCAAAATTGTATTATACAACCGGCCCTAAATCACTTTGTAAACATATTCAAATAATGATATTGATATACCAAATTTAATTTCACGGTTTATATTTACTTAACGATTTAAAAAAACAGAAAATTTAATTTGGTTCCTACCTGGTTTTTTGAAAATAAACTTTCGCCCCGATTTTAGTGCTGCCAACATAAATTAAACTTAGATCACCGGAACCAAGTTACTGACATGATTGAAAAATGCTATTCATGTTGATCTTAGTTCTATATTTGATCCAAGATCGCGTGAACGAAAGTTTAAACTATGATAGAAAAACTGGCCCTAAATGAACATTGTAGGCTATTTTTTGCTAATATAAAATTATTAATTTACATCTCTCAAGCTTTTTTATTCCACACGTAATATGATTTTTCATAAATTGCATAAAGATGAAAAAGTTATTTTAAGATATTTCAAGGTTAACTGCTTTGTAAAATTGCTCCAAGTAAAAAATATATTTCGACCTTTATACATAACTAAAACTTTAAATTTTTTTATGAATGACGATGATTCACGTGGTTACAGATTCTATCTCGACCTTACTGCTCTATACATAACGACTGAAACTTGAAACCACCAATGCTTTATTTTCACGCGGATGCAAATTCTATCTCGACCTTATTGCTCTATACATAACGATTAAAACATGAAAACAACAATGTTTTTTTAATGACACAATTACAATACAGATTATTTTTTATTATTATAAAGCTTTATGAAAATGTATCGGTTGACTCCGTACAATACAGATGTTTTTTAACGAAAATTATAAACTTGAAAATTATTTCGAAATGCTAGAGGATGACGTCATGCTCAATTTTTAACTTTCGAATATTTTATGACGATTGTTCAACGGGCCATTGTCAGTGGGCCGTGGCTTAACACGGCGCTAGATGCGCTGTTGTAATTCGGTACCCAATTTGTAGGTATTTTTAGGGAATTATCTGTCGTACTTAACACGGTGTACATACGGTGCGCTGTTGCCAGATCTACTCTATAAATTTCCCCAGAACTCGGGAAAAATCGGGGAATGTGTACCCAAGTGGCTTACTATTTACTCTTGTTCCAAAAAAAATATCGAAAGAGAAAAAATTACATAAGGAACTTATTTCCTGACGGGGGTCCCCCGACCGTATAATTTTTTTGGTTGATACATACACCTTTCTAATTATTTAATTGCAGTACTCTAGTTTATAATTTGCAACATACTCATGAAACGAGATTCTTTTTGGTAATGCACAAATGGTTCAATTTTATAATAAAAATTTGTGGGCGGTACGTTACAATTTCAGATTTTTTGTTTAAAAAAATGTTTAAAATTGAAATAAATTAATTTGACAAACGTCACAAATTGTTATTTCATTATTTTTTTTTCACGAATAAAACCAAAATACAACCGACCATACACAACTACGATATTTTTGCCTGTTAAAAATTTACAAAAAATAATGTAAACCTAGATATTTTTAATGTTTTTAATAAATTGTAGTGCTGAAGAGTAAAAAAGATCAAAATAAATTAAAACCGCGAAATCTTCGATCGTGATAAATTACCAAGAACAGAAGGTCAAAATAAGAAACTTTAAAATTTCCATATTTGTATTTTTTTTCTACTTAAAACGAAGGTAAAAAGTTTTTTATATACATTATTTAATATTACAATTTTTTTACTCAAGTTGTTAAAAGTAAACTTGAAGATAAAGACGTATCTGAAGAACAGAAATCTATTTAGATGCACATGAATTACTTCCGACGTATGGTGATGAATAATATAACAAGTGACTTGAGCGACCTTATCTGATATACATTATTGAAAAATTGTTTCCTCGACAATTAAATAACAATAAAATCTACTAAGTTTCTCCAAATAAGGCTAATGACAAATGATTGTCTAGATATTTTAAAGACATTGTTAATAATGTTCACCCATAAGTACCACAACCAAAGCAGTCCACCCAGTAAACGGTCTACACCCACTTCCCTCTCCAGTTTTGTCACTGTACTGTTCCCAAATATAACCAGTTTTAAAATACTGCTGCATTACATTATTAATTACATTCTCCCTCAGCTGCTTATATATTTTACCAGCCAGTTCTTGGTAAGGCCCCTCAATGTTCGAATAATGATACAAGGCTCTAGTTGCCAGGAAATTAATATTGACCCAAATTTGTCCTCTCCAATATGGAGGATCATGTTCGGTATTTCGTTTCATATAAAGAGGAGCGTTTTTGGATAATGATCTCAGACCGTACGGAGTCCACAAAAAGTCAGGATTATGGATATTTTGGAGTATTTTTTCTAATTTAGCTGATTCCGGATTTAGAATTTGGAGTAGGAAAGGAAAAAGACTAACGTAGCCGAAAGTGGAATCTACTAGACGATATTCAGGTTTCTTCGTAACGACTCTTTGCATTTCAAGGTTTTGGTTTTGCGATCTGGGAAGTGGTTTTGGTCGTTCTAGTTTCACTGAGTCAGTATGGAGTCCGTAATCGGCATACATTTTTGCGTATTCAGACCAATGTAGACTATCCATGAGCTGAAATAAAAACTGTTTATTTTCATTTATCAATATAAATAAACTAACCTGATTATTTAATAAATAATTCGCAGTTTGTTGGTATTTATATCCATCTATTCCTAATATATTTGCCAAACGAGCCATAGTTTTTGCGGCGATCGCCATCCAACAGTATAAATCGATGTGTCTTTCTTCATCTGTCGGATGTGAAGCCCTAGGATAATCATCTAAACCTGAAGTTAAAGTTTTAGGGTTGAGTTCTTTATTAGATTGACCATCACGACCTCGCCATCTGTAAGAACCCGGAAGATTACCCCTTTGAGTCGTATTGAACCAAGCAAACCAAGCCTATAAGGAAAATATTTAAAAATCATAAAAGTCAGAGTGAAATAAATAAATTCGTACCTGTAACCTCGGATATAATCTCTCTAACATCCTAAACCGTTCACCATTCACATCATCTTCATATCTATTCAAAATACTCTCCAAAGTTAAGAAAAATGTTGGGGGATTAGCATTGGTATTTCTCTGAACAACAAACTCGCTCGGTACTTTGACTACAGCTTCAATTCCAAGAATTTGTTCTCTAGGAATCCAACCTTCGGCGTTAATCAAGTCAAACCAGTGACCGATAATGTCGAGTTCGATATCTAGATTCCACTGAGAGATTAAGAGACCATGGAAGCCTTCATCCCATAGAAAACCGCGTGGAAAGAAACTCCTATGAAATGATATTATTATTTAGACTTGTTTTTAATTAATAAAAAATCTGATGTGGCCAGCACATGACCTCTCGTCATTTTTTAATCAAAAATTTACAGGTTGACACAAAAAAGTATGAAAAAAAATTATATTTTTGTAAATCTGGCAACAATGGTAAAAGTTTCGAAAATTTTAATGAGATGAAAATAAACTATAGGGTATACAAAATATATGTGTAAAACTTTATTGCCGTTTTGTATAATAATGGCGTCATCACCCATAGCAACTGCCACTTCCGGTTGTGCGATTGGCACCAAAATCTAATCAGATCTAATCTAGGGTATCAGAATCCTGTATGCAAAATTTCAAATTTTTTTATTCAGTAGTTTTTGAGTTATCGTTACTACAACATCCATCCAAACACAAACACACACACACACACACACACACACACACACACACACACACACACACACACACACACACACACACACACACACACACACACACACACACACACACACACACACACACACACACACACACACACACACACACACACACACACACACACACACACACACACACACACACACACACACACACACACACACACACACACACACACACACACACACACACACACACACACACACACACACACACACACACACACACACACACACACACACACACACACACACACACACACACACACACACACACACACACACACACACACACACACACACACACACACACACACACACACACACACACACACACACACACACACACACACACACACACACACACACACACACACACACACACACACACACACACACACACACACACACACACACACACACACACACACACACACACACACACACACACACACACACACACACACACACACACACACACACACACACACACATCATCGCGAAAATATTAAAATCGTATTCTAGAGACCCTAAAACGTGTTTATCCATTGAAAACTCACTACCCAATTTTTAGCATGATTCCTATACCTCTCTTATCTGAATTTCGAGAGGTAAAAAAAGCAGTGAAGTCCTCCCTCGAGAAAATTTTGAGATTTTTAACCCTAAAAACGTGATGTTATGCTTAATTTCAATGGAATTTTAGTGTAGCCAAGTTAATATGTTATTTTATTCACTAATACAGCTTGTAATCTATTCTAATTTACACAGGAAATCTGTCTTGGGAAGAATAAATGCCGCAAGTCTTTCTGAAAATTATCACAGCTGAATATTGACCTCCCATAGGATGGTATCATGATATGGCATCCTCGCTGGTTAGCTGGAGTCGAAAGTATAATTCACACCAAAGCAATAAAGCAACTAGCAACGCGCGATACACAACATAAACATCGTATCGGTTCTGAACTGTGACAGCAAGTAGCAATAGAAATCCACAAAAGTGAGAAGACACCCAAGACACCGAAAACCCCGAAGGTGCACTCCAGTTGACAGGTACAGTTGGCGCATCGGATTTGCGCATCGCTATCGGCCATACTTTTGGGTGTAGTTTCGCTGTTTATTTTTGTACGGTTGCATTGTACTTTTTGTTTAGGATATTATAAAAGCATGTGATTATGATTGCTTATGCGTAACTTTGGACGCCATAAAAATAATACTTATTTTATTTCTGCGCTTTATATCATACACATGCCGGCTCTGCGGAAACTATTTGAGCAAAACCGGAAATGACTTTACACCCAAAAAGATGGCGCAAGGTGTCCCAAAAGTGGCTGACAGTTGCCAATGTAATTTTATTGAAGTGCACCTTCGGGGTGTTCGGTGCCCAAGATTATCTCCAACAACTGATGTTGGTAAGTATTGAAAAAACAGTGACGGTGCAGGTAATCTAAAATGGCTATTGACTTAAAACAAGTTGAATAGTTGAATATACCATCACCACAACCTCTTCCACACGATGGACAAGATAATGCATTTCCATTTTATTCTTGCGCCGATGAGACATTCTTGGACAAAAAATATTACGCGTCCATATCCACAAAGAATTTTAAATGATAAAATAAATACTGAATTATAGTTAATCACGAGGTCACAAAAATGTTAAATGTTCTTTTGGTATATTGGTCAGTAAATTTAAAATTTTTGCAACTGCTTGGGGAGAATACTGCGTGGATAATATAATAAAAGCCGGTTGTGTCCAAAGTAATTTTATACGTATCAAAGAAGGACGATTTACAACGCCTAGACTGGTACTAAACATGATGAAGATAGTTTAGGACAAAATCAGAATAATTTTCAATCGACCTATTCCATACTTCAGCAATTACACTACGGGAGTGTCTGGCTAATTATTTTATAAAAACCGGAGCAGCAGTACACGCCTTATATAAATTATGATGTAAAATAAACCTTTATTCTATAGTTATTCGTTTTATACATGTTTATTTCTGTTATTCTAATTATTAAGGTAAGTTTAATATCAAAGTCACCTAGATTTATTCCTAATCTGTACGAGATAAATTATCCTAAACCGTTATGCGTATACGCAGCTAAAAACAGACCAGGAACTTGAAATTCACCGCGAACGCATCCCGTGGTGTATTTCCATTTGCACGTACCCCATAACCTTATTTTTAGATAATGATAATGAAATTTTGTAAACACACAATAAATATCCACAAGGTAATAGCATTTTCTTCTTAAATAATTTTTTTTCAGTCAACAATATGTTACAGGAAGGCATGTTTAATTAATAAAATTGTACATACAATGGGCTAATAAAATTAAAAATTTTAGAGCTGACTGAATTTGTAATTCTTCCATGAAGAGAATGATTTATATAGTTGGACTCATGGAGATACCTTAATATTGAATTTTACCATATAGAGTTTTCAGATAAACGCAATATTAAACAAAAATAAACCAAAATAAGAACAAATATAAATAATTCCTTTGATGATCCTGGGATCATTTCGATTGATTATGGATTGGTAATGAACTTGTTCATGCGACACCGTGAAGACCTATTTATAGTCAAAATTCCGAATTTTTAACACCGCGAACGCTAATAATCAAAATACCCATGCGCAATTGTCGAGAATCAGTCCTGGATCGTCTCCGCGAACAAAACTACTGTCTCAAAATCCAGATACGATTTTTATTAATAGTAATTTTATGACAGATTCCAAAAGTTCTATGAATTTATGACAATTGATTTGTCTTACCTAGATGGTACGGCTGTAAAAAGTGGCGCCCTCCAATAAAACACAGGATCCTTGACATAACTATTTTGGACTTTAGAAGCTCCATAAAAATATCCAATACCACCAATCATATTACTTAAAGCGGCCTGAGCAAATTCTATGCTTTTTTTATCATATCTAAAACCAGTAATTTAATTATTATAAACATTATATTATTTTTCAAATATGTAATTTTGTTATACCCTTTCTGTTTTAGGTTAAAAATTTTTTCGAATTTTTCCGAAAATTGGTTTCTATGCAATTCTAGTGCTTTGGTGTAAGTTTCCCCAACCAAAGTTCGTTGTTTTCCATATCCATTTTCATAAACAATGTCGATTACAAATGGAACTTTACCCGTTAACTGTATTGCTACAAAGTTAGGATCTATCTATAAAATTAAAAAAAATATTATTTACATTGTAACAATAAAAATATTTATTAATACCTTTTCATTTCCAGAAAAAGATGGCAGCTCCCCAGCTAAAACAATTTTTCTAGGGGCTGTTGGACTATCTGATTGTGCAAGTCGCAATGACGCTATCACAGATTCCTTAAGAAGATGCAAACCAGGTGTTAGAGTGCTTAGAAACGATTCATGATCTAGTATACCTACGAAAATAAACTATTCAGATCTCGAAAACAAATAGATCCGTAATATACAACCAGGATCTATCAAAATCGGATACAAAAGCAAGAGTGGCGGTAATCCCGGGCCTAAAATTAGTAACTCAATATGTGGAGTAAAAATAAAACGGAAAGTAGAGCGATTTTTCAAATAAATACTGGGTTTACTTATTTACAGAATGCTAATTTTCTCTAAAATAATGGAAAGTCATGTGGAATTGTTGACATCTCCAGAGCCAATATTTTATTGTAAAATTTAGTTACCACTTGGAAGTCTTTTAATTAAAATGTGTTTTAATTTTTAATAATGACTTTTCAGAAATCTTGGAAGTCGTTGAAATCATTATTAGCCAACGCTTAAAATCATTTAAACAGTAATATCATAAAAAAAAATGTCCGTAATTGTGCAATCTTTTGCTTAATTTCGAACCTCATGATGAAGAGTTAGATATTATACCAAACTAACCCATAACTGACTCGGAAGAGGAATAATTTTAGAATAAGTTATACTTATTTATACTCTCTAGTTAAAGGACCAGTCAGTCAATTAGACTTAAAACATCTGCAATGATTTTTATCTTCAAAATCATTAAAGATCTCAAACCTAAATATTTAGATCAGTTTTTAAAGAGCTTAAAAAAGATTAATATATTACCTAATGAAATTAAGAGTTGTAAGAATATCCAATCATTTAAAAAAATACTGATTAATAATAAAAGTAAACTGGTGATATCCTACTTAATTCATTTTTTTGATTTCTCCTCTTTCTTCCTTTGATTTTTTTTGTAATAAAAATAAATATATTTTGTCTATTTCTTTCTTTTATTAATTTAAATGTATTATTGGTTATACTATATAGTAGAGTGCCGATTAAATTATATCATTCATCCCGTGGGAAATCCTAGGTAAAAAGTTGTGACATATCTAGAATTGTTACCCACTATCTACAGAACAAGGATCACCTTATCGTCAAAAAATTGTCCTGTGCGTTTCGGGGGCAGTTTTTTTTTATTCGCGGAAAATGTTCATTGACTTTATTATTTTTACTCTGTGGAATCTAGACCTAAAATAAAGTCGATGCGCCAAACATTCACAAAGAGAATAGTTTTTTGAAATTGAAATTCAATCAATTACTAAAAGAGATATATAGAAAAACAAATTGGAATACAGGCCATTCGAGCAAATAGGTTTCGTCAGTTCCATACCCCGCTGCGCCTGGCAATACCCGGAGAAAATCGGTGATGTGTGTTTTAATTGAATACAGGTCGTTTCTTTTATCATGTGTTAACATTGCCATCTTCTAAACCATAAGAGATACGAAAATGATTAAATGGGCAAAAAGTTAACTAATTTGAAGAACATTACATTGGTCAAAAAAAATCTACAGGGATTTTCGCCCTTCTCGAGTTATACAGGGAAAACTAAAAAGGCGATATTTCGTTTTCTGAGCATAGAATTTTTATTTAAAAAAATATCAAAACATGGAAAAGGAAAATTTTATTGTATCTGAAATTTTCTACAAAAGTGCACAAATAAATCTTTGATACGACGTTTCGTGTCTTAACAGCCACCATCAAGTTATTTTTTTTAAATACGGACCTGTCTTTTTTATTACAAATATTTATGAATCGTTAAATTATAAATTCAGTGATATATCACAATTGTCATTTTAACGACGTTTTATCTAAAATAACTGACATCATCAGTAATAAGAATTTTTAATTACGGTCCTGTCGTAGTTCTTTTGTAAATGTTTTAATTTTGTCAAAATGAATGTAAAATAACCTAACAATTTCAAAAAGAATACGACAAGTACTCTTCAGCGCTGTCGTGCGAAATACTGATAGGTGCCTTTACCCTACATGTATTGAGTCAAAATTACCACCCAATCCCCCACAGTTCAACGTTGACATTTACGAAAAACTCTTATGTATGTATTTTTTATTTAAGGTAAACAGTAAATATACAAAAAAATATTAATATTTTTCTTGCAAAATGAAACAACACTAACAAAACAAAAAACAGCGTTAAAGTTATAACACATTATTCCAAATTAATAAAATACAAAAGGTCAAATAAAATATATTTAGATTTGCCGTGTTTTTAAACAGATATACATGATGGAAATGTCTTATAGAAATTGGATTTTTCTAGCTTTACTTTTGGCAAATTCATTAATATCCAGCTGCTTTAAAAAGTCAGACTCTATATAAATGATAGCAGGATTTTCTAACCGTTTCTGGCCTAAATTCACAGAATGAAAAAATGTTTTTTCATTAAAATATGCCCTCTTACAATTACGACAAACGTGCCAAATTTCAAATCAATATATTCATCATTCATTTTAAAGACCAATAAAATGATTTCTGCACATCAGGGACTAAAACATGCATTTTACTCACTCATTTTATGGACTGAAGTGCTACTTTTACTCCCTTGGGATTAAAATATTTTTAGTCCCACGTCCGAAGGATTAATAGTATATTATATATATTCCAAGGGACTAAAGTGCATCTTTTAATCCCGAGGGTGAAGATTGTTTCCCAAGCGTAGCGACGTAAACAATGACCTGAGAGATTAAAAGACACTTTAGTCCTGTGGTATATACGCTATTTTTTTACACCACCGTGCCCAAGCCCCCTTAAAATTCAAATAATTATTTACCTGTTAATTTTGTTAATATTTAAATGTAACAATCAATTCTATTATTTGTAAGTTTCCTACTTCTGATTAAGGTAATCATATTTGATATTAAATTATGTATTTTAAAAAACAATTTTTTTATAAAATAAACGCTCTTACGAAAATTAATAAAAAATGGAGTTCACTTGTCTTATACGGATATATTATGAAAATAATAACAGAAGATTGCAACTGTGTCCCATTTAAGATATATCGTGGTTTTTAATGAATAATATAATTCCAACAAAATCGTAAAAAATATATGAAAGAGCTTACGAAAAAGTTTACTCCCCGCGGTGTAAAAAAAATTTTTAGTCCCTCGAATAATAAAACCAATAGACCCAGGTTCAAGTCCGCGACAGGTTATCTTCTTTAATCTTTTTTGTCAATAACTTTTCATAATCGATTTAAATTATCGTTATGAAATAATATTGAGTGTTTATTTTCACATAATTATCGATGAATTTCAAAGTTGTAGTCTCTGAAGTGCAAAAAATAGTGTATGTAGTACATGACTAACTGGTTACTTTTAATCCCTAAAAAATAGCACTTTAGTCCCTTGGTACATCATATACTATTCTCTTGTTTCTTCTAGGCCCATTTGCTTATTCTATCTTGTAGGCACATTTGCTTTGCACTTTGCAGATGTGTTAAAAGTTTATGGAATTGTAGGTAGGCAAATAAAACTAATAGACCTTTTCTATTTTTGAAGATATTTTAAAATACGAGTTTCATGATATTGTTATTGATTTTTATCTCACTGATAATGCTATCTATTTTTATCCAAGTTGGAATGTCGAATAGGGCTTATGAAATCAAAACGAATTTACAAAAGAACTACGACAGGACCGTATTTAAAAAATATTGTCACTGATGATGTTAGTTATTTCAGATAAAACGTCGTTAAAATGATATATCCCTGAATTTGGATTTTAAATATTTGAAATAAAAAAGACAGGTCCGTATTAAAAAAAAAAACTTGATGGTGGCCGTTAAGACACGAAACATCGTATCGAAAATTTATTAATACACTTTTGTAGAACATTTCAGATACAGTAAAACTTTCCTTTTCCACTTTTTGAAATAAAAATGATATGCGCAAAAAACCAAATATCGCATTTTTAGTTTTCCCTGTATAACTCAAGAAGGGCGAGAGTCCCTGTAGATTTTTTTTAGTCAATATAATGTTCCCGCAATAGTTTACTTTTTGTCCATTTAATCGCCTTCGTAACCTTTTATCTTAAAACTAATTTAATTAAAATAATTGCTTTTGTTTTTGTTCTTCATTGGTTAAATTAAATTTACTATATTTTTTTCTTGTTTTTTTTGTCAACATTTTTTGATTATCTTAGTTCTTAACTAAATTAAATTACTTTATATTTTTTTGCTCATTATTTTATATAATTATGAAAAAATTTTCATTCGCATTTTACAATTCTCGCTCTTTAACTAGACATTTTTTAGATTTTAAGGATTACGTTTTGAGAGAGAAATTTGATGTGGCCGGAGTTTGTGAAACTTGGCTGACAAATAGAATAGCTAATAACATAATAACAATTACTGGTTTCAATATGGTAAGATATGATAGAGAGCGCCAAATTGGTGGTGGAGTTAGCATTTACATAAGGTCTGATTTGAAATATGAATCTTTAAATATTATACAAAATGATAATTTGGAGCAAATATGGGTAAGATTATATATTAATAATTTACTAATTGCTTTTGGAGCATGCTATAGGCCACCAAAAAAAAATGTTCAGGAATTTTTAAAAAATTTTGAGGAGAACATGTCTGATTTGATAACATGTCATTCTGAAATTATTTTTGGCAGTGATATAAATATTGATCTTTTAGATATTACAAAGTTAAAAAATTTTACACCATTTAAAAAAATTATTGATAAGCCCACAAGGGTCACCAATACAACAGAATCATTGTTAGATGATATTGTCATTCCTAAAGATTGGGAGTCTGTCATTATGGTAATTTTACTTTTCATGATATCGATCATCAGCTAGTTTCTTGTCACGTCAATCTAAGCATACCTGAACCTAAAGGAGAAGCTCTAAAGATTCGAAATTTAAAAAATATTAACCAGGAGTTAATGTTAAACTACATTAACGCATCAAATATTTATTCGTTACCTAATATAAATAATACAGTAGATTTTTTCTCAAATACCATAATCAAAATTTTCGATGCTTTAGCATCTCTTCAAACCCTGAGGATAAAAAAACGAAAACCTCCTTGGCTTACTGATAATATAAAATTCATGATGATATTACGTAACAAAGCTTTAAGAAAATATAAAAAATCAAAAAACCCCGATCATTGGAGTTACTACAGAGAACTGAGAAATCTTACCACAAATGCTATTAACAGTGAAAAAAGCATATTTACAATATCTAGCCACTCACAATGATGAAAACAAAAAAAAATCTAAAACTCACATAAATCCTAATAACTTAAATAAACCTAGTGAAATTAATAATCTCTTTCTTTTGCCATCCCAGAATGTTCAATTGCCGGATTTAACTTTAATATTTTTTTATAAAGCCGCCAAATCAGCATTTTTTACAAAACTTTGTTTCGAAGTATTTTTTAACTTTCCATTGAACTATGAACTTCAAATTTGGTGATAATATTTATTGTTACGTATATTTTACTAACAAATACCAATATATTAATAAATATGATTTTTTCATTACCATTACCTCATTTTTATGGTTCCGTACCTTTGTATTTATGCGAATTGTGATATTCGATATTTTATTATTTTTATCCATGCAATCGTATTAGTTTTATTAAAAAACGCATTTTTCGTTGTATAATTTTTTTTCTATCTTTGTCGGTTACGCTGATATTAATAAAGTTCGTTGAATTTAAAAATTTGTTAATATATCTATTGTTAGATTCGGGCAAAAATTCAAGACGCCGCCACTGCTTAAGCGGGACCTGCTGGATGCGACCGGAGGATGAAGGAGACACTGATGGTCGAGGTTGGGTTCGGAGAAGCACGCGCGACGCTCGTTTTTAACCCATCTTAAGTTTTACCCTTTTTACATTTTCGTTTAATTATTTCGTAGTTTGTTAATATATTTTACAAACAGTGATTAGGTGTTTGATTTGATAAAATCAGTGGCTTTTGAATAAACAATAATAATTATCCTGACAAAATCGAATTAAATCTTAAACTATGTATATTGTTATAAAATAAAATATTTCACCCTGTATATGAGAATTTCATAAAGTAAACAAAAAAGTTTTTTGAGTTGAAATAGTTTTTAGTAGATGTTTATAATGGAGTTAATATACAAGTTAATAATTCATTTTATATATGATAATGTTTGAAATGATTTGAATAAAATCATAAAGATTTATATTAATGTTGATAATATTATATTTGAAATTTAATTTATTAAAAGATTATTGTATAGTTAAATGTTATGTTCATTAAATAAGATAGGATAGTTGATATGCAAGTAAAGAAAAGGAAACGAAAGTATTATAGATAAATTGGCAATAAATTTAAAAAGTGAAAGAATCTAAAATTTATTAAAATAATGAAAGATGCTATAACAAAATTGAAAATTTAAGTTAGTTAGTAAACAGGGAAAAAAGGGTTAATAAAAAACTTAAGTTTGCGATATTAAAAAAAATCTAGTGGTTAAAAAAAATCTCAAAAAAAAGATAATAAACAAAGCAAAGAGGCTGACGAAATTTCTTTGATGTTGGAAGGGCAAAAATTTTTGTGACAGGTGACGGATAACTAATATAATATCTGCGTTCGGCTTTGTTACTGTTCTCACTCCTTTTACCCCGTTTTTGATCTATTTGTTCGGGTACTGACAAAAATTCATTTAAATTCATTTTATATATATATATACAGGGTGTCCCACGACGTTTTGACAGTCCAAATTCTCGAAAACTGTTCATATGACATGTATCCCAGGTAGCAGAGTGACGTGTTAAAGACGTTGAAAATTGGTGTATTCTCGTCAACTGACGTAATTTGGGCCAAAACATGACGTGAAAAAAACGTTGTTATGTGGACGTTTTTAAGACGTCATAAAAAAACGTAATATATTCGTCGAATTTTGGTATTAGTTTCCGAATAAATATATAAAATCGTATTTTTTAGAAATTTGTTTATACCTAGTCAGTGCACACCGACATTCCCAATAAAATTAAAACAGAAAGTTATTTTTACTCGGAAAGATTTCGCGCGAAATCGTAGCCTTAACCATGTATTGAATAATATATTAGAAAATAAACTAAAATATAACCAACAATTATTATTACATAGACAATAACGAAAACAGAACTTTATAAATTCCTAAGGAAATTTATTAGAAATCACTGTCTTTGCGGTGGCCCAGTGTTGCCAGTAGCCTGATAATTATCGATATCTAACATAATTTTTCTTAATCTTGCTTACGAACTGATAAATCGATAATGATAACCTATAATGTAGCTAATTAGATAGAGATAAAAATTTCAAATAAATCAATATATCAATTTTTTTCTGATAGTTTATCCTGGAATCTACTAATTTTGTGGTCATATTCCAATAATTTTAGACTAGACGTTTGACGTCTGGCAACCCTGCGTCCGCCTTTGCTGTATCGAAGCTTTGGCGCAATACAAGCCATTTTGTTGTGTGTTGTGCTTTTGTGGTTACAGTTATTATTTAATTCAATTACGATTTTCATTTAAATAAAAAAATAATCAAACTACTTTTTAACCACGGCTGCTGGAGTTAGAAAATATTGTTCTTTCAAATTCATATGATGAAAAATTTTAAAATGGGATGCACGTGTGCGAGTGAAATATTTATTACAAATATGCTTTGCTAATTCGTACTAATCGTTCACAGGTAAATTTATTATTACTGTTTAATATAATATACAAATTAATTAAGTTATAAATCGTTTTCAGAATCCTAACCCTACTTTTAGGTTAAACAGGAGTCTCGTGCTCTTGTTTTACAATAATTTATTTGATACCAAGTTACGATCTATAATGAATATGAGCTGTTTATCAAATATACTAAACACTATCGACAATTTAAAGTTAAAAACCAGGTAAGCCCTAAGACTAATGTCATTCATATAATTTAGCTTCTTTTATTTTCAGTACTTGAAGACAGTTCAGTAAATGAAAAGATCTTTCTTGTTAGTTAGTAGACTCTAGAACTAGTATGATGTCCTCTACGCCCCTATCACTGATCAATATTTTACCGGATCAAAAATGGAAGGAAGGTGGCTTTGAATGGATTATATCCTGTCTTAAGTTAGCCAAAAAGCAGTGGTAAAGCAGAAAACCATAGAACGAGCAAACATAAAACCGATGAGACAGCAAGATGGTAGCGCTTGGGAACGCTCAAATCATTAAGTTCTTGTTGTGCCCCCTTCTTGATGTAAGGGTAACAAAAGATATATACAACGTTGGAGAGAAGAGTTACAGAAAGCGCGCATACGTTAGACATAAAAACTTACCCAGGATGTTGGATGACCTTACAAGTGATTTCCTACAGGTTAGTGTTTCATATATCCACCTTAAAAGATATGCAGTATTCTACCATACAATTTAAGAAACACTTTAACCATTTATTTCTTTTTTAGGCATTTAAATCCGTTACCGGTTGATTTTATTAGCACATGCTACAATCAGGTTAGCACCAAAAAAGGAAGAGAAAAGAAAGGAAGGAATTCAATCCATCAAATGTCACATTCAAGAAAAATTAATTAAAAGAAGAATTAATGATTTAACTGTGAAAGGAAATGTCAATAAAATATAAAGTAAACAATAGTGAGATTATTATTAAAACAAGGTTTGTAGTATCCTTTTTATAAATAAATTGGGAATACATTACTCTATTAGGAGACTTAAAATTTGGCCTAAGATTTTAATGCCTAAAAAATTTTAGCCCGTAACACGATCTCTTAACAGGACTAATACTAATGTAAAAAGTGATAAGACTTTGGCGAAGAAGATGGAGGAGGACTAGTGGTGTTTCATTCTTAGTGGCTACCCCCTGTAGCTTCTCAGTAATGCTCAACATGTTATTATATTTTCAGTTTATTTTTTATGTTTCTATCAATTAAGATTTATATAAGAATGCGTTTTCATTTTGCTAATAAATTATACAGGTGTCTTGCAATATTGTGAAGATTTTTGAACTGAAATACCTTCGAAAGAGTGCTGTTTTGACTACCTAATCGTCTTTAATAATCTAAAAATGAATTTAAGAAAGTTGTCCTTCCAGTTAAACAGCGGAAATCACTGCGAATTTTTATTTTTAAATGGGATACTCCGTGTGCATGTGTTTAATGAAAAATATAGTGGGAATGGGAAAAAATGCATTCAGACAAAACCTCTCTTTTATCGTATCTCATTCGAAGTTATTTTAGTTTAAAAATCGTCAAACTACTGTTGGACATCCTGTATTTGAATATAATTTGTGTAATTATTTCTTTTATGAATTCCGAGGATATTATGTTTTTTACAGTAAAAAAATACAATTATTAAATCTAAAATAACCTCAAAATGGATGTTTAATTATACGTCAAAAAAAACGTAATTTTTACGTAAAAAAAGACGTCATTGGTCTGTGACTTATGACCCTGTTTATCACGTGTTTTTCACGTCATTCATATACGTAAATAATGACCACTATTCAACGTCTTTAACACGTCACTCTGCTACCTGGGATGAAATTTGGCAGATATAAACAGTCGAAACTGATGCTTATATTTTATATCTGCCAAATTTCATACATGTCATATGAACAGTTTTCGAGAATTTGGACTGTCAAAACGTCGTGGGACACTCTGTATATATATTTAGAAAACAAAGTATATATTTACAATAAAATAATATAAAATAAAGCAAATGAACAAACAATCCGCACTTTATTCAAAAATATAGCACCTTTAGACAGAATTGACATTGACGTATAACTAATATAACCCGCACATGCGCGTAAAAATTTCGGTCCATGCAAGTGCCGTAGCCTTCGCTTCTTTATCGATAGATATTCTTTGAATAAAGTATTGTCAATCAAGAAGAAAAATAGTTATTTTTGCAACAAGTGTGTAAAGTGATACTTTTTTCACGAATGTGAATGTTGTCGCACTCGCCTTTGGCTCGTGCGACAATCACATGAGTGAAAAAAGGCACTTTACACACTAGTTGCATACAATATTTTTTCTACTACTTCAATTTTTATGTACAAAAATAGATTTTGCGTGCTCTTGGTTAACAAGCTATTTTCCAAAATCTTGAAGTTAACCAGTTGATTTCTGGCACAAAGAACCTTCGCAAGATAAGAAACATAAGAATATTGCAAACAATGTTTGGCACATGTAAAAAAGTTATTTTAAAAATTTTATTTTACTTTACGCACTAGTGAAAAAAAGTAAAATTTTACGCACTCCTTAGCGTGCGTAAATTAAGTACTTTACGCACGGTAGTGGAAAAAAAAATTTTATGATATAGAATGTCTCGATAAGTTTTTTATATAGAAAAATAGGTTTATTGAAGGATGTAAAGATTTAAAAGGGGCAGAAGAATTATATTCCAATTAAATAACATATGGTTTTTATATATAAAAAAAAATTCAAAATACTAGAGAAGACGTATTAAAATAAGGGTGATCACAAAAAGGGAACAAGGTTATGAAAACTATATAAAGGTTATTAAGAGGAAACCTCTAGAGAAAAAAATATCAAATAAAACATATTCAATGGGGAGACATTTAAACAAGTTTGAAATTTTAATTTAGAGAAATTTGGAGAAGGAAAATATAAAATTAGAAAATTCAAGTTATATGGTGATTATCAGAAGAGAATGAAGAGTAATCAGTATACATAAATTTTTATTTTTTTTTCTTAATTTGTAATGTTTATTATGCGACGACACTTCGGTCGTTGCGGGTCACTTTGGCGCCTTAGTCCAGGTTTCGGATTGCCTCGGGCGCCACCTTCCGTTTAGAGTGTGAAGGCCACTGCACGGGCAGCGTCAGTGGAGAAAGAAATACTCCAGGGGTCGTTATGGTATCGACCAAAATCACTGGCGGCCAGACGGGCGGTCTTTACTTGCCCTGCTGGGTCTGAGTACCTGGGTATTAGCTGCTGGGATGTTAAAACAAATATTAATAAATAAAACTTTTATTTTTACCAATAAAATCCGGCGGAGAAAAGGTGTGTAACGGACGATTGGCTTGGCGGCGTGGTGTAGTCGGACTGACGGCTCTGGACTCCGGATATAACTGAAGTTGGCTTCAACTTGACCTGTCTCTAAAGGTCGACGGACTGCACTGCTGTTCCAATTGGGACGGCCACAGCAAGTCTGTTCGGGCTGTCTCTGCAGCTGCCGACAACGGTTTGAATTGCCTTACTCTATACGAACTTCGGCGTCTAAGAAGCAGAGACGAGAGTGTCTCCATCTGCCTGGCGACGGTTTAACTGGTACGACTGGCCTTTGATTCACAATGTTAAGTTAATTTTACTCCAGTGCCGTGCGCGAATTAATTTATAAATTTTAAATAAAACGGAAAAAGTAACTTTGTTACAATTATTTTTTTTTTTGTGACTTGAACCCACCCCAAAGTGACATAATTTGTAAATATCATTACAATATATTCTTATTGTGATATTTATATTTTTTTTTCTTCGTCGAACACACATGTCCCAGTTTATTTTTCTTTTCACTACTTTAAATCTTTTTACCAAGTATTTTTGACTTATCAGTTCGATTAAAATTTTAAAGTCCTTTAAGAATCCCGCCTCTGCTGGCTTATATTCTACATTTGGTACGGAACCGTAAATGTGCGAAGTCCGACACGCACTTTACCGATTTTTTGGGTGTTGTTCACTTGGTCCCAGCGGTCAATTTTGTCAGCGGGGTTCCGTATTCCTACCGGTCTTTTGGCCTCAAGTTTTAAAATTAGGTGGGCCTTTTGGACACAGTGGTTATCGACCATAAAGTAACTAATTCAAAGTTAAATCGTTGAGAAAAAATAATAGGAATAATTTCAATGATTTTTAATTTTTTTTTTTCAAATAAATATCCTTCATTTGATTTGTGTAGTAAAGATTTTTTTGTCCAAGTAAATAATCTCGGTTTGATTTGTATAGTCAAGAATTCTTTTCTCCAAATAAAAACAATGATTTGACAAAAAAATTATTTAAACTATACATAAAACAAATTAAAAAAACTCATAATTAATAGAAAAGAATATGAAAAATCACAAGAAATATAATATTACAATAATACACTAGGAAAAATATTATATAGCTACATAAAATACCGATTAAAAATTATAGTATTTCAACCCCATTCATAAATCCAATCATTTCACAATAATTTTATTTAAACTGTATATAATCTTTAAATAATTCTATTTCATTTTCCTAGAACCCTTAATCCAGCTTTCGTGCCCAGAACTGCTACACCATTAGAAGCAATAAAAGATTAAATTCGGATATAACTGACCGCCGTGCCGAAAAGGTCTCCACCCGATTTTTTATTTTAAAAATTACCTACTTGGTAGGAGGCAATATGTCGAGACCAGTGTAGGCAAGTCGGATAACAAAACTATTCTTTGTGGTGTGCCACAGGGTTCAATTTTAGGACCGATGTTATTTTAAATCTACACATTCAACATTGCAGATAGGTACATTAAAATATTGTAAATCGTATGTGTATGCTGATGATACTCAGATTAAATATGCATTTAAGAGTGCTGATATTCAGCTATGGTCTATTTAATAACCAGGAGGAGCGATTTGAATTTAAGTTGGCAATTCTGTAGGCTTCTCATTGGTCAGTTTGCAGTCGGTTTCACACAGCAAATTTTAGCATTAACATCAGCTGATAATTGACATTGACAGTTTTGACATTTTATAATTTATTATTATTTTTAGTTCTATTATTGCTTTTGTCCTCTAGTTATTTCATCAGTTTTAGTTAGTTTTTCACTCTATTTCGTTAAAAAAAAATAGTTCTGTTCAGAACTCAGTAAGGAATTTCTGGATCCTTATCCTTCTACTCCTACTGGTAGCAGTCACTCGCGTAGTCCACCAAAACAACGAAAACGGCTAAGTTTAGGCCATTTAAGTCAGTAAGAAAAACAGTGCATACTAAATATGTACAAACAAGTATTGGATGATAAACCAAAAACCAAAATTGTTGATGTTAAATCCAAAATTTCTAAGGTCGCAGGTAGGTTATATTTATTACTTTCTATTTAAAAATGGCATTAGTGCTTAACATTTTTCTTACAGGGGTTGCAAAGTCAACAACTTACCGAGTAATAAAAGAATACCGCAGTAGTGGAACAATATCTAGTCCAAAAAATATTAGAGGAATACCAGGACTTCTAAAAACATTTGAGGGGTTTAAAAATGCTGTTCAGAAAATAGTACATGATTTCTATTTTAAAAATGAGTTACCTACATTGAACAAAATTTTGCATGCTTTGAAGAAACGAAACGAAGGTTTATCCACGGGTCTGAAAAACCCTACAGGAAAGGGAAGACGTCTTATTATTTTACATGCTGGTTCTGAAGCAGGCTTTGTAGAAAATGCATTATTGGTTTTTGAAGGCAAAAAGACAGGAGATTACCATGAAGAGATAAATTCTGAAGTATTCGAGAATTGGTTTTCTACTTTTTTGACAAAGTTACTTAATGATGCTGTGATTGTGATGGATAATGCATCATATCATAGCCGAAAAGTTGAAAAAATCCCTACCTCGCCATCAAGAAAAGCTGAAATGCAGGAGTGGTTTCAAACTAAAAATATTGCCTTCGATATAAATATGAAGCAGTGTGAACTTTTGCACCTAATTCGGCAACATTAAGGTAAACATTATTTGTATGTTGTCGATGAAATGGCAAAAGAAGCCAATAAAGTTGTGTTACTGCTTCCACCATACCACTGTGAATTAAATGTCTACACTTGATGGATTAATGGATGACATGATAGAGGCATTAATAATATCTGCGAACACTGGAAGCTCGGAGTCTGATGAATCTGAATCTTCTGATATAGATTAATATAAATATAAATATTTTGTTGTATTTGTATATGTTATAATTTGGATTTTGTTTCTTCTTATATACATAAAGGAAGATTTATTAAAATTTTAAGTTAATTCGTGTTTGTTTAGCCAGTTAAAAATAGGATTAATTACCATATTTTACATAAAAACTTCTTTCATATAAATTAAAAAACAAATCCCATTTATTCCTATATTAATTTGAGCTATTTATTAAGAAATAAGATAAATCACTTCTTTTGCAAAAGAACCCTTGTAATGTATCTAAAAGATATTTTTTTTCCAATTAAAATAAAATATTTCCAAAATTTAATAAGTTAATATCCTTAAAAATCCATGATCGTAGTAATTGTTATTTATTTCCTAGAATGTGAACACGACAATTTCTGATTTCGGAACACGCCCTTTATAATATAAAATCTAGTAACTTTTAGTGGTGTAAGTAAGGTTTATTGAATTACTCCTCCTGGTTATTAAATAACATATAGCTAATGATCTAATAAATGAAGATCTTAATAGGCTAGCTATCGAATCAAAAAAACATTTTCTTGGAATAAATCCGTCTAAAATAGCAGTATTAATTTTTCTAAAGCATAAAGTGAGTGTTGAACCGTTGATGAATATATGCATTAAACAGACAAAAATTTCTTGTATTAAAGTAGCTAGGAATTTTGGATTAGGATTAGAATTAGATAACGAACTTCGATTCAAACAGCATATTTCAAAATGCATACAAAAAGCTTATGCTAATTTAAAACTTTTATTTCCTAATAGACATACTTTATCCATATCAACCAAACTATTGTTGTGCGACTCTCTAGTTCTCAGTAATTTTAATTTTTGTGACAGTATTTATGATCCGTGTCTAGATAAAGCCGATACAGAGTATAAAATTCATGCTTAAGGTTTATCTATGGTATTAGAAAGTATGATCGAATTTCTCACAAATTAAAGGACGCTAGGTGGCTAAATATGGCCTGCAGAAGAAAACTTCATATGGCAACTACATTTCATAAAATTATTTTCTACAAATCACCTCCTTATTTGTACAACAAAATGGACGATTTTAGTAAGTAAGATTTTTAGGATTTTTAATACACCGACACTTAATCTTAATCATATTTATTCAGTTACAAATCAAAACCCACCCAAAATAAACTTCGTTTTTTTAAAAATGATGATTTTTTAAAATACGCGACGTATTTACTGATCTGGGAAGTTTATTCAGTGATTTAACTTATGTTGGTACATATGACATTTCGTAAAGTAGAAAAATCGATTATAATCGAATAGAATGTCCGTATCTGTTATGATTTCACATTTTTTTTTTCAAATGAATATCGCTCCATATCTGATTTTGGACCTTTAACTATTATCAGTTTTCTAATTTCTGAACTTTATTAGGTATTATTAATAATTATTGCAAATAACCTATTCATAATTTAATAATTCGATTATCAATGTCACATCGAATGATTTCAACGAATGATCGAATAGACTCTTCTTATCATATCGATACAGTATGTGACGTGGGTAAAGCTTCTAAAGAGGATGTTTTTTGCTTAAAGGGTTGTCTTAAAAAAATAACAAAGTAGTATAAATGGTACATTTGGACCTTCTATATTAAAATATCAATTTAAGAAAAAATGCTAAAATTGTCCATTAGGTATAATTCAGACATACACAACTTTAATATTAGAAATATAACTCCACCACCATTTCGCACCTCTATGTTTCAACGGTCTTTTATACATATACAATTTTTAAGCTATACAATGGAATTCCTTTAACTTTAAAAAAATACTCTCCTACCAGATTTTTCACTAAATATAAAAAAATTCTTTTTAATTCTTGTCAATAATAAATCTAGTTTTATGCCATATTCTCCAACCACAAATTCAATTACGTAATAAAAATGTCTAATTTAGTTTCTAATAGTACTCTGTAAACAAATAATGTATGTATAGGTATTAATTTTAATATTTTTATAGGATTTTTTTGTTATGATCTAGGATCGGCACTTAGAATCAGTCCTACTGTATGTCGGTTCTATTTTATGGCTTTTATGGTCACATTATAAAATTAATTATGCGGTTCATGTAAAAAGCTGTACATAAATAAATTATTATTATTATTATATGGTTTAGAATATAGCAATGTTAGCACATGATAAAAGAAACAGCCTGTATATTGAAATTCAATGTGGGGTAGATATTGAATTTCAATGTGAAGTATATATAAAAATAATTTAATAATTTGGATTTCAAATATTAATTTTCCATATTAAAAATTTTCAAGATTAGAATTATAACCATTTGAAGTATAATTTGCCCATATATTGCAATTGGCAGATTTCAAAATTTTATATAATTTTTTCTACTTGTCAGATAGAATCTGGATTTCAGAGTAAAAATAATGAAACCAATGAATATTTTCCACGGGTTAAAAAAAAATATAATTTTTTGACGCCAAGTAGATCCTTGTTCTGTAAATGTAGATAACAATTCTAGACATGACACAGCTTTTACCTCCAATTTCCCACCAACTTCTTTTCTAATTGTTTTTCAAAGAGTTTGGCACTCTACTAATATTCTAAATGCAGTTTATAAAAAAATTACCTGAAGTGTTTCTAAATTTTAAAGTGAAATCTCCTAACATAGAAGTACTTCCTCTAATTCCAGTTATTTTTGTAGCAGAATTTGTTGGTTCAATAAAACCTTTGGTATCTTCTTCTATTGCTACATACCAAATTAAAGATACTTCCTCTTTTTTAGGGACAGGATTGTTTTTCTAAAAATATTTTTTACTAAAAATTATATTTTTTATGGTATTCTTACGTACAATATAGTTAACTTCTACTCTAGCAGACCATTCACCTCCATTATAGCCATCAAGCTTTTTTATAAATGAAGTAGTAAGTTTAAATGGCCCATCTATAATTTCTTGAATGCCAAAATTGTAACCATCATGCTGTAACCAGCCATATTTTTTTAAATTGTCACCCTGTTCGCACCAGTGCCTAAATCACAAAAACTATATACATACAACAAAAAAAGTAAATCATTATAAACATTATTATTCTTATTACAGTATTTATTTTATTTTCGTTTACTTAGTGATACATAATGTTTCAATAGATAGTAAAATTTATATTTGGATAGAAATGATTTATGACTTTACACATAAATATAAAAACCTAAAAATTTGATTATTTTTTTTTATACTCGAAATTTAAAAAAACAACTATATTATTATTTTCATATACCTTATACCATCTCCACCTGGTCCTAATCTTTGAGGAAAATACCACATTAAACCTGTAACTAAAGATGTAGGATCTCTGGTTTTCAAACCAAAATATGTTCCAGGTCTGTAACTTCCCCAAAACAAATCAGGGACATCTAAACCTGTCCTAGTAATCACCTAAAATTACTTATTTGATTATTAAAACCTAAAAAAATATATTTGTATACCTTTTTGTCATCAAAAGGAGTATTTATCCTAGTTTCTAAGTATCCCATATAACCAAAACATACTGCAATACTAAGAACTACAATCACTATTAACTGTTTCCAATAATCTAAAATACTACTAGAATTGGGAGTTTTTATATTTGAAGTACTGCTACCGTTACTACTGCTACTATTTGTGCCTTTGTCGGCTTTATTGCTTTCTGAACTTGCTTGGGACCTCCGTTGTCGAACCATATCTGCAATTTTTGGACTAATTTTAGATTTAATATTTATTCTACATAATACCTTTGTTTTGAATATAGTTAATTGGGATATATGATATGCTTTCAATCAATGTTAAGTAGCCAAATCACACCATTTTATCAATATAACCTCAAAAAATCAACAAACTGACGTTTAAGCTATCTGTCATTGTCATTTAAACCAAAACAAGAGACGGGTTCGGTAATTACCTTAGGACATTTACTATTAGACATCAATTTTCCATCCTTCTCCTGAAGTCGATATCTAAGCATAGCAGGTTGTGATATGACAGTTTGTTTGCATACAAACAGTATCGCAAGTAACTCATCGAGGGTTTATATAAATGTCCGAGTCATTTTCTAAAGTTTTATTGAGTTATTTAAATTGTAAACGATACTTGTGGTAAGTTCCATGGACGTACGCCACTTCTATTGATGTTTGTAAATACTTCCCCGCACACACCGGATCCCCCTCACAGTGATAAATGTCATAGAAAGAGACAAGATGTATCGACTTCAAAATATTGTATATAAAAATGTAAACAAAGGCATGTCTAATAGTAAATGGTCCAAGGTAATTACGTTCAGATTGCTCGCAACGATTAGGATTGTTCGTTTATGGCCTTTTCGGAAACCTACTCAAGTTTATAGAATCACTAAACAGCATGCTCGTTTAACTAAACCAATTTACCAACTCGTGTTCGGAAAGATCGGTGTTACTAACTCGATTACTGCAGTGCGATTCTCTTTACTCGATACGTTACGTCCTGTCTCGATACCTCACGCTCGGGACCCATTTCGATACCGAGTAGAATGCGATTCTTGTCATCTCTCGACTTGGAGCTACGAAATACTACGGTTTACTACGATTTCACGAGTATCATTTTGCCATCTGTCGAGTTTGTGTTGACGATTGACGAATTCCTAAACAATAATTATTTTGATATTTTAAAAGTTTCGGGAATCGTTATAATATTAACCATTTTTAATGAAATTTTGAGGCAACAAGATAAAAAATGTTTTACCCACCAGATTTAACACATCAATCTCTAACTCGGATAATTTTTTATCAATTGGTGGACTACCTAGTCCCTAGTTCATGCATTTTTTAATTTAAGATTGCCTTTATAAGTGACCAAGTCTAAAAAAAAAATTAATTTTCAGGTCAAAAATGAAAAAATATTTTTCTTTAGATAAATTATAAAAATAAACCACCTATTGCCACATAAAATTCAAAATAACAAGGCTCTTGTTTGGTTTTAAAAGACATTTTTTCAAATATGCTACAAAGTTATTTATTATACTTATACTGTTCACTTTCTCTCTTTCGGCGCTTTCACTGAATTCGGTACCTACAGATGTCCCGAGTAAATTTGACAGTTATAGTCAAGAGCTTTTGAGTGCGATTTAGCATGCGAATCGCTCAAAACGCCAACTCGATACGTAACGTCCAGAAATGATGAATGAGAATCGCCCTCCTGTCCCAGATTGTTCTATTCTATCTAACCCTACTCAAAAACAGGATCAGTTAAAATCTCTAAAGACACTGCATGCGCATCATAAATTTACAATTATTCCGTATTAGTAGTCATAAAAGAAGAAATCACAGATATATTTTGCGGAAATAATCCATTAGAGCCATAAAACAGAACGAACAAAATAAATCATACAACAGAAAACACACTTTAATACATGTCATAGGTTATGGTCACAATCACACAATGCCTAGTTATTGCACGACACCAAATTTTTATACCGCTATGCCTTATACCTTAGCACTATTTGCCTTAGTGCATGCATATAAATATGAGTTATTGCAAGGATCTTTACCTGCTGCCCACAGACTAGCATACATGTGCGTCATACATGGTTGTCAAACATGCTTGCGCATTCATGTTTGCCAGTGTCCACACACACACACACACACACACACACACACACACACACACACACACACACACACACACACACACACACACACACACACACACACACACACACACACACACACACACACACACACACACACACACACACACACACACACACACACACACACACACACACACACACACACACACACACACACACACACACACACACACACACACACACACACACACACACACACACACACACACACACACACACACACACACACACACACACACACACACACACACACACACACACACACACACACACACACACACACACACACACACACACACACACACACACACACACACACACACACACACACACACACACACACACACACACACACACACACACACACACACACACACACACACACACACACACACACACACACACACACACACACACACACACACACACACACACACACACACACACACACACACACACACACACACACACACACACACACACACACACACACACACACACACACACACACACACACACACACACACACACACACACACACACACACACACACACACACACACACACACACACACACACACACACACACACACACACACACACACACACACACACACACACACACACACACACACACACACACACACACACACACACACACACACACACACACACACACACACACACACACACACACACACACACACACACACACACACACACACACACACACACACACACACACACACACACACACACACACACACACACACACACACACACACACACACACACACACACACACACACACACACACACACACACACACACACACACACACACACACACACACACACACACACACACACACACACACACACACACACACACACACACACACACACACACACACACACACACACACACACACACACACACACACACACACACACACACACACACACACACACACACACACACACACACACACACACACACACACACACACACACACACACACACACACACACACACACACACACACACACACACACACACACACACACACACACACACACACACACACACACACACACACACACACACACACACACACACACACACACACACACACACACACACACACACACACACACACACACACACACACACACACACACACACACACACACACACACACACACACACACACACACACACACACACACACACACACACACACACACACACACACACACACACACACACACACACACACACACACACACACACACACACACACACACACACACACACACACACACACACACACACACACACACACACACACACACACACACACACACACACACACACACACACACACACACACACACACACACACACACACACACACACACACACACACACACACACACACACACACACACACACACACACACACAGACATCATCGCGAAATTATTGAAATCGTATTCTAGGGACCCTAAAACGTGTTTATTCATTGAAAACTCACTACCCAATTTTTAGCATGATTCCTATACCTCTCTTACCTGAAGGGCGAGAGGTAAAAATAAACATATTAAATATATACAATAATTTATATCACAATAAAGTAAATGGTGGGTTATATTATTTATGATATTAAAGTTACAGGTAATATATATAAAAAATCTGATGTGGCCAGCACATGACCTCTCGCCATTTTTGAATCAAAAATTTACAGGTTGACACAAAAAAGTATGAAAAAAAATTATATTTTTGTAAATCTGGCAACAATGGCAAATGTTTCGAAAATTTTAATGAGATGAAAATAAACTATAGGGTATACAAAATATATGTGTAAAACTTTATTGCCGTTTTGTATAATAATGGCGTCATCACCCATAGCAACTGCCACTTCCGGTTGTGCGATTGGCACCAAAATCTAATCAGATCTAATCTAGGGTATCAGAATCCTGTATGCAAAATTTCAAATTTTTTTATTCAGTAGTTTTTGAGTTATCGTCACTACAACATCCATTCAAACACACACACTAACACACACACTAACACACACACACACTAACACACACACACACACACAGACATCATCGCGAAAATATTAAAATCGTATTCTAGGGACCCCAAAACGTGTTTATCAATTGAAAACTCACTACCCAATTTTTAGCATGATTCCTATACCTCTCTTATCTGAAGGGCGAGAGGTAAAAAGTAAATGTATTAAATATATTTAACAATATATATAAAATTACGCCATAAAACGCATTGTAATATATATATTACAAATATTACATCTTTAATACATTAAAAACCATATGTATTTTATACAAAATATTAATTCTCTAAATACTACATAAATATTGTTATATAAATTTTTTTATATAATAGCAAAGTCATATATATGTATTTATTTTATATAAAAAAAGTTCTTTCTCCACGACCATTACTGAATGTATGAATTCTGAAATCATTTTTAATAATAGAATGTAAATATTCACACTCTAGAGTCTGAATATTTATTCTATAATACTTGCCTCTTATGCATTTTGCATGTATTTTCATTCTTTATCAAGGTAAAGAATGGATTTTCTGCAATCGAATTAAACAATATCGATTGCCGTGGACTTCAAAAGTGTCAGTGTCAGATATAAAATGGCGACGGTAATAATTATTTTCAAACAAGTTTTAATTTAAACAAAATAATGAGTGAAAAATCAAGTGAAGTAGATATAGAATTTAATAATATCTGAAATTGTAAATTATGAAAAAACACCAATGCACCAGATTTTAATATCGGTAAGTGTACCACAGCACTATAAATATTAATACAATGTAATACAAATATGTCAACAAATAACTTGTGTTCAGATTTAATTTAATTTTGATTTATACTTTTTGATCGTGGAGAAAATATAGTCTGTTACTCGGTCAGAATGAAAAAATTCGACACTCGTGGTTCCTCACACTCGCATTCGCTCGCGTTCGGAATTTTCCACTCGTTTCGAATTTTTCATTCTAACCTTGTTACAGAATCTACTATTCTTTGTTATGTATTTTTATGTAACAAATACATTTGTGTTTGCTGGGATGTGTCTTACCCAACAAAAGGTAATGAATGTGTTGGCAAATAGTAGACTTTATAAAATAATCTACACAAGAGCATTTATATGCATGCACACATATTTGGCATTCATCACATTTTAAGTAGCAGTATATATTATTTGTAGACTGACTTACTTTTGAAACTAAATAAAACCCATCATTTCCTTTAACTGTCCATGTGTTTTGGTCATTTATTTCAACCTCTAAAGAACTACTTACAGCAACCGAGTGTCTCTTAGAAATTTCACTAATATGGTATGTATTTTTACCTTTGACAGTTTTTATAATTCGGTCTACTGTTTTATCTCTCAAGTAAGTCATTAAGGCATAAATAGCTTTGTCTAATCTTTTTACCTTCTTTGCATTTAAATAAAAATATTTCACAACTTTGTGCATAGATTCTAGAAACATGTTAGTGTTGATACCACAATTTTTTCTATAACAGTATGCCCATTGTTTCATATTACTGGAATAGTTTTTTTTTAAATATTCACTAAATATTTTTGTATCTACATCATCATTTAGCAACTCAATAGTTTTATTAAATTCATTTAGAAAACAATTTTCATCCAAGTTGTATTGTAAATATTTTAATGTTTGATAAACATTTTGACGCTTTTCAATATTAGGTATTTTACTTAAGTTACTCTGCCATGCCCTGTCAACATGCCAGGTACAAAATAATTGATTTTGAACATGTCCCATAACATCTTTCCAAGCAGTATAAAACACAGTTGTTATGTCGCTCATAAATGTTTGTGGAGAAAGTATTCCCGTTCTATTTTTGATTTCATTAAAAAAAACTTTATTAATAAATGTATCTTTCCTATTAGAAAACATAAATGCTACAGGAAACCCTTCCCCAAAATCATCTATGATCAACAATGTTGTTAGTTCAAAATCATAATTATTTAAGCCATGTGTACTATCGATGCAAAGCACATTATGACCAAACCTATTAAGCATATGCTCTTGCGAAACATTCATGAAGATTAAACAAAAATCATTTGACTCCAAAAATGAATGTTCTTCTCCTTGTCTTTTGTATAAAAGTATGCTATTTTCTATTCTAGCACACTCTTCTACCCAAAGATCCACACTAACAGCATCCTCCCTATCCCGCACTCCTTCACTGATATTGATATTGAAGGATGCTTTTATATTTACAATATCCTTTTTGGTTATTAAATCAGTTTTTTAAAAAAAAATAGGATTTATAGCATTTCTATTGTTGTTATAGGTCTGAATTATGTCTATAATAAGTTTTAAAATAAGTTACATAATGAATATTTTTTTGAAAGTTGTTAGTAAGAATAATTGCACTAGTACAGGCTCTGTTTAACTTGTTTGATCCTTGACTTTTTAGCTTTCGCTGACGACTCTCTTTATATTTACATACCTAAAATTTATAAAACATTATTAGTCAGTTTTGCTTAATACTAATGATTAGACACATTAAGAAAATATTTACCACTTCGATTGCAATAATAGTAGATTATTTCATGATCAACAGTTTTACGAGCAGTTTTTGATTTTTTATATTGAACACTTTCTTTACCGCACAGTGTTTTGAGCCAAATGTTGAAATCTAAAAATAACATTTCAAGAAATTTTTACAAAACAAAATGTTAAAAATTGCATATATTATTATAACATACCTTCAATACTTTCAAATTCCAACCTCTCTGTTTCCAATTCATACTTATGGGTTATTTCTAAATGTTTTCTAAGATTTTCTGTCGTTTTAAAAGAACAATTACATCCTTCTAAGCATTTGTTATTGTAAACATCAAATGCAAAGGATATAATTGTTCCTTCAGAATTATGAATATTTCTCAAATGTCTATTCAAAGAAGTACTCGTTGAGAATATTTTTGCACATATTTTACAAATTACCGACATTTTACTAAAATAAACAGTGTAACATACAGATAAAATAAAATTTAGGTGTTTCCCGCTTTCAAAACGAAATAGGTTGGGGAGTTGAGCGGGACGAGTAAAATTAGACGCCTGCGCAAATTAAGGTTTAGTGTCGTCTTTATAGCCTCTCCTCAGATTTAGAACGGAGTGTGGGCTTTATGGAGCGCAGGGTTGCCGCCGATGTCAGGTAGACGAACACGTTATGAAACGGAAGGTTGAGCACGCCAGGACTAGCCAAGCTGGCATCGTCGCCGAGCATTCTTCCGTTTAAAATGTATTGGGCTATGCTGCCTTCAATGTATTCTAAATCTGGCTTTTACTATAGTCAGTTTTGGTTAGGTTATCTTAGCTAGAAGTCTAAAAGGTTAAAAAAAAATAAAACTAGTAAATCGACCCAAAAAATACCTCAAAAACCTGTTTTTCGGTTTTTAGGGGTTGTTCCCCCAAACCAATCCTGGCAAAAATCACGACATCTTATTTTTGGTATAATTACGAACCTCGCCTTAATTTTCCGTAGAATGACTCCACTAATATGACATTTACTATACGGGAGTTACATAATGTGATTCCCAAGAAATTGCGAGGCAAAGCAGAGATAAGAACTTTGTAGTTTCTATAATTTCATTTTTATAATATTACAATTTTATATTTTATTTTTTATACTTACTCTTTATTCAGCCTTCATTTGATCAACATATAAATTTCATTTTTTGTAAACATTAAAATAATTTTTTTTTAAAAAAGCTGTTTTTGAACTTCGATCTATTTCTTGGGCGTCATTTAATCATCTTAAAGGTTACTCACAAAATTGATTTAAGTGCATATCATCACAATTTAAGGACGCAGTGGCACACTCCAATATTCATAACAATAACTAAATGTGACATAATATGTCATATTAATGTCAAATTTCATAAATCTATTATTCAACAGATGTAGCAATATATCTTATTTGCGATTTATTTCAGCATACAATTGACTAAATTATTTACTCGTTTTAGTTGTGACATTTTATTTCATATTACTTATCTGGCCTACTATACAATATGATTTTAATCTTATTTCATTTTATGCCAAGAGCAAGAAAATCTCTGAGCTCTGCTGGGATATGGCAATGCTGTAAAATTAAGGATTAAACGACTTACCTTAAGGAAGTTCAATCCCAATTATACGATATTGGACACGTCCTCCTAGGTCACCTTGTAGTTTTACTTCTTATCACTATTAGGTACGCAAGTTTAGAGAATGATTCACTCATACCTGACTAACCGCTTCGAACCCCGTTGTATTCATTATACTTCGCAAGATCACCTCTGGGTTGGGCATTTGTATAAATATATATTTTCTCTTTTTTGTATATATTTCGTTTTAGGGATGGGTTTGATCTATTAGGACGTGTCCAATATCGTATAATTGGGATTGAACTTCCTTAAGGTAAGTCGTTTAATCCTTAATTATACTTCTATTGGACACGTCCTCCTAGATCACCTTGTAGATGTTTAGAGAGAGTTGGAGGTGATCTTTGTATTAGATTATATACCACATGTAATTTTGTTTTTGTTGATTAAATTTTAACATTTCAATTAACATTTTTAAGTTCTGTTTTAACAGTCTTATTTGAAAAATTAGTAATTACTGAACATTTAACATATAAATTTAAAAACTGAGCACCAGTTAACGATGAATGTGGTGGATCCCGGGTATCATCGTATTTTAGAAACGATAATATTGTTCCTTGTTCTAAATACCCTTTTTAAGAAGCGCCCTACATTTTTAGATTTGCGCCTCTGATATTATTTTTAGTGCTAACCTTGTGAATTTATGGTTGAGTACTTTGAGTACTTCGCCGATAACCCTTGCGGCTCCCAGAGTAAAGTGGGGAGATTCCTTAAAAATTCCTGAGTAAGTTAGATATTAATTTAGATATTATTATTTCTGATGTAATAATCATCTATTTCAAAGTTTTGGAAACCAGGCTTGTAATTTCTAAAGCCTCCTTTGATTTTATTTCTTAAGTATTTTGGGTATCGGTGGAAGTGGAAGAAAAATATCTTTCCACGGTATTGTGAAGGATTCTACTGCCAAACTTTCTGGATCTTGATGCCAGGACGTTGTTTTTTACATTTAGCGTTTGCATAGCTAGCGAATAAGTAAATTTCCAGCATTACTTCTCAGGATTTAAAGATTATTCGGTATCTTGAACCTTTAACTGCTATTTGATTGCCATATTTCTTCGGTTATTTTGTTTAATAATTGGTGTTTAACATCGCCCATTCTATGTATATATGACAACGCTGTTATGCTGTCTAAAAGTATGTAGCAATTATAACTATAAGTTCTTGGCGAAAGTTTTCAAGCCGTGTAGTACTGCTTACCATTCTTTATAATTCATGGGTTTCTGCTTCATCACGAGCCCAGAAACCTGTTGCTCCTTTATTATTTCAAAAGGCGCCCCTACCCAATATCGGTAAATATGTAAATTAGATAATTTGAATTATTTATATTGTTTTTGCATCTTGTTATTTTGGTTGACCACCAAAACAAGTCTTCTCTGAATTTTATCATACGTACCTACTATATATTTATTTTTAAAGCTAAATATTCTGAAGCTATTAAGAAATTTCATAATTTTATCATAGTTCTATTTATTTATTTTTGTAGCTAAATATTTTTCACTTTCAAATCGTTTTGTGTATACCCAACGGTATTGTGTAGCTGGGCACACTGAAATTAAATTAACTGTGAATTTTGAAAAATATATTATTACGTGACTTTTGTTCAGCATTTTATATTAGTTCTTTTACTTTAACTTTGGATGAACACAGTTTCATAGTCTTCGTGTTAAAGGCAAAACCGAGAAATAGAGTTTTTCGGTTTGGCTTGAAACAATTTTTTGTTTTATTTATTATGAAGCCTGACCTATCTTGCATGTATATGTGTGTTTTATGTTTCCAGAACTTTCATTTAAAACATAGGGAGCTGTACAGAATCCAAAAAAGAAGCATTAAAATGCATATGCTTAATTATCAAGCTTAAATATTAAAAGTTTCTTGTAAGTTTTGGAAATTGGTACCGAGAAGTATGTATCTTTTAAGTCTATCGGTAGTAATTTATCTTTAGATATCAGATTGTTTAGGTACAATTCTTGTTTAAGGTGAAGTGTTATTACCACTTATTTAATTGTTTAAAGTAAAGTAAACCTGTGTTCGCCCTTGGGGTTTTTCCTCAGAAAACATTTTGTTAAAAGCTGCTCCTTGCATTGTTACCTAGATACATTTTTTACAGCATCTGTTTCAATAAAACTTATTAACTTTCGATAGCCAAGCAAAAAGTTAATTATATTGTCATCCTGTCTATCTGTGTGTGTGCATGTCTGCTGACATGATATATTCCATTCATGACATTCGATTTACTTCATATTTGTTACACAAATACCTCAGTTCGAGGCATTCTATTGATTTTCTGCCATAGGTGTCACCCCCAATTATTTTTATTGTCGATTCTCACACTACTTCACCTGCTGATCATTTCTATCGAAAGTTTTCTCTCTGATTTTACATCTTCTAGTTGAGTAAAGTTTTAATAACTTTTAGACTTCTATACCCTAAAGGAGAAGTATTATAATACGGCTCTGTCTGTCTGTTCCTCGGTATAGCTCCCAAATAGATTTTCAGATTTTATGACTTCCGGTTTCAAAACTGGTTTTACAAACCAGAACCGGAAGTGATACTACTGGTTTCAAAAATAGCATTCCGACGTAAAATTTAACGCTGAATCTATATTTGACAAGACAGATTTGAGATATCTTTTATGGTTCATGAGATAATCGCATATTTATTTAGAAGTCGTTACGACCTGCCTGCTAACGCGCAGGCGCTTCTGTTTGACTTGTTTATTATTTATATGTGCTTTTGGTGTTACCTTTTGGCAATGAGTCTTAATAAGTGGTGTTTTATGATCTATTGCCAAACTTGAATTTGACCTACTATTGGCTAGTTTTTTCCATTCTGTGAAAAATTGTTTTAATCTGCCAGCATACTTGTCTTTCATTTCCACTGTGTATTTGTTGATCCATCTCCCCTATTTTATGTTGTTTCTACCGATTTAACTTTATGAAGTTAAAATCTTCAGTTCTTTTGCTGTAGGAGTTTCGGCAGAGAACTAATTATGGTGGTTGGAAATGTAATATGTGCTGTTACAAGACCGGATAGATTTTGATTGGATTCATTCGCGTTCCCAGATGGTTTTGCAATTCTGTTAAAAATGTATCTTTTTTAACATCTGATTTTAAGATCATAGCATTAGGCTCGGGATTGATTTTTGAGGCCTGCAAGTTGAGCAGTTGTTTGTCTACGCGTCAATTAGCTTTTGACATTACCTCCTGATCTAGATCTTTCTAGAGGTAGCAGTTTTATGAAGATACTAATTGGACCAATATTTCAGGTCCATGTTTTTCAGTCTACATTATTATCATCAGACCCTGTATTATATTTCACAGTATATTTTTGTACGAAATTCAATACACACAGTATATTTTAGGATACTTATATGTAATTCCACACCCTGTATATTTCACAGGATATTTATGTACGTACTTCAACATCCTTTCTATTTCACAGGATATTTATGTAATTAATTAGATACTCTATATATTTCACAGGATATTCATGTACGTATGATATTTACATACGTAAATCGACACCCTGTTTATTTCACAGGATATTTATATAAGTACTTGGATATTCTGTATATTTCACAGGATATTTATGTTCGTAATTCCACACGCTGTATATTTTTCAGGATATTTATATACATAATTCGACACCCTGTCTATTTCACAGGATGTTTATGTACCTAATTCGACACCCTGTCTATTTCACAGGATATTCATGTACGTAATTCCACACCCTGTATATTTCACAGGATAATTACGTAAATAATTCTACATCCTGTATATTTCGCAGGATATTCATGTGCGTAATTCCACACCCTGTATATTTTACAGGATAATTACGTAAATAATTCTACACCCTGTATATTTCACAGGATATTCATGTACGTAATTCCACACCCTGTATATTTCACAGGATAATTACGTAAAAAATTCTACACCCTGTATATTTCACAGGATAATTACGTAAAAAATTCTACACCCTGTATATTTCACAGGATATTCATGTACGTAATTCCACACCCTCTATATTTCACAGGATAATTACTTAAATAATTTTACACCCTGTATATTTCACAGGATATTCATGTACGTAATTCCATACCCTGTATATTTCACAGGATAATTACGTAAATGATTCTACACCCTGTATATTTTACAGGATATTCTAGTACGTAATTCCATACCCTGTACCATTCACAGGATATTCATGTACGTAATTTCATACCCTGTATATTTCACAAGATAATTACGTAAATGATACTACACCCTGTATATTTCACAGGATATTCATGTACGTAATTCCATACCCTGTATATTTCACAGGATAATTACGTAAATGATGCTACACCCTGTATATTTCACAGGATATTCATGTACGTAATTCCATACCCTGTATGTTTTACAGGATAATAACGTAAATGATGCTACACCATGTATATTTCACAGGATATTCGTGTATGTAATTCCATACCCTGTATATTTCACAGGATAATTACGTAATTGATGCTACACCCTGTATATTTCACAGGATATTCATGTACGTAATTCCATACCATGTATATTTTACAGGATAATTACGTAAATGATGCTACACCCTGTATATTTCACAGGATATTCATGTACGTAATTCCATACCCTGTATATTTCACAGGATAATTACGTAAATGATGCTACACCCTGTATATTTCACAGGATATTCATGTACGTAATTCCATACCCTGTATATTTCACAGGATAATTACGTAAATGATGCTACACCCTGTATATTTCACAGGATATTCCAGTACGTAATTCCATACCCTGTATATTTCACAGGATAATTAAATGATGCTACACCCTGTATATTTCACAGGATATTCATGTACGTAGTTCCATACCCTGTATATTTCACAGGATAATTACGTAAATGATGCTACACCCTGTATATTTCACAGGATATTCATGTACGTAATTCCATACCCTGTATATTTCACAGGATAATTACGTAAATGATGCTACACCCTGTATATTTCACAGGATATTCATATACGTAATTTGGGACACTGTATATATTTTATCTTTTTGTTAAAGTTGTTTTCGTTCTTCAAATGGTATGAGTGTTTGTTTCTAAAATAAACTTTTAATACTTATTTAATTTTTATACTTACTTGATTCACATTTTCTTTGATTTTTCTATATCTGCGTTTTTCTTTTTCCCATATTTTCGCTTTTATTTAATCTGTGCGTGCATACACTAACAGCTCAAAAAGTATAATGAATACAGCGGGGTTCGAAGCGGTTAGTCAGGTATGAGTGAATCATTCTCTAAACTTGCGTACCTAACGCCCTGGGACCCAATTCTTGAAATCGTAGGAATTATTTCTCCAGAGAATTGATTCCCGAAAAAAAATTCTCTTGAGAATCGCCAGTCCTATTCTTGAATGAGTCTGAACTGAAATTCTAGTGAATTAAAAAAAGTGACGTACGTCTTTACTAAATCCAAGTATATCATGAACTCAACCAATCAAATATACAGAACTATTAGTTCTGTGCTCAAAAATTATTTTATTAATATGTTGGCAGAAATGAAAATCAGTTGTGGATTATTTCCAGAGACAACTAGTTGACTCTGGCTATTTGTTAATTTTTATTTAAAATGGCCAAACGTAATTTTATGAGCGAGGCGCAAAAAAAATTCCTTGTAGAATTCTTGGAAAATGATCAGGAACTTCTTAGAGGAAAGTTTTCTAATACGTTTACGCATAAAGAAGCCCAAAAGAGGTGGGAGCTAGCAGCCCTACACTTGAATGCAATACCGGGGGCATCAAAAACGCCTCCTCAATGGAAAAAAGTAAGTTATTGTTATTTCAATGAATATAATATTTATAGTCATTATATAATTGTTGGTCTCATATCATTTCTAGACATGGCAAGATCTTAAAAAAAATGTAAAAAAAAAGAACACTATAATAAATAGTCATGCCCGTGGGACTGGTGGAGGGCCTCCATTAAAAACTATATTAAATAATGAAGATATAAGAATAAAAAATATTTTAGGAGAAACGCCTGTAACAGGAGATCCCAATATTGAAGAGTCTATTGTTATTGTAAGTAGTTCATATTGGGTATTTAGAGATAAACAGCGGTATAAGGCCTAGAGACACACATACTCGACGCGACTTTACACAGAGCCACTCAACAATTTTTTTATGTTATAATGCACCAGATTAAAATAGTCTTATGGAAACAATTTTTTTATTTAGCTACAAAATCGTCAACTTCTTGACATGTGAATTTTTCACTATACAAGTCAACAGTTATTTCTAAATGCTGCTGTTTAAATATATAAGTTTTTCTATTTTCATTTATAATTAACATCTTAAAAAATAAATATCAGAAATTATCAATATTGATGACTATATCTTTTAAAGGATATATATGATGGACCAGATGATAACGAAGAAGAAAATGAAAATGATGAACCTGATGATATACAAAGATTAATCCCAGAATTAGAACTAGACTTGGAACAAGAGCCGGTACCTATAATAGAAAAAAGAAAAGAAAATATTAAAAAAATACCATTGAATAAACCGAGGTTACATTATTCTAAAAAAAAAACTCTATCAGAATCTTTGAGGGTTTCTGAAAATCTGGTAGATGTGGCTAATAAAGATCTCAATCTAAAAAAACATTATTACCAGAGAAAATTAAATATTTTTGATGGATATTTTGAAAGAAAATTAGAAATTGAAAGAAGAAACATCGACTTAAAAGAAGAAGATCTGACTGTCAAAAATAAAATAGTGTATCTCCTTTCAAAACTCTTAGAAAAATAATGTTTAAAACCAGAATTGGAAATTTATTATTTTTATCTGAACGTTTGTGTTATAAATGTGATGATTTAACTGATATCTTGTTAAGACTGTTTTAGTATAAGTGATAAGTTTGAATGTATTTCGTTGTTGTTTTTTGAATTTTATTAGGTATAAGGAATTTATTTATTTTTCATTATTATTGTGTTCTGTATATGCTTTGTTAACTGTCTCCCTGCAGCACTAAAGGAACAGTAACGTTAATGTTTTTTCCTTTGGATTTTATTAGCTATTAGAAAATTATTTTAATTAAAAAAGATTATTATTTTTTAGGATTGTTTTTGATTTTTTAGGATTTTAAGATTTCATTTTCTCAAAAATTTTTATTACAATAAAGTTGAATGTTAATTTTTGGATGGATTTTATTTAACCACTGCTCACCATTATTTCAATTTCCAAATTATTTCGAATCAATGCATTATAGTTGAATTGTATATCAGTAAATTTTTCTTATTTGGATATTTTTTTTAAATAAAGAATCTTATAACTATATGTTATAAATACATAAATTAGAAATAGGTACATTAATTGTTATTTTGAATGAAAGATCTTATAACTATGTTTTGAAGTCTTTGGCCAGCGATTAAGTCAGGATTTCGTCTTTGAGCATTTATTTCAACGTTATCTTCAATCTCTTGATTAAATAATTCAAGATCAATATCATCGTCGCCTTCTTCTCTCTCTGGTTCTGGCACATTATGTTGAATACAAATGTTATGTAACAGAACGCAAGCATTTACAATTCTTCCAGCTTTTGTAGGCTGATAGTGTAATGTTCGGTGTTTTAATAAACACCGAAATCTCATTTTGAGTAGGCCATTGCACCTCTCAATTAGGCTACGAGCTCTCCTAAAAGCTACATTGTAAATAAATTCAGGAGTTTCTGGAAGAGCATCTGGAACTGGTATTTGAAGCCATCGTCTTAAGGCATACCCGCTATCTCCTATTAAGTAAAAACCTTGTTGCTCTCTACTTAAATTAACCACTGCGTCATGAACTGCAGAGTTATTAAAAATGTGAGCATCATGAGTGCTTCCTGGAAACCTTGAATTAACATTAATTATCCTTAAAACGTCATCGCACACTAATTGCACGTTTAAAGAAGTGTAATTTTTGCGGTTCACATATACATGCTCTGGATAATTTGGGTCTTCTGAAGGTGGGGGGAAAATAGCAACGTGTGTACAATCAATCACACCTATTATTCCAGATATTCCAAATTTATCAAAAAATGCTCTTCTGTTGTTCTGCAGCTCTTGAATCCTACTGGGAAATTTAACCCAACGGTTAAATATGTCTGGATGATTAAGTGCTTGGACCACCTCTTCAATACATCTGCTTACTGAAGCCTGGCTAATTCCTGTACAATGGAGATTACTGCCTATAACAGCTTGATAGCTACCTGTTCCAAAAAAATTGAGAGCTACTAAAACCTTTTCTCTTTTGGTTAATGCTCCAACTCTGCTTGGTGGTAATAGAAGAGGCTCAATATGCTCCATTAGATCGTCAAAGGCTTGTTTGGATAGACGAAAATGTTTTTTAAACAACTTGTCACTTAACGTTACATAAACATTTATGTTTATTATTCGTCTCTGTCTAATATTGGCGGCTTCGAGTTGAACCTGTTCTAAATTATCTAAAACGATAGCTTCGAGTACAAAATTATTCATTTTAAAAATATTTATGGCGGTAACAACAAAAAAACAATAATGTTCAATTTCAATTCCCACAAAATACGTCAAATACGTACAATTCACACTCTAATTTCTTAAATTCTCATGAGAATTTGAAGTTTCTCCACACAATGACATTAGGAATTAATTCTCATAATTTTTGGAGAATTTTTTCCTACGAAATATTTCAAGAATAGACATATTACAAAATCTTGAGAAAATGACGTAAATTTCTCACGAGAATCGATTCCTACGATTTCAAGAATTGGGTCCCTGTTGTACCAATGCATCCTATGACGGATTCTTATCCTAAGTCAGACTTTAGTCTAAAATCGATTTTATACTGTTGCACCAACGAAAAATCACTGGCCTGTGATGTAACCTGATCACAGATCCTAGGCGGTCGATTTCGATGACTTAGGACGAGGATTATAACCTCTAAAATATACGTCAATAGACATTTACTAGAAAAAACTGCTAGAAAGTTAATAACGCCCGGTTGTACCAATGCATCCTAGGACGGATTCCTATCCTAAGTCAGACTTAAGTCTAAAATCGATTTTATACTGTTGCACGGTGTAAAACTGGCTTTAATTGTTTCACAGTGCCCAAACCTGAATTTACCGGTTGCTTTTGTTAAGATAATGAAAAATTGCAAATAAATAATGATTTTTTATAATTATTAATTCTTGTCAACTATGGAAAGCTATATTAAAATTTGCGGTGTTTTAAGCAACAATAAAAAAAATACAGATCAACTTCTTTAAAAAAACAATATATACCGGTAAGCAGTAATTAACTAAAAGCAATGCATGATAGCGTGAAATTCTAGAAAAAGCGTGTGAACAAAATTTGCAGTGACGGTGAAAATGATATCTACTCAGGAAAAGCGTTACTAGGCACTAAATGATTCTCAGGAGTTTTCCTTGGTATTTATGTCTGAATATAATATTAACAAAGGAATTAACCGGTATTTAAAATTTGTATAATATGAAAATATCCCACAGATAAAATGTTTTTCCGAAACAGAATTCAAGATTCCTTGAATCAATTAAATCAAACCCCCCCCCCCCTAAATTAAATAAACCCTTTTGACTGAATTCAGGGTTTCTTGAAAAATCCGCCGTTGTGTTCCTGTGAATAGACAGCGAACGCAAGGGTAGCTAATTCAAAAACCTTTGAATCAATTAAGTCAGACCCCCTTAAATTAAATAAACCCTATGAATTATATGAATCAAAACCTTTTAAACTATTATAACTAATCGGAAGATATTTTTAAATAGACATAAATACGCCATAAACTTATTGTTAATTATAACCTTTATATGTAAGCCGAGTGATATATAGTTATTTAGTTTATACACAAGAAAAATCAGAAATATGCAAAATTATTTATTAAAAAAAAAATTATACAGGTTCTTACCTCGGACACACACAGGTCAGAACGTTCACTTCGGCCGGTAATTAATTTTTAAAAACGGTATAGACGGAGAACAGTCGGTAAAAGAGAGTGATTTTAGCGGCTCCCGGCCTTTTAAACAATTCTCCCAGCCCCACTTAGCAAAGGCCCCACTAAATAAAATAATAATAATAACTTCGTTACACGGTAGAGACTCGCTTCGTCGCTAACCGTCCCCAATTTATTGCCAATGATTGAAGCACCAAAGAAATGTCCAAACAACAAAGTTACTTTCCGTGATACTTAAAATGTTTAAATTAAATCGCACACGGCGCTGGATTTAGAATTATTTTTAAATTATCTGAGAGGCCAGATGTACCAGTTGCCGAAAGATGGAGTCACTCGCGTACTTGTTTCGTATACCTTATGGTATACGGCAGCTGGAGTCGATCAGTTAGCTGCAGTGGCATCCCGAAGTCAGAGTTGCTGTGGCAGTTCCAATTCGGGTAGCAGTAGCAGTATCTCGACCTTTAGAGACAGGTTAAGCTGAAGGGAGCGAAGCCAATTCCAATTGTACTGGAGTCTAGAACATCTACCGTCAACAGTAAGAACCGTGTTACCATATAACGACCCCTGGAGTATTTCTTTTTCCACTGAAGCTACCCGAGCAAGTGGTCACACTATAAACGAAAGAGCGTCAGACGCAATCCGAAACCTGGCCTAAAGCGCCAAAAGACCGCTTGACGACGCAAAGAGCGTTATAATACCTTCAATAAAAGTCAAATAAGGACTCACATTCCATCTTATATGGCCTCAGTCAAGCTCAAAGCTACTTTTGCGTCTGACCCGCTACCGCTCAGTGAGGGGTTGCGGTAGACAGGGTTGGCTTTCGGATTGGTTCGGACAGCGCATGCGCCTTAATCCAATCAAGTCACTTAAGTTATGACTTAGTCAAAAAGTCCTTGGTATACAGCTATTGCTGCAGCTATTTGCTGCATAAATGCTGTAAACATTTGCTGCTGCATGGCTTGGAATTTTGTCATCTTATCCTGTATGTCGTAAGTTGGCATTTTTGTGTCTCCTTTTGCCGCTTGGCTATAGCTGACGCCTGGCGTCGTCAATTTGGAGGGTCCTTTCGTTGTCATCTGATTCCTTTGACTTTTCATCTTTCGGTCCTGGGCAATCGTATGCGCGATGGTTTTCGCCGGATATGACACATCTTATGTGGCTCTGGCATGCCGATTATCCGTGTAAAAGTCCTTGACACTTGTGTTGCTTGAGTGCTTCTTTTCTGGTCCTCTACTGATATTATCGTATCAAGTAGATATCTGAGTACTTTGTAGTCTGCTTTTTCGTACTTATTTATTTCTATAAGGAACATCTGTAACATATCTCTGTTACCGAAGAGAAGAGTCTAGAGAGCCAGCGTCCGCTTTGTCTCCCAAGCTTCCGCATGCGCCGCGTGTTCAAAATTGTCTGAATTTGATAAATAAGAGAGGTTATAAACTGAAATTAATGAATTAACCTGTGTATTTTTAAATTATTCTATTAAAAGAAGTCTTGACTATCTAAATCTAGCATTTGTATTAAAAAAAATAACTTCCATTTATTTCGGTAAAAATAAAAATAAAAAAAAAGATACTCTCAGGAATCGGACCCGGATCTTCTATATTTAACGCAAACACTTTAACATTAGACCACATAGTATCACAGGGACGAATAAACAAACTTTCAAGTTAACGTACAACTATTAGGCAGTCGGACCGTGCGCATGCCGAAACTCGGGAGACGAAGTTGACGCTGGCTCTCTAGACTCTTCTTTACCGAAGCGGCTTTTCTTTTGAGAGACTTTTTTCTGGTGTAGTCCTACCTCCAGAAAGTCGGTTTTGACCTCATTCTCTGTAAATGGCTTCAGTAATCCTCTAAGAATCAAATTTGTGGGTTTTTCTTCTGGTAGGAGGTATGTATACCATTTTATTTCGGGCTTTGCTGCATTTGTTTGCAAGTCTTGACGAAAATACGTAAAAAAAGCGCGCAGTATTCATTTTTGTTTCATTTAGTTAGACAACATCGATATGGAGTGGTCAAAAGCAAAAATACGTAACGGAAGAATGTTCTGCATTTACGTTAAACAACGGTGTTTTGCTACTCAATAATTTGGAGATATTCGAAAACCGATGTGTAACAAAAAACTGTTGCGGACGAAGTTGCAAAACGATGTTTTGTCCTTTGACTGTACGCGGCTACAACGTAAATTTTTCTAATCTCTCAAAAGTTCTATGGAATCATTTGAAGTATTTCTATTGCCAACGTCGCTATTCTTGAACTAAGAGACTCGAACCAAACGGGCTAAGTGCGTGAGTCTAATAAAAGTCGCTTCAAGATCGTTCCTTAGAATGTGGCTGCTGGCGTACCGTTGATTTTTCTTGAACTAATACATAAAAGTGAAAATTACTTTAAGATCTCAACACTTCTTCACGGAATCGATATATTTAATAGGTTTGTTTCAACCGAAAAGAAACCTGTCACCGTCATACGCATAATGGAAAAGACGTTCCAACAGAGTCGACTCAGTTGTTCTGTGACCGAGTCGTGATGATACAAAAAACGCATGTTGAAACAAACCTAACATTGCTAACGAAAGGATTGCAATAAACAAGTTTATGTGTCAGTAGATAGAACGTTCATTAACTTTAACGGTTCTGTAACTAATGACAATGACGTTTAGATTGTGACAATTGTACAAGAAATCAACTTGTATAGTTTTATTCTAAACGTCATTACCTTTACTTATTGAATCTTTAAAGTTAATGGACGTTCTATCTACTGACAGTATATGTCGCGGGATTGATTTTGGAAGCGAGATACATATACTCAACCACTTGGGAAATAGTAGTTAACTCATCACAACACACTGTGCATAGTTGATGGCTTGGTTCTTTCCTTTCTGAAACAATATAATTTGTGGATCTTAAGATATTTAATGTTGAGCATTTCTGAAGGGAACGTTCAAAGCCAGCTATTGTTGCTTCCTCGACGAGATCCAATAGCTCGCCTGTATGAATTTCCTATTTTCTTTCGGTTCCTAACAACTGTCCATTTGGTTCGTAAAATTTTTGGGCGTAAGTTAAGTATTTGATTCTCCACTTGACGTATCTGCCTTCCTCCCTTACTTGAAACTCTGCTTTTCAATCATTTCTTGACAATAGAAGGATTTACCCTCTCCCTGGTATGATAATGTGGCGAAGTTTGAGTGAGATTATATGAAATAATGACCCTGTCTTAGTAAATGGTCATGTAAATAAGTGACCTTAATATATAGTAATGGTACAAGTTCTTACATTATGCAATTGAGTTAATAAGACAATATACTTATAAAAACGATATAAAACGATGGTAGTCAGCTAACGCCATCTACCAATGGAACACGGTGTCACTTATTACTTGGGGAAAAGACTCTACCTATGTAATAAGTGTCAGTACTAACTGGAACTGACAGAAGGCCCATCTCTAAATGGTATAAAATCCCAAACAAGTATTAAATACTTGTAAATTGTGAGAATTTGATTTCTATGCATCCCTGCCGTATACCGGACAACTGTTTCATGCCTTAAGGACTCATCAGCCGCAATGTGTCCCGATGAATAGAATTCAAGTCTCACCTCGAAACACAATAGATTTCAATTCTCACAACTTACAAGTATTTAACACTTGTTTGTGGTTTCATACCCTTTGGAGATGGGCCTTCTGACTGTTCCAGTCAGTACTGGCGCTTATTGCATAGATACAAGTAATAAGTATACCTATTTTCTTTTTTTTTTGTAATTTTTCATGTTTTTTTTTTATTAATTTTATTAACTTTTTTTTATATATCATGGTCTTTAGTTTGCGAAAAATGATCAATAATATTATCATAAAATGTATCATTTTGTTTTTTCAATAGATATTAAACTAACATTGTACAAAAGATTTTGGCCCATAGTACTTTGTATTGTTTTAATTCGTTTGAGAGTAGAAAATGATCCCTCGATCGACGTTAGAGGAATGGTGACCCACACAACATACATGTGTCGGGTACCACCGTCTGTTCCGTACTGAAACTGAACCGAACTGAAATGAGAGCAATAGGGTTCCGTTTTGACCCTTTGGGGTACGGAACCCTAAAAAGGCAGGCGCAAGCGACAGCGGAGCGGACAGCACAGTAAAATGATTATTTTACTGTGACGACAGGCTAGAGGCTAGCCTACGAAGGGTGTTGTCATTTCAGCTATTTTTACGGTATTTAGCCATTGGACTGTTCGGAAAACGGCAACTGTGCTGAGCAACATGAGTTTAGGGTACACAGAGTTGATGAGTCTAGCCTCAGGGCACCGTGATTAGATTCAAAAATAATTACTGAGGACGGGGAATTATTCGTAAAATTTAAAAAAATATTAGAGAAACAGGAAATAAAATGAAGAATGATCAACAAAATATTTCTGGTGCTATGCTGGATATATTGGTGAGGAGGCTGAGCCTCCTTAGCCTCCTTCGAGGAGCCGCCACTGACCGTGTCTCATTGGTAAATTGCGTTAACTGTCTACGTACTATCGTTACATCCTTTGTACTAAATATTGCACTATTCTGTTTCGAGGTGAAATTTTAATTCTATGCATCTGGGCACATTGCCGCTTAAAGGGTGAAACAGCTAACCAGTATACGGCCTGGATGCATAGAAATGAAATTCTCACATCCTACAAGTTTTAAATGTACTTATAGCAAAAATGAAAGAAATCACCGGGGTAATTTTAAAGTTACGGTTTATGAAAACAGTGAACGATATGGATTAAACACCTTGTATTTTTCTAATCTGAAACTAGTATTAAAATAAAACAAGAGTATAGGTAGACTTGTTTTTATTTAAGTTTTTCTTAAAATTTTCATAAATAGCTTCCTGTTCCGCTAAGAATAAAGCAACCAGTTGACCAAGATGATCAAGAAGTTCAGTTAAAACCGTTTCCATACAGATAACGACCGAATCCATAAAAGTAATAAAATCATCCATAGCTGCGTCACTTTCAGGTTTACTAACCGATTGAAGTAAAGCTGCAGAAGTCATCCAAACCGTCCTTAAAGTTTCTTCAGTTTCCATATGAATTTCTTTAATCTAAAAAAATATATATATATTTTAAAATAATTTGGGAATTTTGAACCTTTGGTTTTCAATAACATTATGAAATATCGTAACCACTAACTCAAAATGGTTTTATGATTGACTCCTGATAATGCTTACATATTTAGTGAAACGTATGTCCAGTGTTTCTAAAAAACGTATAGTTTTGGTTAGTGATATCAATATTCTCCTGTATAGCCACAAATTCCCTAAACTACAACATCCTGTATATCAAAGTCAACAGTCCTAGATTGTAACAGTAGATTATTTTTTCCAAATTCCTTTTAATTAACTAACTTGTAACACTCTTTGCGTCGTTACGCCGTCTCGGATTGCTTCTGGCGCCATCTTCCACTTAGTATGAAGGCCACTTGCACCGGAAGGCGTCAGTGGAGAAAAACACTCCATGGGTCGTTACGGCATCGACAAAATCACTTGCTTGCCCCATTGGGTTGAGTCCCTGGGTGTTTGCTGTCATAATTCCAAAAGTTAGAATAAATAAAATTCGTAAAGTAAAACCAATAATAGCTTTTATTAAGAATAAGCGATACCAAATGAAGGACGAAGAAGTAAACTTTTTTAAATTAAGGGCTGGTTCGTAAATTTATATAGTTTATAATTTTACTATCTCTAGATAAAAAATAAAAAAAAAGTTCGAAGGACCAGCTGCCGAAGCGACAAATATTATTGTATTAAATAGTTACGATTGAATCAAACTACACTCTTCTACAGGTAGCATATTTTATTGTCCCCAAAAAGAAATAATGTTTATCAAAAATCGGCTGTATCACCCCAGAACTTTCTCGGGTCAGCTGTAGAGAATAGGATTATTTTAATTACAAAATACTAAGCATTACATTAATTTATGGAACAAATTTTAAATAGCCAATGGTGAATACGTCTACCGGATAGATATTTCAATGTCCATATATGACATAATCAGGCGCATGCACAATATATAGCATACTGCACACTGCTACAATTAGGATCTCTTAAAATCATGGGTGAAAACTATTGGGAATTCAGGAAAAAGTTTAATACAAAAGTTTGCACTAAAACATATTGTTTGTCTTCAAAATAAAAAAAAGGCAAAAAGCCTAAATTTTTCGCTCTGTAGCGGCGAAACTATGGAGAATTCGAAAAAATGTTAAAAATAAAAGTTAAAGGAAAGTTGGTTCTCTACAACTTTGCAGAAGAAAATTTTGCACTAAAACCATTTTATGGCCTCAAAATTTGGAAAAACTACGGAAAACCTACATGAACATTTTTTGTGCGCCCTGTAGTGGCGCAACTTTAGAATATTCCGGAATAAGTGTACTATAAAAATTATAGAAAATTTTATGCTCTAAAACTTTGCACTATAACATTTTGCACTCAAGTGTATTGTTTGTCCCTAAAATTTAAAAAAAGTCTAAAAATCTTACATCTGTATTCAATCAATGTCGGTCTTGAGGACCTTCTGCTGTACCAATTTACACCAAAAACTAATGGTCGCATTCGAGGTACACACCGACCGTTCATACCAAATTTCAGCTTGATTGGTCAAACGGTTCGGCAAACGTTTGGAAGATTATACACAGACACACAGACAGACCATATTCTGGAAATAGTTTAATTATTTCGGGGGGACCTCAAAATGGATATTTCCATCGATATCTCAAATTTTTTTTGCTCGTTCACTATACCCTTTTGATGGGTCCAGGAAAGTAAAAGAGTTTCAAAACAGATATAGACAATTACATAAATTACAAATTTATGGTGCAAATATTCAGACATTAGTGAAATACAGCATTTAGTAAGTGGAAACATCGCGATACGGCTCGATGATAGTTACGCAAGATTGTAAACAAAATTACAGTTTACAGAGTAGCAGATTACGAATATCGATCTGACTTGTCCGGCACTTATTCACAAAAACGGATCGATTGTTACATCGTTTCGTGTTATATTTAAAATGTTTCGCAGTGGTAGATGGTGTGTAATAAGGTCCTTTCTCGGTGAAGTGTGGGACGGTAAACGCACGACTTTCAGGCTTGTGTGGCGGTCGGATTGACGGTTCCTAGCATTTGGTCCCTTTTTGCTAGTGGCTTCCGGTCGACTGAGCTTGGCTTCTCTTTCAACTCGACCCATCTCTAAAGGTCGAACTCAAGAGAACAGATTGATCGTGGTATACGGTAAGGTTTGGTGCGAAGCACTTACGCGACTATTTGAGACATAATGCTTGTGTCACACATACTTTTGTTCCTTGGGTCTCGAGACATACATATTGTGTCGCGACACCGTGTGTCGCATGTCTGTACATTTTTTTATGGGAATTGAAACCACACGTTATTTGTTACGTTTTTTTTGTGCCACCCTGTATTTTCATTATTCCTCTACTCCGTATATTTTATAGTTTCATATTCGCTTGATGTTCCCCTTCTTATTTCCTCTCGTCATGTCCCTCTCTTCTCTCGGTATTTCTATAAAATGCCTTACATGTTAATAACCTTCTTGTTCTTTATCTATTGAGTACAATCAATAAACTTTGTATCTTTATATCGCCAGTGTTATCTACTACAGATTTCTTTCTTGTCTCTCCTTTATTCTATAGGGATTTTTGGTTGTTTCCTTTTTTTTGCTGGTTCCACGTCTGAGACAGTTGTTTTTTTTATCTGGACGGCGGTCAAGGTTGCCGGATCCAAGAATTCTTTTTCTGGACAACTGGACGGGACAGCTTGGAACAGGAAAGCATACATCACTAGGAACAAGACCCTCTACCGTAAAGAAGATAAGTTTAAATTATTGAAAAGAAAAGGAAAAAATCTGTTTTATCGTTGAATAAACAAATATAACGTTTCATTTGAGTTTAATTTCCTTAATCCCAAAAAAGAAAAGAAAGGACAGGTTTTGAAATATATCATAGTTTTTTTGTCAATTGTTTCTAATCATATCAAAAAATCAACTGACTGGCGTCCAAATTTTTTTTATTTAATATTTTACTTCTGATATCTTTCAAATTCTATTCGTGGAACGAACCCATAATATAATTTGAGCTTAATCACATAAATTATTTTTAACAACGTAAAGTAACGTTTCATAATGTGAACAACACAAACATCGCTGATATGATAATCTTTATTAACGAAAAAACAATGGAAAAAAATGAAAATAAAAGTCTTACCATAATATAAAATGAAAATAAAAGTATTTACATAACCCTAATAGCACAAAGACGTTTAAAAAACATCTTAAAAACGTACACGACCGACCATCGGGTCGTTTTAAAAACGTTCGTTAAAGTACCCGAGAACGTTTATAAGGCGTTTTTCTCCACGACCATTACTGAATGTATGAATTCTGAAATCATTTTTAATAATAGAATGTAAACATTCACACTCTAGAGTCTGAATATTTATTCTATAATACTTGCCTCTTATGCATTTTGCATGTATTTTCATTCTTTATCAAGGTAAAGAATGGATTTTCTGTAATCGAAATAAACAATATGGATTGCCCTGGATTTCAAAAGTGTCACTGTCAGATATAAAATGGCGACGGTAATAATTATTTTCAAACAAGTTTTAATTTAAACAAAATAATGAGTGAAAAATCAAGTGAAGTAGATATAGAATTTAATAATATCTGAAATTGCAAATTATGAAAAAACACCAATGCACCAGATTTTAATATCGGTAAGTGTACCACAGCACTATAAATATTAATACAATGTAATACAAATATGTCAACAAATAACTTGTGTTCAGATTTAATTTAATTTTGATTTATACTTTTTGATCGTGGAGAAAATATAGTCTGTTACTCGGTCAGAATGAAAAAATTCGACACTCGTGGTTCCTCACACTCGCTTTCGCTCGCGTTCGGAATTTTCCACTCGTGTCGAATTTTTCATTCTAACCTTGTTACAGAATCTACTATTCTATAGTGCAAATGTCACAACTTCCTACGTCATACAGACGTCGAAAAAGGACGTTTTAAAGACTTTTCACTAAATAAATGGTTCGATAAAGGACGTTTCTTGGACGTCTTTTAAAACGTTCACTGGACGTCCTTTAAAGTACCCGAGAACGTTTATAAGACGTTTTTTTGTAGTGCAAATGTCACAACTTCTAACGTTATATAGACGTCGAAAAAGGATGTTTTAAAAACGTTTCAAAATGGACTAAATAAATTGTTCGACAAAAGACGTTCATACAAGCAAACAAAATATACATATTTATTAATAAAATATTGATACTTATATACAATCTGTAAAATAAAATAATTTTCATTTACACAATAAGTCAAGTTAAAAAAAAATATTTTTTAAGTATGAAAATATATACCAAAAATAAAATAATATTCATTTCTGTAACTAAAATACAGTTGGTCACACATAAACAAGTTAGTCATCATTTCGGTTGGTGCTGAGCAGGTGTCTTCAACGAAATATGTAGGAGTATTTCTTGTATGCTTATGATACTGGAATCATTAGAATTGGAGGAACTAGAATAATTATGTTGAACATGATTTTCGACATTTTCAAATAAATCCTTTGATAAATTCAAAGTCTTGTTGATATACCTGTACTTTTGATGCTTCGAAACTTTCTTTTCTTTATACATTTCACAACAAACAAGTATAGATTTACAGAGTCAAAAATCTTGAAAAATCACTAATTACATAACAAAAAGGAGTCACAAAATATACCTATATCAGGGTTTAAAGTACCTACCTAATATACATGTTAAGTATTCAACCACAGCTATAAGACATAAACACAAACACAATTCACTTAATATATCACTCCTCGGAAACCGAAAAACAAAATAAGTATAACAAAATAGATGATAATTTTAGAGATATAAGATTTGCTAGGTTTATCTTCACTAGTTGCAGAGAAAATAAACATGAAATTACCGAGAGTCACGCCATGTTTTTATCGTCCACTATGCAACAACTGTAGACAACAACCACGCAGTGCGAGTGCGCGGTCTCTCTCCCAAACCGACAGTTAGCGAGCTAAATTCGTGATTGGTTGGAATCAGACACAGACAGAGAGAACAAACAAAACGTCTTTTGAACGTTTTTTTTACACTAGTTATGAAAACGACTAACAAAGACGTTTAAAAAACGTCCTTTTTATGACTTTTTATGGAAACATACTTTTGGGAACCCAACGAAAACGTTTTTACTTGTGGTTGTAAAACCGACTAAAATAAAACGTTTAGAAAACGTCCCTTAATTTTATGATTATTTCCCAAAACATACTTTTGCAGACCCAAAATCAACGTCTTTTGGATGTTTTTGAAGTGGTAAAAAAAACAACTTACAAAAACGTTTAAAAAACGTAACTTTCTGACTTTTCTCAAAACATTCTTTTGAGGACCCAAACAAAAAGTTTTATGAACGTTTATAATGGTGGTTTTAAAAACGACTGAAATAAATCGTTTAAAAAATGTCCCATTTATGATTTTTTCTCAAAACATACTTTTGCAGACCTAAAAACAACGTTTTTGGACGTTTTTTTTACAGTGATGATAAAAACAACTTACAAAAACGTTTAAAAAACGTAAATTTCTGACTTTTTTCAAAACATTCTTTTGAGGACCGAAACAAAACGTTTTCTGGACATTTTTACTGATCGTTTTAAAAACTCCTGAAATGAAACGTTTAAAGAACGTCTCTTTTAAGATTTTTTCTCAAAACATACTTTTGCAGACCTAAAAACAACGTTTTTTGGACGTTTTTTATAGTGGTTATAAAAACAACTTACAAAAACGTCTAAAAAACATAACTTTTTACCTTTTTCTCAAAACATGCTTTTGAGGACCTAAACAAAACATTTTTTGAACGTTTTTACTGGTGGTTTTAAAAACGACTCATATAAAACGTTTTAAAAGCGGCCCTATTGTGACTTTATAAAAACCTTTTGATATGAACGTTAAAAAACCATTTAAGTACTAGGTGTTTTTTTATCGTAGATTTTAAAAACGTCAGAGTAGTGGAGCCTAGACAACGTTTTTTTTATTTATCACTTCGGGCGTTTTGACGACATATTTTGGATGTTTCTTTAGGTTCATTTTAAAAACGTTCTTGCACAAACGTTTATAAAACGTTTTATTTTGGTCCTCAGACGTTCTGACGTTAAATGGACCATAAAAAAACGTCAATCGGACCTTTTGTGCTATTAGGGAATATAAACTATTTAAAATTAGGTTTATTTTTTTGTTTCATTATGATATATAAAGAAATATGGAACACATTAATATTTGTTGCAAGTCGAACATTTCCATTTTGAATGTGATGCCTTATGTAGTGCACTTTTTCGTCCCAGATAAATATTTCAAAATAGAAAACGCTTTTTTAAAAATTATTTTAATAGCAAAGTACAAAAATTATTATTTATTATATGTTTATAATGCAATGGTTAGAAAAAGAATGAATAAAATAAATGTTAAAATATACAAATGTGGCTAGAGCAAGCGATAAGGTTTTCTAGGAAGAGTTCATTATCTTCGCCGCTTCAGGGAAATGGCCTCATGTAACTCCTCCATCCTTAAGTTGCAAAAATAACGGAGGTATTTTTGTCAGTTGGATTCGGTGAAATTTCTTCTTTATTTTTGGTTCTTTTTTCTTTCTTGATTTTGAATTTTTTGAATCGTTTTCTGAATATAAGGTATCCGATTGTGGTAATGATGATGATGGCCAAAACTGAAATTGTCGTTAGTATCGATGTGTTATACAGGTTGTCCTTTGCTTCCGTGATAGGGGTTAATTGTTTAGCTATTTTATTAATTTCGTAAAGGCTATCGAAATTAATTTTGGTAATGTTTGATGCTTGGTAATGTTTTTGAATTTTCAATAATCCAGCTTCAAATTTGGGAAGTATCAATGGTTTGCCGCGTTGGATTTCTTGATTATTGGTAAATTTCATTTCTTTAGTTTGAATTTGACAGCCTTCAGGGAGTCTGATGAGAGTGGGTTTCTCGATTTCTAAGAACTTATCTGATCTACATTTTGATAGAATTTTCTCTGGATGGACTGGTATGACCATTATTTCGTTATTTGTTATTTGTTCAATTATTGATTCTTGAAGGTTGACTTCAGTGGCGTAACATCCTTCGGGTAATTGACCATCAAGTAATTGGAGGGTACAGTTGTCTCTGGGAGTGAAGTCTTGAAGGCAATAGTGTGTATTTTCTAATATTGGGCATTGTTTTCTTTGTAGTTGTGATTCTTTCTTAGATTGTGCCAAGTATGGGTATAAAGGAGTGAATATTTTATTATTTTGAATAACAGGATATATGTGAATGAATTCTAGGGATTCGGGTTTAAGGATAGGAATATGTATTGCGAAAATCAATTTCGATTCTGAGAATGTTACTTGAGTTCCAAGGAATAAGTAATAGGTCAGAATATTTTTAAAATTTGGAACTTCTCGTTCATTATATATTTTTCTTAAATAATTTATCATTTCAGTAATCTCTTGACTTGATATTATTGAACTATGAAGAGAATTAAGTTTTGAGAAAAGAATAGCATTTTCAATGTTATCTATAAAAGAGATTAAATTTTGACAATCAAGATTTATTTGACTAATTGTACCTTGAAAGGCGATATAACTGCCCAAATTATCAATTTGATTTTGAATTGCTGCTTGGAATCTTTCCAAGTTGCTATGTAGTTTTTCCTGATTTTGCCATAAAATTGTTAGCGATTGATTATAGTGATCGATTAATTTTTTATATAATGTTGTTTGCAAATTTACTTCATATATTATTTGTTTCTGATTTTGTTGCAAAATTTTAATTGTTTTGTCATATCGATCTCCATCATCAGAGTCGAGATTACCAAACAACCACTTATTAAGTTTTCCTAGTCCGTTAATTAAACCTCTTTTTGAGCGTATGTGTGGGTACAAGTTTTCAAATTTTCTTTCTAAAGAGTTAATTAAAAATTCGGTTCTATCTACCATATTTTCACTTAATCCATGGTAGGAAATCGGATTTGAAGCATTAGTTTTTATAACAGTTTCTTTTACTGTTGAAAAATGAATTTTTAATGTATTTATTTGTCTAACCACTTCTCCTAAATCTATATAGTGTAAAAATGTATGCTTAGTATATATTAACCTACAAGGGCCTAATTCTATTGGGAGTAGAAGATTTTCTAATGGCATGACGCCGATATCTTCTTGACTACATTTTATTATGAGAACCTGAAGGACCAGGAATAACAGGATCGGAAGGATCGTCAATTTTTTCATTGTCTTGTTGTCCCTGCAAAATGTCATATAGATTACTTTTGGGTTTTCTAACTATACTCTTGTGATAAGTGCCTTTGTTTGTTTCTAACAAGACGCCGTTATCTTTAATTATTTCAGTCTTTTTGAATTTGGGTAATTTTTTATCACGGAGTTTAGTTCGGACATATGCGATATCTTGATTCGAATAGTCCGGTGGATCTAAACGATTTTCGTTAACTTTAGAAATAAATTTCTTTTTAACTTTTTCATTTCGTTCTTTAATGTTGTTATATAATTGTTTGCTGGCCTGTTTATGATTTTGGACATAATACGACAAAATAAGGTGATCATCTAAATCAAACGGATCAGGATTATTAATGTGACCTTTAATAATTTCGAATGGAGTAAATTTTGTTACTGAATGAATCGAATTGTTATAACTTAATAAAGAATGTTTCATTATTTGATTAGGTGTCAAATCCTTATTTTCTTCTCTCAAGCATCTAAAATACTCTATTAACGTCGAATGAAATCGTTCGACGGTTGAATTGGAATTACTATTTTTGGCTGTAGTAAAGTGTAGTTCAATCTTATGTAATTTACAAAAGTCTTCAAGGTCTTTATTTTTAAATTCAGTCCCGCAATCAGCTGTTATTTTATATGGTAAACCGTGATGACTTATAAAATTTAATAAACCGTCTAGTACTGATATACCGCTAATACTATCTATAGGGTATGCTTGTCCATACCTGGAAAATGAATCAATTATTGTAAGATAAGGTGTGTTTGAAATTCTGAAAACGTCTATGTGTATGTGATCAAACGGTTTTGATGCAGTCGGTGTAAGGTTAAATTTCACGATAGGGGGATTTCTATCATATTTGTTTTTTTGACAAATTTCGCAATTATTAATGAATTTTTCAATGTCTTCAGACATTTTTGGCCAATAATAAATAGCGCTCATGGAAGTTTTAACTTCGTTTATACCGCGATGACCTTTTTTATAAATGTGGTAATATTCTAATTTTTGTTTTTGATCGTCAGTCGTTACTACATCTCTTAGTAATTTAGTACAATGTATAAGTTTAAAAGCTGAATTCTTAAAGAACCTCTGAAGTGTTATTACAAATAATTTTGGTAAAATTGGATTTTTAAAGTATATTGCATAAGTTCTTTTAGGATCTAAAAATTCTTTTACAAAATTTAAAATGCTTAGTTCTAAATTTCTTTGTGGCAAAGTTACACTTAATCTATTATTTTCAAAGATATTTTCGCGATTACTTTTTATTTCATTTATGTCTCCGCATGTTAATAGAATTTGATTTTTATACTGATTTATAGCTCGCTCTGAAATAGGTATAGATAAAATTGGATCTTCCACAGAAGTATGTACGGTTTCTACTTCGGAATTTTCATTGTTTATATCTATAGGTGGTTTAATTTGAATATTTTGTATAATATTAATTTTAGGAGTATCATTTAAAACATCAGAAATATCAATTTCGGATAAATTTGGTAGTTCGCTGATTCTTTCAAGTTCATTATTAATGATTGAGTCTATATCGTCTAGATTTACATCTAGTGATGCTGTTTCTAGAGCATTTAAATCGTGATTAGGAGGTATGCGCGATAACGCATCCGCAACTTGGTTATTTTTACCTTTAAGATATTCGATTTTATAGTCAAACTCTTCTAGTTTTAACCGCCATCTAACTAATCGCGAATTAGGTTCTTTTAACGAAAAGAGCCATTGTAGGGGTTTATGGTCGGTTTTTATAATAAAAGGATTGCCAAATAAATAAGGACGATGGTATTTACATCCCCATACTACGGCAAGTAATTCTTTTTCAATAACCGAATAGTTGATTTCGGCAGAATTTAAAGTTCTTGACGCGTAACATATGGGATGACCATCTTGGCTTAAAACTGCACCTATTGCATACATTGATGCGTCCGTCGTAAGTTCAAAAGGTTTTTCGAAGTTTGGATATGCTAGTATTGGTTCTGAAATTAATAAATTTTTACAATGATTGAAACAATTTATGAATTCTTTTGTATGTTCAACTTTTTTATCTTTTTTCAAACATAATGTTAAAGGTTTTGTTATCTTAGCAAAATTTCTAATAAATTTACGATAAAAACCAAGTACGCCAAGAAAAGATTTTATTTCTTTCTGAGTTTTTGGTATTGGAAAATTTTTTATTACCTGGATTTTCCTTGGGTTAGGTTTAATTCCTTGTTGTGTCACTACATGACCAAGAAATTCTACTTCTTTTTGCAAAAACTCGCATTTGTCGAGTTGTATTTTTAAACAAGCTGCTCGAAGCTTAGAAAAAACTAGTTTAAGATTTTGGATGTGTTCTTGTAGACCATTGCTAAATATAATAATGTCGTCCATAAAAACGCAACATATTTTATTTTGGATATCCTTCAAAACCTCATCCATAACACGCTGAAAAGTGCTAGGTGAGTTCTTCAACCCGAATGGCATTCTTAGAAACTCATAGTGGCCGTTATCTACACTAAAAGCGGTTTTTTCGATAGAACATTTATTCATTTCTATCTGGTGGAAACCGCTGGCTAGGTCCAGAGTGGTAAAATACTGAGCCCTGCCTAACTTATCGAGAATATCATTGATATTTGGTATTGGGTACCTGTCACCAATCGTCTTCTCGTTAAGTTTCCTATAATCTATAACGAGACGCCATTTCTGACGTCCGGAAGCATCCATTTTTTTCGGTACTATCCAAATAGGCGAGGTCCATGGCGAGGATGACGTCCTAATTATTTTCTTTTCTAACATCTCATTTATTTGTCGCTGAACCTCTTCCTTATGGGCATATGGGTACCTGTACGATTTGGCATGGATAGGAATTTCGTCCGTTGTTTTGATAACGTGTTTAATTTTGGAGGTGAAAGTCAATGGGTCACCTGGTTTCAAAAATATGTCAGAAAATTGACGACACAATTTAATAATGTTTTCCTTTTCTTCGGAATTCATATGTTTTGTCCTTATTAAATTTTCAATATTATTTAGATTTGCGTTAGGAATAAAAGAATCATTAAAACATTCAAACTTATAAAGTTCATAGCTCGTTTGGTCAAAAGGTGCAGACTGAATTGGTTTGTTTAATGTAACACAAATGTTTTTATCTGATTGATTTATTATTTCAATAATAGCATATCCGTTTTTTGCAATTGTTAATGTTTCGGGTATATAGATTTCACTTAATTCTTGTTCATTTATTATAATTTCACCGTTCAATGTACTAACCGGTAATTTCTTTACTATTTTTTCGTTAGGACCTACGCAAATTTCGAACTTAATGTCACAAGGTTTTCTGAATTTTATTGGAATTATTGCATGATTACTGACTAAATAGCGATTTGTTAAATCAATGTTAAAATGCATTTTTATTAGATCATTAATTCCTATAACGCCGTCAAAAAATTCGTGGAAGTCGTGTAAAATAAAATTAATTTTATAATCATAATTAAATTCTTTGAAAGCTGGGATTTCAGCTTGATATCTAATATTCTTGCTACCGAGAGAAGTAGAAAGAGATACATTTGAGTGATAAATACAATTATGAAAATATTTTTCTGCAATCGATGGTTTCAATATTGATTTTGTACTACCAGTATCGATTAGTAATTTTAGATTTGGTTGTTGAATTTCGAGATACGGAAGTGGATTATTTGTAGAGATATTCAATTCAATTACGTCGGGTGTTTGTTCGAGGCACTTGTCTGAAAATTTGAGTAACACGAATTTTCATTAAATTGAGCACTATCGGTCTCATTTTGATTTTGAATAGAGTTATAGTCAAAATTTTGTGATTCGGCATGATTTTCGTCATAGTTGTTAACAAATAGTTCTTCCGCTATGAAATTAGGTTTTTGATTATTATTTTGAAAGTAATTAGGATTGCGATTAAATCTATTATTTGGATTGAATGATTTCCTGCTATACATTGAAGGAATTCTTGAGGTGGTCGACATTGGCTCTGGTTTCGGTAATTGATTTTGCGGAATGTGTTTAGGTTTAAAGACGTTTTGTTGTGGCCCGAAAACTTGAGCGTTTGTCGGATAATTTTTTCTTGGCAGAGGACGTGGTTGAATATTAATTGGCTGACTAGACCAGTCAGGTTGATGAAAGTTTTGGTACTGATTTTGTTGAGGTTGATTTATATTTTGATATTGCTGATTTTGCATGTTAAATTGAGAATTTGATTGGGGTCTTGGCTGAAAATTATTAACTGGTCTTGAATTGAAACTATTAGGTCTAAAATTATTTTTTGGAAAGTTATTTCTTGGTTCACTAAAATGACCGTATAATTTTTCAAAATTTTCATATTCCGTAACGTAACCCATTGCATCTTCTAGAGATGCCGGTTCTTTTAGATGCATATTATTTTTTAATACACCCGTACACCCTGCAATGAATGTGTTTAACGCGATTTTGTCACAATGATTAATTTGGCAAAGTTTTTCTTGTGCATTTAAAATATTATCATTACTTATTCTTTGAACAGCGCTACTGCGCAATAACTGTAGCCTTGTACCAAAATCTATCAAATTTTCGTTCCTGTATGGTCTAGTTCTTGTTAATTCTTGTGTTAAACAGTCTAAATTACGCCTATCTGAAAAACATTGCTTTAGAGCATCTTTCAATGAATTCCAATTATTAAGTTCAACTCTATTTCCAACCATAACCTCTGCTTTACCTATTAACTTTTCCTGAATACACTCAAAAATATGGTTATTTAATTCGTTATCATTATATTCCCTATAAGTTGCAATAAGATTTTCACATCGCGAAATAAACTTATTTAAAGTATTGCTATCACCTTCGTAAGGTTTTATATTGTCTACTTTGGACTTAAAAAGATCCCAATTAATTGCGCGAGGCACTTCTTGTACTGGAGGTACCATAATGTCAGAATTTATTTCTGAATGATCACTTAAAAAACTTAAAATGCTACTATTTTCTTCAATATTCTCTACACTGAGTTTACTGAACTGATTTAAAATTTCATCAATTTCATTCATATAAAAAAGTATTTATTTTTTTGTTATAAAAAAAAATTTAAGATAATATTCTTAACTACTAAATTTCCTGAAATCCTTAGAGAGGGTTTTAGGAAGGGTAAATGGAACTTGGCACTTACCACACTACTGATTCTTTATATAAAAATTGTTGGGAAGTTCGATTTTCTTCTCCACTAAAGGGCAGAAATATCCACTATCCACTATCCACTATCCACAGAAGGGTAGGTTCTTTCCGGATTTGCACTTAAGCCGTTAAAACGCCAAAGTCTCGAAAAGTTCTGTTTTCACAAAAAGCGAATTTTCACAGTTTTTCGCGACTCGCACAAATCCTACTGACTGCGCCAGATAAATATTTCAAAATAGAAAACGCTTTTTTAAAAATTATTTTAATAGCAAAGTACAAAAATTATTATTTATTATATGTTTATAATGCAATGGTTAGAAAAAGAATGAATAAAATAAATGTTAAAATATACAAATGTGGCTAGAGCAAGCGATAAGGTTTTCTAGGAAGAGTTCATTATCTTCGCCGCTTCAGGGAAATGGCCTCATGTAACTACCCTATATTTTTTATATTTTTAGACTCATCCCGTGAAGCTGATTTCAAAAACCTATTACACTTACATTCTAAAGTAAATAGCTTTGAAGTTATAGACAATTGAAAATCGCATTTTTTCAAATTTAAGTGATTGCTCCGGCCAAACGACATAAAATCGGATAAAACGGCTTACATGTCCCTATCTTAAGTTTTTGAGTTCTACTTGATGGCGTAAGAACAAAATGTATACAGGGTGATCAAAATTTGCGTACTTTTGATCACCCTATATACATTTTGTTCTTATGCCATCAATTAGAACTCAAAAACTGAAGATAGGGACATGTAAGCCGTTTTATCCGATTTCATGTCGTTTGGCTGGAGCAATCACTTAAATTTGAAAAAAAGCGATTTTCAATTGTCTATAACTTCAAAACTATTTACTTAAGAATATAAGTGTAATAGGTTTTTGAAATCAGCTTCACGGGACGAGTCTAAAAATATAAAAAAATATAGGGTGTTCCATTTAAAAAAAATGACGGTGACTTCATTACTCGAAAGTAATTCACCCTGTATATTAGATTATTATTTTAAAATACAGTAAATTAAAATCAAAAATCGATGTGTTTCAGGATTATTTCTTAAAATGGCCTGTTTAGCTAAAAATGAATTTGTTCCATACTTTACGGTCACACTGTATATCAAATTAAAGCTATTTTTTTCTATTTATTATCATATATAGTTGCCTAATTAAAACCGTCCGCAAATAAAGGTTGCTGGCTGTTAAAGATGATAAATATTTAAGGTAGAGTGAAAGAGAGTTAGCTCGTAATTTCATTTGTCAGACGAGGATAGCGATTGCCAGCTGTGCGACGCTTTTAAGCCATTGCGCATGCATCAAATGCAAGTGTTCTCAGCCACTCGAGAGTAAAGCTGCCCACAGACTAGCATACATGTAGGTCATACATGATTGTTATACATGTGTATCGTATGATAAAAGGTTTTATACACAGATCTACACACTTGCTTATCACACAAGTAGTTTGTTTAGTACGCGATGAACAGTGACAATGAATACATTCTACTGGCAGCGGCATCTTTCTTATATCGATTTTTGTAATCATTACTTTTTGATTTCCATAAGCAAGGATAACTTTTGTAAATCTCAATAAACTCTGTCAAAAACGTTTTGGAAATGTTTCTTAAATATTAATATAATGATTACAAAAAGTAAATAAATGTACGCTGCAGGGGATTACGAGACACTATACTAAAAATGTGTGCGAATAAAGCGTGATCGTGGCCACACACCGACATACTTGTATGAAGTTCATGCCTGTGCACGCATGAATTCCGGTTAGGTCCGAAAACTTGTGTGGCGTACATGTTCGCATGTTGTGGCCCACACACTGGTAAACATGAATGAATGCGCAAGGATTTTCGACAACCATGTATGACGCACATGTATGTTATACCTACATGTGTATCGTACATGTATGACAAGGGGTTTTATCCACAGATCTACACACTTGCTTATCACACAAGTAGTTTGTTTAGTACGCGATGAACAGTGACGACGAATACATTCTACTGGCAGCGGCGTACGCCGTTTTGATTTAAAAAAAGAAAAAATTAGTTCAAAACAAAAAAAAACGAACAAAATGGGTCAAAGATTCTCTTTTATAAACTCTGTCAAAAACGTTTAGGAAATGTTTCTTCAATCTGACATTGTCCAGCAATTGAAAATAAATTAAATATTAATATAATAATTACAAAAAGTAAAAATATATAGGCTGCGGCGCATTACGAGACACTGTACTAAAAATGTGTGCGAATAAAGCATGTTCGTGGCCACACACCGACACACTTGTATGATGTTCATGCTTGTGCATACATGAATTCCGGTCAGGTCCGAAAACTTTTGTGACGTACATGTTTACAATTTTTTGCCCACTCACTGGTAAACATGAATGCGCAAGCATGTTTGACAACCATGTATGACGCACATGTAGGCTAGTCTGTGGGCAAAAGAGACGACTTAATAAATACTCCAAAAGAAATGTCTTCCTTTTCAAAATGACAAATTTAAAAATTACAACAAAAATTAATATTGAATTAATATATTCAATATTGATTTAATATTGATTAAAAAAATAAAGAAATAAAACCAAGGATACCTATGTAAAAGAAAATTTTATTGTGAAAGTACTGTTTGAAAATTTTAATTGATTTTATTCAAGTATTTACATATTACATATTAATTAAACATTTAATCAAATTAAACATTTAAAAAATGTATCTTATATTTCTGTAACTCTCATTTAAAAATTTGAATCATCGGATCTTTCAGTTACATTCTACGCATGCGCAATGGCTTAAAAGCCTCGCACAGGTGGCAATCGCTATCCTCGTCTGACAAATGATATTACGCGCTAACTCTCTTTCAGCCTACCTTAAATATTTATCATCTTTAACAGCCAGCAACCCTTATTTGCGGCCGGATTTAATTAGGCAACTATATATCATAATAAATAGAAAAAATTAATAAATGTACGTTATGAACGTATAAATGTATCGAAATCATACCTGTTTACACCTGGCTACGAAGAGGTGCGCAACGGCAACCGTGATTTTTTAGAATCTTTATATAAATTGCCGTGTGGTAGACGAGATTTTATTTAAAAAAACAAGTGAACGAAATTTTTTTTCAAAAATAAATTAAAAATAATTTAATTAAAAATACTTGCCAAATTTTGATAGGCAACCCGGTAAATATAAATATGCATACAAATTTGGATTTTAGCAAAAAAACGATGAGCGCAGTAATCCTGCATCCGTATCAGTTTCGTTGTCCTCCGCTTGGTTTGGCGATGATTCAGTTTCTGTCAGCCCAAGCAGAGATAGACAAAGTTGTTATCGAAAGTCTGTGATAGATATTTTCTGTTGTGGAACCTAAAGGTGCATCCAGACCGCAAAATGTTCAAAGGAAATTTGCTTGTTTGTGCGCGTTAGTTTGGACGTGGACTTTGAATAACACGCGCGGTTCGCAGTTTAGTTTATCAAAATATATTGAATTTTGAATTGACCAATTTTTAATATGCATATAAAGAGGGACCGTGAGAGTGATTTTCAATTAATAGAATTACACAGCGAATGTGACGAACAAAAATGGAAACATCAACGAACACTGACAAACAAAAAATTGTTGCAGCAGTTGAGACGTTATCCGCGCCCACCGAAATGTTTGTTGCAAAATGTTCGCGAATGTTTTGTGCTGTTTACTGCACCGGTCTGGATGCACCTTAACAGAAAATCGACGGCAAGTTTTCTATATCATTCAGTACCTTTACTAAGGAAAGACGAATAGGCCTTGACTTGGTCGGATAGGTCGATATACGATTTTACCTGATAAAAAATCACAATACTCGGTTTCTCAGTTTAACCACCTCTTTGTTGTATTTTCTGTTGATTGTCTGTATGATTCGTGCTTAGCATCAAAACGTCTCTCTTGTCATGCCATTTGAGGACCATTATTTCTGTATCACTTTCTTGAGCAAATATTTTCTTGGATCTTAATTTTTTTGTAATCACCTCCTGGGGATTATATTTGCCATTACTGCGCAACGTACCAGTTAGATGGGTATTTTTTTCGGCAGCTCTGTAGCCAAATATACAGTTGTATAGTAATTGTCGACCCTCGTTCAGAAATCCTTTCATAAGAAAGAATACCACATTCGCGCGGACGCCTGCCCGCCTTCGGTGCTATCGGAGCTACAATAAACTTTTAATTTGTATGTGTAGCCACTTTTACCACACAACTTGTACAATTTAATGTCGAATTTATAACGCTTGTTCTCGATAACTTGTTTGAACCGAAGGCGATCACGAAATGGGCTCATCGATACTAATATTTTTACCGGGAGTATAAAATGCTTGGAATCTCTCTACTAATGTTATCACTAATGGATTAATTTTTCGAAGTCTGTCGTTAGTGAGTGCATTGTCTTCATTATTACTAAAATGCCAAATAGATAAAAGAAGCTTAATTCTGTTTCGAGACAGAAGTTTCAAAATTTCATTGCTATAAAGGGGACTTTTGTTCCAATGAGACTTCAGCCTCGGAAATCTGCATAAGCCCATCCTTAAAAGAATACATAAAAATGTTTCTATTTCTATATTATTGGTGGGAATCTACTTCGTTATGTGGAATTTTGGCTTCGTATTTTCCAATAAATGCTGTTGTGTATAATGATTAATTTCGTTTACCATGTGGGATATAATATCGTCTGTCACAAATGGTTTGAAAATATCAATTGGTTTTTTATTGTAAAAATCTGCGGTTATTGTGTTGCTAATGCTGACATTTCTAGACACAAAAGGAAAATTTTTTAGGGACAACCCATCAATAGAACACCGCTGTAAATTGAATAGGTCATCGGTATTGGCTGCAACTTGAATGTCATTTTCGAAAGTTCCACAGCGTATTCTGAAATAACATCTTGTATCACTTGGTCAATAATATCGCCTTGCCGATTATCAAGTATTCCCTGCCTGCTAGTTGAAGCGTCACTGTTGTGAACAATCTGTTTCTTCTTATCAATTTGTATACGTTTATTTTTGGAGTGTGAGGAACTACTTTTGAAATTTTCGCTTGGTTCACTATCGCCATCTGACAAATATACATCGCCAACTTCACTGTTGCTTTCATCAGATAACCATTCATTCCACAATTCTCTTTTGTTCCGCTTCATAACTTGAGATTATACCGATAAAAACAGTACTACTTCGTCCATCAACTACGATGTACATCTAACCGTATAATTGACAATATGCATTAATTTGTGTATCGAGGCACGAAATATGAGGACAGGGACAACGAGGCATATTTTAGCGGGAATAAGCACGCCCTTTCATTGGATAATAACAAACATCCTATGCGACATATTATTGGGCAGAGTATATTTGGTTCCCTTGGTAGCGCGACACACAACCGGTGTCTCATAAAAAAAAGTGAATAAAAGAAAAATCTTACAGACTTTTTCAAAAAATCTGATTGTTTTACCAAATTACTACCAAATAGAAGCACAACCCACAATAAAAAAATGGCCTGTGGGACTAGATTTTAATTATCAAATAATAATTAAAAGTAACGAAAAGAATGCCGTTTATAAAGTAACTTCATTATAAACTTAACTGAATGATATTTTCTTACCTTTGCACATGAATCTGCGCACATATCTTTAACTATGAATTCTGCACCATCAATCTTTTGCTTAACAATTTCCTCAACATTTTGTTTAACTAAATGAGTGATTTGTTCCATTTGTTGCCTCGTCATATCAATAATTTCATCAAATTTAGAAAGAATATCTTCTTTTAGATCTTTTATGGCAGTTTTAACTAATTCTAGATCTTCGACATTTTCTCCGGTGGACGCCATGAGTCTACATTTCTTTTGAATAAAAAAATGAGTATTTTAGGACTGAAATTTAATGAAGTGTAAAGTCAATTAATATTTGACGCTGTCATGAATTACATTTTAAATTAGTAGTAATATTTTTAAAAAAATGTCCAAAAAGATAAAGGATAGAGTGGAAATCAGAATAGCGAAACGAAGAGACGATGCAATATCATGTTTTAACGATATATTGAAAAAAGCAACTAACAAAGTACTCAACATAGATGAAGAACTAAGATTATTTGTGGAAGAGTTAAAAAACAAAACAGAAGAAGATGCTGCAGACTTTGAAGAAGAACTAAAAAAACAGACGGAGCAAATAGAAGCAGTAATGAAAAGATTGGAAACAGAAGATGGTTTGAATAAGAAAATGTCAGAAGAAGAAGTTATAGAATTGAATGAGACTCTTCTAGATCATATAGATTTTGTTTTTACTAGAGCGGAACGAAATAGAGCAAATTTGGATAAAGCTTCATTAGATGCAAGGAAACAGGTTAGGTAGGATAATGCTTTAACAACTTACTTTTATCTTTATTAAAGATTGTAAATCGAATAAAGTTCTATTTTAGATTAATTTTGTTTTGGATGAAACTCTGGAAATGATATCAAACATTTGGAGAACAACTCGAGCAAAAATGGAACACATATACAGCAAAGCCATGGATATAATTGGAGCCAGATCTGGCATTTTTGAAGAAATAGTAGGACTGACGGAAATAAAAATAAAAGAAATGCAAATTCCATTACCAGGTTTAGTAGAGAGTCTTAGTAAAGAAGAAGATATTCTAGTGAAAGAGATTAGAGTCAAATTAATAGCGGAAACTGAACGATTGGAAAGCATAAAAGTAGAGCAAACTGAAAAGTTTGAAGAATATAAAAAAATGAAAGAAGAGATGAAGGCTGCAGAAGAACAAGTTAAACTTTAACAAATTAATGATTTTAAATAAATAATTTTTATTTCAATTTGTTTTCATTTACTCACAAAGTTTACTTCACGAAAATACAATGAAAAAATAAGATTTAATACTGAATGCAAATCAATAATATATTTAACTATGAATAGTAACTATAATTGTAATCTATATATTAATACTCAAACAAAAAACCGCTTTTTAAGCGTAATGCGAGAAAGGAGGAGTGTCAGATTTTGTATAGTTAAAGTTTATATACAGTAGCAGTGCAGAAAGCTAAAATTAATATATAATACTTGAATTTTTTTTGGAAACAAGTTTTTATTTTTCTTTATGGTAATTTTAATTTTGAAGTGAAAACTTCTCTAAAATGGTGAAAATAGAAAAAAATAGAGATAAATCGGAAAAAAACAGAGAAAAGCAGAAAAAAATAGGAAAAAGTAATAACAGAAAAAGTAACAAATAGGAAAAAATAGGAAATGGGAAAAATAGGGAAATGAGGAAAAAATAGGAAATATAGAGAAAACTAGCAAAATGTGAAAAAAATTAAAAAAACCGGAAAATCAAAAAAAAAAAATAAAAACAGAAAAAGTTATAAAATGAGAAAAACCAGGAAAAAATTGGAAACAAGCAATGGGAAAAAATAGGGAAATGAGTAAAAATGAGAAAAAAATGGGCAAAAATAAGAAAAAACAGGAAAAAGGCAAATATAGAAAAAAATAGTCAAAATGGAAAAACATAAACAACAGTGGAAAATAGTAAAAAATAACAAACAACAGTAAAAATAGTACAAAATTTGGAAAAAACAAAAAAATCGGACAAACAGAAAAAAACAGTAAAAACAGGAAAAGTAAGAAAAATAGGAAAAAACGAAAAAAAAATGGTTTTCTGTAAAATACGAAGACAAATAAAGAGGGGGTAGTCCCACCCAACTTTTCGAACACTCCTAGTAAAATAATTGTTTAATAATATATATATTTCTTTCATGCCCTCTAGCGGTGAAATTATGCGAAATTCAAAAAAAGTTAAGATAAATTTGTAGGAAATTTTATGTTCTACATTTTTTATATTACGCAATTTTTCCAAAAAATTAATAATTTTGACACAAAATCTAAAAATAAGGTGCAAATGTCTATTTATATTTTTTTCACTCCCACTAGCTGGAAAGTTATGCTGAATTCGAAAAAAAAGTAAATACAAAATTTGTAGAAAATTTTATGTTCTATAATTTTGATGTCCTGTAATTTTTCATAAAAATCCATAATTTTGGCTCAAAATCTAAAAAAAGTCGCAAAAGTCTATATATATATATATTTTCACGCCCTCTAGTGGCGAAACTATGAGGAATTCGAAAAAATGGTAAAGACCAAATATGTAGAAAATTTTATGTTCTACAACTTTTATGTCCTGTAATTTTTCATAAAAATGCATTATTCTGCCAATTTAAAAAAAAAATATGAAAAACAATAACTTTTTGGTAAATATGGCAACTATGGCAAAAGTTTTTGAAAATTTTAATCAGCCGAAAGTAAACTATAACGTATTAAAAATATATGTGTAAAAGTTTATTGCCATTTTTGTTTAGTAATGACGTCATCACTTACAGCAACTGTCACTTTCGGTTGTCCGATTAACTCCAAAATCTATACAGGTCGTCTCCTTGCTACTCTAAATATGTATATAAAATTTCTTCTAAATCGGTTCAGCCGTTTAGACCCTATCGTTTTCACACACACAGACAGACATCATGCTAAAAATGGATTCAGCTGACCTCAAAACGTAAAGATCCGTTAAAATCTGGGTATAGCCAAAATTTCATGATCGCAATACTTTCCTTCTATACAAGATGTTCGGAAAGTAAAAACGGAGAACAATTGTAAAAACCGAAAAAAAAACACAAAAAAAGCAACAATAAATCGCAAAAAAAGGAAAGAAATCGCATATCAAAAACAATTGGAACCATCTAATAAAATAAAAAAAATATTAAAAAATTCGCAAGAAATCAGAGGAATAAAAATACATCAGAAAACAAAAGAAAGGAATAAAAAAAAACAGATTGAGAAAAAATGAGGATAAATTATAAACAGTCGAAAAAAATAAAAATAAACAAAAAATGGGGAAAATTGGAAAAATAGAAAAAGATAAGAAAAAATAGGAAAAAAAAACGGTCAAAAATAGGAAAATATATGCCAAAATTTAAAAAATGGGAAAAAAAGAAAAAACATGAAAAAACAGTAAAAAACAGGAAAATGAGAAAAAAGTAGAGAAAAATAGGAAAATAGGGAAATACTTGCAAAAATAGGAAAGTGGGAAAAATTTAAAAAAAAAAACAATAAAAAATAGTAAGAAACAGGAAAAAATATAGAAAAATATGAAAAAATAGATACATAAACATTACAATTTAAAAATACATACATAAATATTAAAATTTAATGAATTTCGACCACTGGGCGACAATCAGTTTAGTACAATATGTATTATGATATTTTTCATCTAGCAATGTCGAGAATATTTTTTTGTAGTTTTTTTTTTCTCAAATTTAAGAACTGATTGATAGATTTTAGACGCTTTGTATATTTTCATTAATTAATACGCAAATTGAAATTACTTGATTTTTAAAATGACATAATAATAAATCTTTCAAACATTTTGTCGTCATCATAAATTTTTTGTAAAAATTTGTCCATTTTGTTACGTAACACACATAATTAAAAAAATGGCAGACAAAACTCATGGAAATATTACTGAATCTAGTGGAACGATTAATAAAATGATAAAAAATGAATTAATGAGAGAAATTGATGTTGCTGAGTTAGATGAATTATGTGAAGATATGAAAAAGAACCTACGGTATGCTATAAAATAATTATTATTATTATATTTATGATGGCACATTTATAAAAGGTAAGTGATAGATTATAGCAATTTCGGATATTATTATGCGTCAAACGACGTAACTAAAAGAAGCAGATCGAATTTGATTAATGAGAATTATTTCCTGTCATCAATGGCATCTCCAAATTTATTTTATTTTTTCAAAATGCCTAAAAGAGATAAATTCGAAGTTCAAATAGAAAAACTCAGAGACGAAGCTATTTCTATGTTCGATAATATAGTCGATGAAGCAGCTAAACAGATCAATGGTTTTGATACTGAAATGAGGGAACGCATAGAAGCAGAATCGAAAAAGGCTGAAAAAGATTTGGCTGAGTTAGAAAGATGTTGTGTGAATACCCAAAATAAGGTTTAGTTAAATTATTTATTAATATTGTTATGGCTCATATAAATATTTAATTTAAAGAATAATACTGGGTGAAAATTGGTATTATTCAATTAGTCCAATTACTTTAGACAAAAATATTGTTTCTGTTCTAAAAAACTAGATCCTTCAATTTTTTTTCCATCGGCTTATTTCGAGATCATAATGAATGAATTAAGACCAATTAAGGTTGTTATTAAACGTGTTATCATATATATATATATAGAATGGTAGATGATACTTGACAGTTGACAATTGGTAAATAATTTATGTAGTTACACATCGTAAGTTAAATTTAGAGAAAAAATCTGATGTGGCCAGCACATGACCTTTCGCCATTTTTGATTCAAAAATTTACAGGTTGACACAAAAAAGTATGAAAAAAAATTATTTTTTTGTAAATCTGGCAACAATGGCAAAAGTTTCGAAAATTTTAATGAAATGAAAATAAACTATAGGGTACACAAAATATATGTGTAAAACTTTATTGCCGTTTTGTATAATAATGGCGTCATCACCCATAGCAACTGCCACTTTCAGTTGTGCGATTGGCACCAAAATCTAATCATATCTAATCTAGGGTATCAGAATCCTATATGCAAAATTTCAAATTTTTTTATTTAGTAGTTTTTGAGTTATCGTTACTACAACATCCATCCAAACACACACACACTAACACACACACACACACACACACACACACACACACACACACACACACACACACACACACACACACACACACACACACACACACACAAACACACAATATTAAAATGGTATTCTAGGGACCCTTAAACGTGTTTATTCATTGAAAACTCACTACCCAATTTTTAGCATGATTCCTATACCTCTCTTATCTGAAGAGCGAGAGGTAAAAAGAAGGGGAACTGAAGGGCACATGAATACATAATATACAGTAATCAACGTTATCGCACTTAAATATAAATATAAAATGCGGGGTGTGTGATTTTTTAGTACATACAACAAGTGAATCAGTGACTAAGTAACTGAGTACAGGTGCAGGTAAAGAAGACTAGAATTATCAAATTGTAAAAGAAGAATAGGAAAGAAGAAGTACAAAAAGAAGAATGCTGATGTCACTTTTATACGAGTTCCAGAAGTAGTAGCAAATGCCTCAACTATTACGTAGGCTTTCTTTTCGATAATTAAGTGACGTTTCTCAGAAGCAGTCAAAGTTTTTGGATACTGGATGTAAAGCTTGAGATAATTATGCTGCTATGGTGTGTTTTGAGGACTTAGTTTCAACGGTAAAAGGGATGTATGAATCAATTGCGTTAAATGACTCTAAAAGGGATTATTCAAGTGCAACTCTTTGTGTTTGTATTAGGGTTCGTATTTTTTTAGAAAACTTAGCTACTTATATTTGCTTGGCATGCCAATAGCTCTTTTGAGAGTACTTGAGTTTTTTGGTGTCGGTGAATCTAGTAAAGGCTTCAAACGTTATGAATCGGGGCTGATTGTGCCATTCGATATGTGATAGCCTTATACATTTGTTTCCTTGATACAACAAAACACTCTTTTCTTTAAGGACATAAAGCACAAAGTCAGGTACCACAAGAATTTAATTGTAAGGGAAAACAGGCAACCAGAAAAATTTTGGAGTAAAATTAAAAATTATAAAAATTAATAAGCAACGAAGGATGCTTCCAAGGGACTGGTAGTAATTACCAGCACCTAGGGATAACACCTACTTAGGGGGCTTAAGGCACCGGAAGGACTTAGCTAACGATATTAATTACCAGCACGGAAGCCAACGAAAGAAGCCACCCTAATAGGGGCGAAACGTTAAAGACCGCCAGGTTATCAATGTAACAGTAAGTAGTAAGCCCAAACTGTAAAAGTTGGGAAGATAAAGAAGAAGTCACGGAAATCGGCGACAATTGACATGACAAGTGACTAAAGATAGTAACGTTGAAGTGTGAGAAGTACCGATAAATTAAAATAAGTAGTAACACTCTAAATCTAGTACCACATTTAATATAAATCTTTTTAAAAAGGGATTCTAGGTACATTGAATAAAAATGAGGAGGGCGGCGCCTCAGTGGAGTATTTGTACCAAAACCTGGCCAAAAGTACGAAATTTAAAAGTTGCTCAACAATGGAGAAGTTTCATGGTAGTGATAATATAATATGTTTTTACATTTAACTAAAATATAGAGAAAAACCAATAAATCGGTAAAAAAAAATTTGAAATCGGTCAATTAATAACTAAGAAATAAAATATTAAAGTTATTGCTTTTTCTCGCGAATTCTGTGTATCCGCATAGCCAAAGTGCCGTATTACAAATCAAACTCTTATTCTATGACATGACACGATTGACGCATGTCTGACTTTAATTTAATTTAATTTCCATCATCGTATTTTATTAACTGTCACACAACAAAATAGAGTCCAAGATCCAGGTACTTTTCTCTGCAATCTTCTACAGAAGAGATTTTATTATTGAAACGTGTCCCCTAAAAGTAAATTCAAGTTGGCGGAACGGGGGCCGCGAGCGTCAAGCACCATTTTGAAAACACGTTTTGTGAAATATGCATGTGCATCGTACGAAAAAAATAGTAGAACCTACTTTTTCTGCCCTTACTTTGGACTAATGTAAGCGAGGAATAACGAGTATACAAAAGCGCGATACGTAGCTTTGTTTACAATCTTGTCTCGTACACTAGTTAGGAGAAATGACGTCAGGCCACTGAATGGGACGGAATGAAAAGCGCAACTTTGAAATGTTATAACTTTGTTAGTTATTGAGATATCTTAATTTCACTTTCACACTTTTGTTCAGTTTTGCTTAAATTTTCAGACTCATTCATAAAAAAATGGTAAACTTCTCCTTTGTAAAAAGTGTATTTCAAAATAACATATTAATTGGTACATCGATCGTCACTTATTTCTTAACCATGCATTCTATCTGTCTGTTGCAAGTTTATTCGTGAGTGGACGTGCTTTTTTACTAATTATTATCTTCGTTTCAACGTTTAAATATATAGATATTGTGGTTTTATAAATTAATATAATAAAATTTAATCAGCAGTAGGAGTTGAAGAAAGGCAAGAGCTTTATTCTAAATTACGATTTATATGAATTGGATTTACTTAAATATAATGAGAAATATTAAAAACTTAAAGAGGGTTATATTTTGTGCCTTTTTATTTTTCATTTAGATATTGTCGATGCGTTTTAAAGGTATGTCACGGTTTGTCGGATATATTTGAAATTATAATCGAAATCGTTATAGTATTCAAGGTCAATTTTGAAGAAAAAATCTTTCGCATAAATATCAAATTCTCCATCAAGTGACACATCGTTAGTCTGTTCATTTTCTTCGTCATCCACTGACGTATTCATCAGTAGTACATCTTCCTCGTCTAAGGCCTCTCTCTCTGCCGCAATTACACTTTCAACTGAATATATTTCAGTATTGGTGCAAGTTAGGGGAAAGTAACTGTTTATACCAGTAGACTTACACAAAAGCGTTTTGAGCGTAGGGAGAAAAGTGAAAGGCCGCTCGGCAAAGTTCGGAGATCCAGCCGGAGATTATTCTCGACATTTTTACAGGACTGGATAACCTTTTTAGAGGGCCCCAAGGGAGAATTACACATGAATGAATGTATGAAATTATACGATATTCGGTTCGTCTTTTTCGATTGTGTCTGGAAAAACCTCCGGGACGACGGTCAGGGCCAGATTAGGGCACACCAGGTATCCGTGGGGTGTTCGCCGATGCCATATTTAAATTCAGCGACCCAAAAAACACCCGGGCGCGAAGTTTCTCTCCTTCCTCGCATGAATTTCAGGAGAGTCCCACGGAGATGATGTTCGTCGGCATTACTGAGCTCCAGGTGTTCGGGGGGTCAAGTTAAACATCATAATCGTGATCACCGACCTCAAAAACCCTTGTGTTCCCGACTTGGGCCAATTCTGACTCTTATTTACAAAGTTATTAAATTTGCCAAAAGGCTTCTTAAATAATGCATTTTTTGAATGCATTTTTGGCTGCAGCAATGCAACTTCCGGTTCTTAGTAGGTAAGAAGGTACTAATTAGGTACTAATCATTTTTGGAAGCGAATGCAAAAAACCGTATTCCGACTAGATTGTGAATTTTTAATAGCTATGAAAATTCTTGTGAGATTTAAAACGAAAAAAGGTGTATTCGTATGGTGTATTATGTATTACTTGCGCCCTACGATTTTCGACTGGCGTCTACACATACAGGGTGGCTACTTTTTAATAGGGACAGTATTGCTATCTCGTAAACGGCAGACGCTAGAAAGAAGGTTAAATGGGGAAAAATGTGCGAAATATAAAAATAGACAAAACAATTGTTTGAAACCCAAAATATTCCTATTGGTTCCGAATTTGTCGAAAATCGTTTTTTTTTGCCAAAGCTCGGTTATTATACAAAATTTGGGATAACTTTATTAAAAGTTTTTGTTGTATTCTAACATCGTTATAAACTGCCATAGTTAAATTTTGAATCTGACGTTTCGTCTCTTCGGGGCCACCATCAACTTTACCTTTTTAAATACGGACCTATCTATTTTATTTCATATTATTAAATCGCTTCGAATACTAAATTCAACGATATATCACACTTGATTATTCCGTGACGTTTTGTCTCTTCGGGGCCACCATCAACTTTATTTTTTAAATACGGAAAAAATTTTTGTTATCTAATCTTATCGTATTGGTTTTATTGTATATGTTAAGAAGCAATAACAGTTAATGCAAATGACAGTCTTTTAGGTATTATTTCACACTTTCAGCAACTTGCGGATAGTGAACATGAAACAAATTAAATATAAAATAAAATACTTTTTAAAAACAAGGTTTTGTTCAAATGCACTAAATAGAAACGAAACATATATGTCTTTAGATGTATGACTAAGTTATTCTGTGAGTAAAACAATCATGAGTTTTCCGCACAAGAATAACTACTTTAAGTTTCTCATAGAATAACATACACGGCAGTCATCTACAGATCAACCAGCAACATTTATAATATATTATAACTGACCGACTATCTACAATTCCTAAATTTTTAAAAATCTGTTTTTCCAATCTGAAAAAAACGTATATAGCAATTTTGAATAGAATCGATGATTAAATTCGTTTGTCATTTTAGAGCCGCCATTTTTAATTCAGATTCTAATAGAAATTTCCAATCTCCGCTCCGCGATGACATCAAACACCAAATAAATTATAAAACAAGACCGCCATATTAAATCTGCCATATTGAATCCACCATATTGAATTTTTAAATTTTAATATACATTCCTAGTCTTCTACAACAAAACCCTCAAATACCAATGTTTAATGAAATCACCTAACTCGTCCGCCATTTTTCAGTCGCCATCTTGTTTTTTCGTTCAAATAAAAATATAATAATGCATTGTGGTCCGGATGGTAGACACCTGCCAAATATTAAGTCGATTGGATGAGTGGAAGTGGTTCAAAAAACATGAAAACTATGTTTAGCCAGCATTTTTCTATAAATACTCCATTGTGATAGTTTCATCATCAGGACAAACTAATTATAAATGAAGCGAAGAATGAGTCACAAAACAAAATTTTTTTGGCGGTGTTGTTTTGTTGCCGTGTCGATGCCAAGGTATTATATGAAATTACAACATAACGTCGAGTTGACAATTCACCGGTGATGATCTGATGCTTGTCAGTTGCTGTGCTGATAGGTGAGTTTCGACCTTAAATCGTATCAGAAAGCAGGACGATATGTTTTATTGTCCCACGTCCCCTAAACGTGTAATAATTATAGGATGGTCCTTCGAATTATTTATTCGACCACGCGATAGCTTATATGCGATTTTTGAACCAAACTTCTATTACAACAAGTCCACAAATCTACTAAATGCATTCACTCTGATTCACACACCACTTTTACCGTTAAATGCAGTCTACAACGTTTGGGTTCACTCCAAAAACATAATCGTCAAACATCCCCAAGCTATAAATTTGAAACAAATCAGTTAAAACAAACTTAGATTTTAAGTTAAAAAAAATTTTTGGCATTACCAATTTATCCATGCAAACATACCTTAACATGCGTCATTGAAAACAAACCTTAACATATGTCATTAGTTATATTTTAATTTTGAGGTTAAGTATAAAATAACATTTAAATAATATACAGTCGGGCCAGCGAATGATTACCCGTGCGTCATCAATAATATTCAAACGAAATTAGTCGAAAAGTTTTAATCAAAACAAAAACTGTCTTGTGTTCACAATCAACGTGCCTACTGCCACCACGTACGTGCAAATATTGGTTTTTACATTAAATTACTAAATACCTATTATAATAATTTCGTTATATTGCCACAACATATTTGGAAGATATTTAAGTATGCAATTGAAAAATATGTGGATTTTAAGGAGATATAAGAACTAAACTCAGATTTAACAATCAATTACAATAAAATATCAAAGAAAAAAAACGATTTAAATATGAATTTTGTTTTGGTAAGATGTAAGATACAATACATAATTAGAATTTTGCACTTGTATTATTTACAATGCATAATTGGTATTTTGCACTTTTATTATTAATAAACAAAGCGTGCTAATAGCAGCTACACAAGGTGATTATATAAATATTTAGGGTTCAAGAACTTTATCGATACCCTGTCATCTAGCAATTCAATAAAGAAAGTGTTATTATTACTATTTTTATTATTTAAAATATAAAAAGCCTTTCATATATGTCATAATATTTGAATATTGGGAATTGGCAACATGGCGAGCCAGAGGGCAGACGTACATGAAAGTGCTCTCAAGAATAAATCGTGTAAAAAGTGTAAAAATAATGTGGTCAAAGGTATAAAGTGTTTAAACTGTGAAAACTATTTCCACCCTAGCTGTGCAGCTAAATGTACCTTTGTGAAATTTATCGATGACGATCAAATTGAATGTTGTTTGCCTAAAAGTAATAGTGAAATGGACGACCAGGCGTTCTTTGATGCTATTGAATCAATCGCTGAGGATAATAAGGTAGATATAAATATTCTCAATTACATTATAAAACAGAAAGATATGATTATTAACGAACTTCGAGAAAAAGTTAAAATATTAAAGGATCAAATCCATTTTATGAGTGTTCCATTGACAAGTACCGAAAATAAAAACCAAGAGCAACAAAAACTAAATGTTCATAAACAAAAAACATTTGCTAGTACACTTAAATCACCTGTAAATGTAAACTGCCGATCTCCCGAAACAAACAGTGTTGCCACGTCTTCTAAAATATCTGAAAATGTTAAACATCCGCAAGTATCCACAAAACAATTATCTCTTGCGTTACTTGAAGCTCAGACTAACCAAAAATGCAACGAAATTATCCATTTAAAAGACTCGAATAATGTTACTGAAAATCATGAAAAATATCAGTGGAAAGATGTATCCAGGAAAAAACCCAAAAGAAAACTAATTGTGGGTGAGAATAATACCCTAAAAGTCAATGGACACGATCTTAAAGGGGTACCGAAGCTAGTCACCCTACATGTTTACCGGGTGGATCCCACCATGACTACTGATGTCCTAAAAGAATACGTAAAATCGCATTTTCCAGAAGTTCAATGTGAAACGCTGGCATCAAAGTATCCAAATATGTATGCTTCTTTTAAGGTCAGTATATTTGAACATAATTTTGAAGATGCCATGGACCCATCAAAATGGCCTCATGGAGCCCATGTGCAACGTTTTTTATATCTTCGGAAATACAATCAAACGAACAAATAGCTCATACTCAGCAAAAGGTCAATTATGACCTTCTCCTCTTGAATACGGATTGTTTAAATGTTTTTAAAGTTGACGAAATTACTCAAGCGTTTATAAGTGTAAATAATTTTAAATTCATTTGTTTGACTGAAACATGGTGTGTCACAGATAGTATAAACAGTTTTGTTTTTCCGGATTTCACTTTAATTAACCATTTCTGTAGATCGTTGTCAAAAGGTGGGGGGGTTGGCATTTGGGCCAAAACTGGCTTACATGTAAAACCTATTGACCTGTCAAAATACTGTATTGAAAAATGTATCGAAATAGTAGGTTTAAAGTGGATATTAAATCCAAAAAATAGTGTATTAATTTTGACTTGTTATCGTTCACCCTCTGGGAATTTCGAAACATTTTTTAACAACCTAAATTCATTACTATTTGATGTGTATGATCATAAAACTTCTGCACTACTTAACGGAGATTTCAATTTGAGCTCCCTTAAGCATAATGAATCGAGCCGTCTTTTAGATTTACTAGCATCATTTAATCTTAGTCCTAGAATAGATGAGCCCACTTATATAACTTCCACGAGTCAAAATACCTTAGACCAGATTTTTACCAATATTTCTCTCAACTCAAATTGGAAAGTTTGCGATACTATAATATCTAGGCATCGTGCAGTACTCTTTGAAGTAGATAATAATACTAAGGGTGTAGTTACCAAAAACATCTATTCATTTAATCACGATATTTCTGACATGAATGTCCAAAATCTGAAAGCTGCTTTAATAAATGAACGCTGGACTGAAATGTATAGTTCTGAAGATTTAGATGTTAAATTTAATTCATTTTATGACATTTTGCAACATTATTTTAACCGTGAATGTCCCAGGAAACGAAAAATAATAAAAAAAGAACCTAAAAATTGTTGGGTTAATGACTTCGTAAGACTGTCTTCTCAAAAGTTAAAAGAGTTATATAAAATACAAAAACTTAAACCAGAACTAAAATGTAAGTATCTGAATGACAAAAATCAACATAAAATATTAGTAAAACAAACAAAAAATAAATACTATCAAGATAAAATAAACAATTCAGTTAACATTAATAAAACAACTTGGAATATCATCTCGCAAGTCACTGGTAAAAATACTAAAAATCATTCTGAGATCCCCCACTTTGAAGTTAATGGTATATTAACAAATAACGCAGAAATTGTATGTCACAAATTTAATAAATATTTTATTGAAGCTCCAGTTGAAATTATTAAAAAAATAAATAACAGTCATAACGCTAAATTAGCTAAAGCGCAATGCAGTGGCCTTAAAAACAGTCTATTTCTACAGGCTATTACGAGAGAAGAAGTCCGATATATTATTAAACACAAATTAAAAAATAAACATTCTTGTGGTCCCGATAATCTTTCTAGTGTTTTAGTTAAAAATATCTCGGAGGGATTAGTGGAACCTTTAACTCATTTAATAAACGAATCACTTAGCCAAGGAATTTTCCCTTCCGCGCTAAAAAAAACAATAATATCGCCCATATTTAAGAAAGGGAATCCACAAAAAATAGAAAACTATCGACCAATAGCTTTAACATCTGTTATCTCCAAAATTTTTGAGTATACCATACTAGAACAATTGCTCAGGTTCTTGAATCTAAATAATTTATTATATGACGACCAACATGGTTTTAGACACAAACATAGTACTACCACAGCAATTCATTCGGTTTATCAAAGAATTCTTGATGCCATTGACGCTGGCGTCGAAGCGACAGGGATATTCTGTGACCTTAGTCGTGCCTTCGACTGCGTTAATCACAAGGTTTTATTAGATAAACTCTCTCAATACGGCATTCGTGGTGTTCCGCAAAATTGGTTTGATTCATATCTACGGGATCGACCTCAAGTTGTGAAATTAAATCATATAAAAAGTAACTATTTAACGACAAATTATTCTACTGAAATAGTAAACAATAATGGTGTTCCTCAGGGTTCTATCCTGGGTCCAATATTGTTTACTATATATCTAAACGAACTACCTAAAAGCCTGATACAAGCTTTCACATGCCTGTATGCTGATGATGCAACAGTGCTCTTCACAGACAAATCTGATAAATATATCCAGACCAAGATTACTTCAACATGTGAAATACTTGTCGACTGGTTAAGCGATCATTCATTACACATAAACCCTGCTAAAACTAGTTATATGGTTTTTCACACCCAAAGGAGAACTAATGTACCCTCTTATGATGTCTCTGTAAATAATGAATCCATCAAAAAAATTAATTCCACTATGTTTTTGGGTATACATTTGGACAGCAATATGACATTTAACACGCACTGTAGCAAAGTAACAAAATCTTTAAATAGTATGTGTTATCAGATTAGGGTGTTACAGGAAGTCCTTAATGAAGGTGGGCTACGCTCATTCTACTTTGGCCAGGTGCAACCTAAACTTACCTATGCAATTACTATCTGGGGAAGCTCGTTGGGAGTTTATGACGTTTTTGTTGCTCAAAAACGAATATTGAGAACTATGTTCAATGCGCCACCTAGCTTTAGCTGTAGAAGTTTATTTAAAAAACATCAAATACTTACTGTAACGGGATTATATATTCTAGAACTGGTTACATATATTCACAAAAATAAAGAAAACTTTAAAGTAAATTCTACCCTGCATAACTATAATACTAGGAAAAAAACTGACATTCATATTCCGAATGTAAGACTTTCACTTTCTATGAAATCTTTTAATATTCTGGGGTCGCGTCTATATAATATGTTACCCACGCCCGTAAAAAGCATTACACCTAATCACTTATTCAAAAAAAAAGTAAAGTTAATCTTACTTGAACTAACTCCTTACGGGGTGCAGGAGTTTTATGACCATTTTAAACCATAACCTGTGATTCTATTTTAACCATTATTTGTATTGTTTATATTATTTCTTACTCTAATTTTCTATTTTTAATGTATATTTTATGTAACTTTTATCTGACTTGTCCAATGTCCTAGTGATTGTGTTTTATGGACCAATAAAGAATTGAATTGAATTGAATTGAATACAAAGAAAAATATATTTTTTACATGTACAACTTAAAAAATACAAATTATTCTTCATCATCACTTTCAGAATCCGATTGGTCACCTAGGTTTATAATTATTTGTTCAACATCTGTGTCACTTAAATGTTGCTCTCGCTCATACCATTTTTCAATGAGTTTGTCAGTATGTCTCACACAATTAGCCCACACTTCAGCGTTACACTTTTCTAATGCTTCGTTCCACATATTTAGAACGTTTTCATCACTATATCCATCTCTGCCAATATATTTGTTATAGTATGTCTTTGCATCAGCCCAAATTAACTCGATAGCATTAAACTCACAATGATAAGGAGGTAATCTTAATACTTCATGGTCATGTTCTCGTAGCAATTCATCAATTATATACATATTTTCTTTTCGATTCATTTTTGCACATTGCAGTAATTCTGGTCTTTTAAATTTTTCATCAAAATTAATATTATTATCTTTAAGCCAAGATATTATTTCAGCTTTTTTTGTAGAAGTCGAAAGTTGTTTATTTTGTATTTCGCTGTGGTACGGTGCATTGTCCATTACTATTAAAGATGGCTCCTCTAAATTGGGAATTAACTGTGTTGTAACCCATTTGCTAAAAATCGCACTGTTCATTTCTCCGTGATAATCTAAAGTTAAAGATTTTGAACAAAACAGTAAACTTGCTCCTTGAACAAATCCTTTCGATGAACCAGCATGAACAATAATAAATCGTTTACCATCATAACCTTCTGGTTTACGAATGCTTTTGACATTATTATGTTGCCAAGACATTGTTTTGTTTCCTTTAGAATAATTCCACGTTTCATCTAAAAAAATTAATTCCTTTGCATAAATATTTTCACGGTTTTCCATATATTTACGAAAGAAACATGCTCTTTGTGATGCAATATTTGTTCTTTCAACCAAGGCTCTTCGATTATCATCCTTTTCAAATTTAAAACCCAGTTCCTTCAATAGGATGCTTAAAGATGATTTTGAAGTAGAAACTATTTCTTTATTCCTTAGTTCATTATTTAAACTTTTGAGAGTTACATGTTTTTCTAAAAAAAAAATTGATTTAGTTTTATCTGTTTAATATTAAGTGAGTTTACTAACTTTCCTCATACATAGTATATAATGTATTTCGTACTGCCATTCTATTTCCTTCAGGTAAATCTGTAGTCTTCAGTTTCAAACGAGGCCTATTTTTTCCAGGGGAAGATAAAATTGGATTATTATCTTTCCTTTTCCTAATAGCATACACTGTTTTTCTTGATATTTTAAGTGCAGCTGCTACTCGCTAAAATACATTTAAAGAGTTAGTTTTTTCTTATTTTATAAGTTAAATATGTTTTATTTACCTCTTGAACAGATGACAGTGGTTCTAAAGGTCCTCCATTCCTTTTCTCCATTTCAAAGTACTCGCATAAGTTTAAGACGAACTACTGCGCTTGTGTCTTCAGAGTTTTTCCAGGCATATTCTAAAAATAAGTAACGATACCAGTTTTACCGTATTATTATTCAGCGTGCTTAGGTTTTGATATTATCTTTCATCTAATTCATTTTAAAACGACTCGTAACCGTAAGATTAGTCACAATGTCCAAATGTAAGGTTAATGTGTTCATTGATAAAAAATATACTTACTTTAAACTGAAATATAACAATAAACTAAATTAGCCCTTAAAAGAACTGTTTTTAATTAGGAAATATGACTTAAAAACGAAAAAAAGACACAAAAACTGAGAAATAAAAGTACAATAACAACTAAGAATGACAGCATTGACAGCTACTAAATTAGTCAAAGAAAAGCTATAAATATTACAGCATGAATTAATAAATAACGTCATCTTATGTTTCTGTCTCACTTTATTGTGTTAAGTTGATCTAAACCAAATTCCAACGACGTACTTCTTAGATGGCATAGACAATACTTTATAGTTTATCCTTTTCTGTCGATTGTAAAGGAACTTTGATAAGATATAAGACGGATATCTTTGATATCATCGTGTATCCGTGACGCACGTGTAATCATTCGCTGGCCCAACAATATGACAAACGTAAAACAGCAGAATACGTCACCGATTATGACGTAACGCCAGAGGATGGTTAATAACAAACTCTACTAGGAAACAATAAAGGGAAATTTTTAAAGGTAAACAATTGAGATAATTTGGGTGGGGTCTAAACCCTATGGTGTTGTTTAAAGGCCTCATCAGAAGTAAATGAAAGTTGTGGCCTGTAAGCAACACCCTAGGATTTAGACCTCACTCAAATTATCTCAATTTTTTACTTTTATAAAATTCCCTTTATTGTTTCCTAATGCCACTTAATTCTTTTCCTATATGTGCGCATTCAATTTATTTCAATTTTTATTTCGTCGTTAACTTGTTTTGTAACTTCGCTTCATTTGTAATTAGTTTGGCCTGATTTATATTAAATATGGTATTGGATTTAGAGTTTTACTACCTCATCCTTTGACCACATTCGAGAATATGGATAACCTTTTGGAATTAATAAATTAAAATTTTTTGAATTGATAAATAAAAATAATGGTAATGATGGTTGAAAACATTAGGTTACAAATTTTTTTAAATAAAGTTAAATAAGAAAGAAGAAAAATAAAAAGCGAGAAGAAGAGGTTGACAAGTGGGAAGAAAAAGTAGGGTATTGATTACTAATTAGCGAACGTTTGTACTATGGAGGGTATAGAAGGAGGCATATCTCAACGTTAGAAAAAGTGGCCCGATTTTGGAAGCCACTTTGGTGGCGCTGTTGATCAACTGTTTATGACAGTTTAAGCGAGTTTTGACATTTCCTTTGACTTTTTTTAAATAATAATTTTAATTCATTACGTAAACTTTTAAATATATGTATTTTATAAAAATTGGGTGGCTCATTAAATAAAAAACGTTATTTGAGATTATGGATTTATTCAATCTACAAACAGTTTTTCAACATACCATCGTCAGCGCCACGTCGGTTATTTTATGTACCATTAGTTGCGTATAAAATTTCGACCATATTTTAAACGTGTCGTCCATTAGAGATTGCCCTCCTATACGCTCCATAGTTTGTACGTAGTTAGTGATGGTTAGTGATCGGAGCTATATGTTATTTAATAACCAGGAGGAGTAATTCGAAAAGCCTTACACACACCACTAAAAGTTACTAGATTTTTTGCTATAAAGGGCGTGTTCCGAAATCCGAAATAGTCGTGTTCACAATCTAAGAAATAGTTTACTGTATCGGACAAGAGGCTAAATTGAAAACGGCATCACCACTAAAATAACAATTAATGTGATCATAGCTTTTATTAAATTTTGAAAATATTTTAATTGGAAAAAAAGTGTTTAAATCTTTTACATACATTTTCTCATTTCATTGGTGGATGCGGTTTTCGATTTAGATTCTTGTCATTATCGGCCACGCACGTTAAGTCGATTTATTATTGATTAAATGATTCCAGAAAACGGCAGTAAATAAATATAATACAGGGTTTTGTTTTGCAAAAGAAGAAATTAATATGGGAATAAATGTGATTTGTTTTTTAATTTAAATGAAAGATATTATGTAATATATGGTAATTAATCTTATTTTTAACCGGCTAAATAAACACGAATTAACTTTTAATTATAATTTTAATAAATCTTCCTTTATATATAAGTAGAAACAAAATCCAAATTATAACATATGCAAATACAACAAAATATTTATATTTATATTAATCTACATTAGAAGATTCAGATTCATCTAAGCTTCCAGTGTTCGCAGATATTATTAATGGCTCTTTCATGTCATCAATTAATCCATCAAGTGTAGACATTTTTTACTCTACCTTAATTACATGTTGTACACATTTATGCCAATTTGTGGGCGTTACATTTTCAATGGTCTGTAATAAAAGGCCTTTCACTTCTGCTAACTTAAAAGTTGTATTTTTAGCTACCACCTCATTCTTTATTTATGCCTATATCAATTCTGTGGGATTTAACTCACAGTGGTATGGGGGAAGCCGTAACACAACATTATTGGCTTCTTAGGCCATTTCGTCAACAACATACAAATTATGTTTATCTTTATGTTGCCGAATTAGGTGTAAAAGTTCACACTGCTTTATATTTAAATCGAAGGCAATATTTTTAGTTTGTAACCACTCCTGCATTTCAGCTTTTCTTGATGACGAGGTATGGTTTTTTTCAACTTTTCGGCTATAATATGATGCATTATCCATCACACTCACAGCATCATTAGGTAACTTTGTCAAAAAAGTAGAAAACCAATTCTCGAATACTTCGGAATTCATCTCTTCATGGTAATCTCCTGTCTTTTTGCCTTCAAAAACCAATAATGCATTTTCTACAAAGCCTGCTTCGGAATCGGCATGTAAAATAATAAGACATCTTCCCTTTCCTGTAGGGTTTTTCAGGCCCGTGGATAAACCTTCAGTAAATGCTTGAGACGTCTACTGGTTATACTTTGATCGACCCATGTTTTTCCCTTGCTATGACCTTCATTGGTCCAAGTTTCATCTAAGTAACAGATTGGCCTGTTTTCGTTTCTATATTTTTTTATGGATCTTAAATATGTCAACCTCCATCTACATATATCATCACGTTCTATTAATACACTTTGACGATTTCTTTTCAAATATCTAAAAAAATATATCATAAATAAACATCAGGTACATTTAACTCTCCAAAGATACAAACTTACTTAAAGTTAATGTGTTTCAAGAAAGTACCTATATAAAAAAGACTGAGATATTTGTGACAAGTCTAAACGTTTCTTCAAAGCTTGCAAAATTTTGTTCAATGTAGGTAACTCATTTTTAAAAAATAAATCATGTACTGTTCTCCGAACAGCATTTTTAAACCCCTCATAAAATGTTTTTATAAGTCCTATGGTCTTCCTCCAATATTTTTTGGACTAGATATTGTTCCACTACTGCGGTATTCTTTTAGTACTCGGTATGTTGTTGACTTTGCAACCCCTGTAAGAAAAATGTTAGGCGCTAATGCCATTTTTAATTAAAAAGTAATAACTATAACCTACCGGTGGCCTTAGAAATTTTGGATACAACATCAAAAATTTTGGTTTATACATATTTAGTATGTACTGTTTTTCTGACTGACTTAAATGGCCTAAACTAAGCGGTTTTCGTGGTTTTGGTGGACTACGCGAGTGACTGCTAGTAGAAGGAAGGATAAGGATACATAATCGCAGAAATTAAATATAATTGCTTACTGAGTTCTGAAAGGAACTGTTTTTTTACGAAATAGAGTGAAAAACTAAGTAAAAAATGAAATAATAAGAGGACAAAGCAATAACAGGAATAAAAATAACAAATTATAAAATGTCAGAAGTCAGAACTGTCAAAGTCAATTATCAGATTTGCTGTGTGAAACCGACTGCACACTGACCAATCAGAAGTCTACAGAATTGCCAACTTAAATTCAAATCGCTCCTCCTGGTTTTTAAATAGACCATAGTTGCCTGCTGTCTTTTATTATTAAATTCTTGTGCTACCTGACTTTATGCTTTATTTCCTTAAAACTTGGACCAGATTTGAGATATGGATAACCTTTGGGATTGAAACTCTTTTCTTTGTTCAAAGTCAGATTGTATTTAAAGACATCAAGGAAAGCCGATAACTTTCTTTCGTGATCCTTTTCATCTCTTCCACATATCATCCAGATACTCTGTGACACCTTTAAGACTTTCTTTCTGAATAATAGAGTGAATAACACACTATAGAAACAAGCAACTCCATTAGTTACTCCAAAGGGAATTCGTCAAAATTTATAAAGATTGCTACAGATGCTTCGAAAGCAGTATAAGGTTTTCAGCTATGGGTATCTGATGATATGTACTTTTCAGATCTATCTTGCTAAACACTTTATAATTGACTACCACTGCAACTAGATCATCCACTGCAGGCAGTGTAAATGCATTCAATAACGTAAAACGATTTATTATCCGGTTTTTAGAAGTAACTATAACTTGAGCTCGCCACCCTGACGAACTTTCTTCGATTATTCCCTCATAAATCTTTCATAGGTTTCTTGTCATTTTGATACATTAATATGAATTTATTTCAAATATTAGAAATATAAAAACTACAATAAATCATTAGCAAATGTCTCATATCCTTATTTAACATTTTATGATACATTTTTTAAACAGATTTAATGTTATTATTTATTTTTTATCTCCAGGTAATAACTGGCTGCAGTGGAGAGGCGCTCAAACGTTCCACTCACATTAAACCTACCAACCTACATAATAGCACCTAAATAAAAGTTAACGAATATATGCCATTTCTCCATAAATCTCCGTGGAGTCAGTCGTGAATCACCCTGTATAAAGTGACTCAGTTTAACATACATATGACAAAAAGATACATAGAAAAAAAACAGCATCTAACATGTTTAAGGATAGCAATAAGATGAATGTTTGCTGTTTTACTTTGCCCATATTTTATTTTCACAGGACTAAAAGAAATGCCGTTACAGTATTTCGACTAATATATTTATCTGCTCTATGTTTGGTTTGGTATTTCCGTGTTTAACCAGATATCGAGGGAAGGTATGGTATGGAATAATAATCAATCAGACTAGAAGAGGAAACCATACTAATAAAAAGATCTTATTTAAACTCAACTATAATGTTTGAATTCATAATGAAGATTCATTGATTAAAACTAAAGCTTCTATTCTGCGTCATATGCAACAAACAAACGGTATTAAATAAAGCTATTTTGTCATTTCGACAGTCTAGATATGAGATTTATTTCTGGTAGTTGCTACATACAACAAGATAGACTAGATACAAAACCTCACTTTGAGGGAATCCCTTACGGTGTGGGCAATCTCTCACTATTTATCAGTGAGGTTCTCGATTTAATGTATAACGATGCCTGGTTAGCTGCCTCTTTATCTCTTCACCGTGGGTTCTTGTTGAGACCACGGTTTTTAAATATTAACGATCTTTCACCTTGTTGAGTTCTCCTTAGAGACCTGCTCTCAGTGGAAAAGGGTCTCTTTCTTACTTCTTTTATATTATCAATTATCAGTCTCTGTTCCGAAAGTTGGGACAATACGATAATATCGGTCTTGTAAGTCCCACAACGGCGCCTGGTCCGTTAGCCTCCTGCTCTTTGTTGTATATTCGTATACTATACGTATACCTTTAGTTGGATAGTTGAAAATAACCATATACTTCTTAATCTAACTTTGATTATTATTCAGGAATACAATTCGCCTCCAAATCCAGCGTCAACTGCCTAACCTCTTAATCCCGACTTTTTTCTCCGGATTAGTATAATCCCGACTTTTTTCTCGGGATTAGCAAAATCCCGACTTTTTTTCTCGGGATTAGTATAATCCCGACTTTTTTCTCGGGATTAGTACTAATCCCGACTTTTATCTCTGGATTATAATTTTTTCGACACCATGTCCGTTCAGCGCTTTCGTAACAGTCGGTGCAACGGCGGCTACTCTATTAAGTTAAACATTAAGTAGTGTACCCAGCGTTGCCAATCTGTGGGGAATAAGGTATGTGAGTGACAAAATTATAGATTACTTGATGAAGATCCATACTATGCGATGAAATAAAACAATTTAATTTGTTTAAATCTTCATTACATTTGAACTAAGTTCAATATAGAACCGTGACGCGTTTCGCTAACTCAGTAGCTTTCTCAAACGGGTGATGGTATAATGAACAATTTTTTAATTTATACAGTGCATTAATAGGGAATTTTACGGTTATTGATAAAAGAATTATAATCTAATTTACATGGGAAAAAAAAGTATGAAACAAAATTTTTACTTGTAAATTCAATCAAAGGTATTATAATATAATTTACATGGCAATTAACTAAACTTGGAAAATCCATTCACAACAATCTTACCGGGTCCTTTCTAGGTAAAAAGGTTTAATAATGGGGAATTATTGATGTCTCTTTGGTCGTTAAGAAGATTATCTGAATATTTGTTTTTGTTTATCTCGAGAGCTTCTAAAAGATTTAATTTGAAGGATTTGGATTCTATATGCAAAATTTCAAAATTTGAATCAAAATTATGTTGGTTCGCTAATAAATGATTTGAGTAGTTGGAATCTAATTTTTGGTTGTCATAGCTGCGTTTGTGTTCTGAAATTCTGGTTTTAAAATCCCTAAAAGTTCTCCCTACGTAAACCTTCGCCCGTTTGAGAAAGCTACTGTGTTAGCGAAACGAGTCACGGTTCTATATTGAACTTAGTTTAAATATAATGAAGATTTAAACAAATTAAATCGTTTTATTTCATGGTATAGATTAATTTTTCTTGAAACGTCTTCTAGGTTTGCTAGACACTACCTCTTTTGACATTCCACGGTTCTCTTTATTTCTCCCACTCGCACAGTTCGCAATCACAGATATATATAATAAATATAATATATTTCTAGATAGCTAAAGGTTTAGCAGTTTCCATAGGCCAAAGTGGGCCAAGATAACCGGATAATGCTGCTCATGCGCAGTTTAACTATTTTTTAGTTGCAGTGATGCCAATATATATGAATTTGGTATTGTTGTTGAAGACTTCCTGATTTGTATTAAAATCTTAAAATCATTAAATCTAGTTACATTTCAAAATACTATGGCAACACTGTAAACTTCATGTTGATTTCAATGTCAAGCGTCCAGATCCGTATTCCGTATTCATATTCCCGCTCTCCATAGTGATTATTGATTATTAAGTGTGGATTTCTTAGTGCAAATTTGATTCATTAAGCACAGTTCTTAGTTTGGTTTAATATTTGGACAAATAACTAGTGTAATAATAGCAAATAAAAAGCCTATCTGTCAGTAGATAGAACGTCCATTAACTTTAAAGATTCAGTAAGTAAAGGCGATGACGTTTAGAATAAAACTTTACAAGTTGATTTCTGATACAATTGTCACAATCTCATTAGTTACAGAACCGTTAAAGTTAACGAACGTTCTATCTACTGACAATTAGAGTTGTGTTTTTACTGTATGAGTATGAGTATGGTAATTTCGTGACCCAACAAAGGGAAAATGCCGGGTATTAGCTACTTCAAGTAAGTAAACAATCCTATAAAAATATTTTCTAAAACATTAATACTGGTATTAAAACTGCATTTATAATAGAAAATAATAATTATTAAACAATTTCTGCATTAGCATTCTATGTAATATAATTCTGTGTTCGCAATCCGTAATTCCGAAGCCTCACATAGATTATTGATTTTGCATAATTTGATCACATATTATGATAAATACAAACATTTGGACAAAAAAATTAAAATAACATGCATGTTACTTGGCTGTCCCTAGCGACCGTCAAGACGTTTTAATTTAAATATAGTTTTAAGAAATTTACTTATTTGTTTTAATGCATCCCCTCCTAATACTTGCAGAAAAGTGTAATTTGGCGCACGCGCGTTGAAAAATATATAATGTGGGAAATTTTGGGAAGTCGCCAGTCATGAAACGGGGAATAACGAGGAAGGCCATTGGCGACCCTGGGTGTACCGCTTTACCCCGCGACCCTACTATGCCCCTTCTCTCCTACTTATGAACATTCACTTGAACGAGTGGATGATGGTTCTGGGATTGAGGAGACATTAACAACTATCAATGCAATGTGGTACAAATCGTACTTCAATAAGTTTGATAATTTAAAGTTACATTTGGTGTTGGCAAACATTTCTAAGAGATCTAGAAGGTTTCCCCATCGTTTCTTCTGAATTTAAAGTTTTATCACAGTAACTTCAATTAGTTGCTCAAGAGCAATTTGCAGATATTGAAAGGCTGCATGAAGTAAATCGAGCCCGACAAAATATGTTTAATAGTGGTAACCAAACCATTGAGAACATTCCGCCTACACAAGATGCTCTCCTTTAATATGTAAAACGTTCTGGATTTCAAACAGGGCACATGCGGGGTGAAACATTAAAGGCAATGCTAAATTTGAGTGGCTGCGGATGGAAAGAAATGTATGGGGTATGTCATCGAACTTTGTGTTTGCGCTGGGAACTATTAATTTTATAATTTTTATTGCCTTTTGACTGATGCAAATATTTATTTATATGCTCTAATTTTCTCAAAAAAAATTTTTACATAGGAACATAGATAAAGCAATTTTGAAAATTTACTATACAGGCATCTATTGCATTATCACCAAATTTAAACTTTTATAGCAAATTTATCACCAAATTCTAATATATTTTATTGCTTTTCGTCTATTAAAAATGCCATTTTTGTGGCTGATCCAATTTTCTCAAAAATACATTTAGAAACAGAATAGAGATAAAGAGATTTTAATAATTTATCACCAAATTCAAAATTTGTATGCCAAATTTTGCTATTTTTGACTAGTAAAAACGGCATTTTTTATCTATTATAATTTGATTAAAAAGTAAGAATATAGAAAAAGTAACTTTGATAATTCACCAGATAGCCATTTATTATCTAATTATGCTAATTCTGCTGCTTTTTAACTAGTAAAAACGACCTTGTTCTAACTGCTATAATTTTCTCAAAACTATTATTTTAAGTAAGATAACGTCAATTTGATTATTCACCAGATAGCCATCTATTATCTAATTATCACCAAATTCTAAATTTGTATACCAAATTTTGCTGCTTTTTGACTAGTGAAAACTGCGTTTTTCTAACTGCTATAATTTTCTCAAAAAACTATTTTAAGTAAGAACATAGATAACTTAATTTTGATAATTCATCAGATATTATCTTATTATCATCAAATTCCAAATTTGTATTCCAAATTTTGAAAGTTTTTGACTAGTAAAAACGTAACTTTTTTAGACACTATAATTTTCCCAAAAAATTATTTTATATAAGAACATAGATAACATATCTTTAGTAATTCACCACGTAGCCTAATTAGCTAATTATCACCAAATTCTAAAAACGCCCTTTTGTTACCTGCTATAATTTTGTACAAAAATTATTTTAGCCATTTATTATCTAATTATCACCAAATTCTAAATTTGAATGGCAAATTTTGCTGTTTTTTCCTCTCAGATAAGAGAGGTATAGGAATCATGCTAAAAATTGGGTAGTGAGTTTTCAATTGATAAACACGTTTTGGAGTCCCTAGAATACGATTTTAATATTTTCGCGATGATGTCTGTGTGTGTGTGTGTTAGTGTGTGTGTGTGTGTGTTAGTGTGTTAGTGTGTGTGTGTGTGTGTGTTTGGATGGATGTTGTAGTAACGATAACTCAAAAACTACTGAATAAAAAAATTTGAAATTTTGCATACAGGATTCTGATACCCTAGATTAGATCTGATTAGATTTTGGTGCCAATCGCACAACCGGAAGTGGCAGTTGCTATGGGTGATGACGCCATTATTATACAAAACGGCAATTAAGTTTTACACATATATTTTGTATACCCTATAGTTTATTTTCATCTCATTAAAATTTTCTAAACTTTTGCCATTGTTGCCAGATTTACAAAAATATAATTTTTTTTCATACTTTTTTTTGTCAACCTGTAAATTTTTGATTCAAAAATGGCGAGAGGTCATGTGCTGGCCACATCAGATTTTTTCATTTGTAAAAGCCGCATTTTTTATCGATCATCGATTATCTTATTATCACCAACTTCGAAACTTCTCTATAAAATTTTCTTGCCATTAAACTAATGTTAACAGCATTTTTCTATCTGATCTAATTTTCCAAAAAAAATATTTTAAGTGAGTCCATGCATAACGGAAATGACAATGGGCATTTTGAACCCGCTCTCAACAGCAATAAAATATATATCATCAGAAAGGTATTTTTATATTGAATATTAATTTTAATTCAAAAACGTACCTTAATTACCGCAGTTCCGAGTTATAGGGATTTAAAGTTACGGGATTATTGATTTAAATGACAGGTCAATGATTGCTTTTTTTTGTCGGTCAAGTGCGTGTCGGACGGGTTCCGTACCAAATGTAGAATATAAGCCGGCTGTGCAGAGGCAGGATTCTTAAGGAATTTACATTTTTAATCGAACTAATAAGTCAAAAATACTTGGTAAAACAATTTAAAGAACTGAAAAGAAAAATAACCTGGCGCATGTGTGTTCGACGAAGAAAAAAAAATGAATATCACAATCCGCATATATACTTAGATATATTAACAAATTTTGAAATGCACCGAACAAATTTGTTAATATCAGCGTAACCGACAAAAATAGAAGAAAAAAAATAAGATGAAAAATTGCGTTTTTAAAAAAAACTAATACGATTGCACAGATAAAATTAATAAAATATCGAATTTCACAATTCGCATATATACGAAGGTACGGAACTCTAAAAATGAGGAAATGGTTATGAAAAAATCATATTTATTAATATATTGGTATTTGTTGGTAAAATATACGTAACAATAAACATTATGACCTAATTTCAAGTTGATAGGTCAATGGAAAGTTAAAAAATACTTCGGAACAAAATTTTATAAAAAATGCTGACTTTGGCGGCTTCTAATGTCTACATTTTGCAATATTTCTTAAAACAAAAAATATGGCTTTTATCTAATCAATGAGCTAAAGATTTAGTTTGTTCAAACTCTGGTTTGCACGGTTTTGCATGAACGTGTAGCCACACATCAAACATGCCGCCGCACTTCTATTGAAAATTTATATCATTCGGAACTATATATATCTTGTAATAAAATAATTTGAATGAATTTTTTTTTATAAAGCTCCGGCCAGACGCTCATACTTTCCTTCGAGCTTGGTTTACACAAACAGTTTGTGCAAACTGACTGAACACGGTACAACCAGTTTGCGCAAACTTCAGTTTAACAACATTGTCGTCATATTTATTCACATGTAAATTTAATTGTAATTTTAAATTAAATCAATAACAAATCCTTATATCTTGACCTCTCTTCTATTCTCTTCTAATTACTACCATTCAAATTAAATTTCCCAACTTGATTTCCTTTTTCTATAAATTTTCTCTCATCCAGTTACCGCCTCTATGCAATTTTTATCATTCAGTCAGTTAACTTCTTATGATTACCCCCTATACCATAAATCTTTTATTTTGAAAATTTTAATGTACTTTTTTTTAAATAAAAAATTATGCTATTTCAATTGGTAAATATTGTCTTGATATAGTTTTACTTTACATATGGTATATAAATACTTTTAATTATTTGGTATACATTTTTTTTTAATTATATACCTGACATTATACAGGTTTTATGATTACTTCTTCTTTATTATTTTTTTTTCAACTGTTTTTTTAATTAAAAAATTTTCTTACTTGATTAATCATAAAAAAAATTCAAATCTTGTCCATTACTATTACTTAAATTTTCTTTTAAAATCATTCCAACTTTTTTTTATTTTCATAATGATATATGTGCCAAAAATAAAAATAAGATTCTTCATATTCCACACTTGTTGATTTAAAATAAATTATATGCCAATTATAATCAATAAATTCTTAAAAATCAAACTTTTTAACAATAAAATCTGTTCATAAAATTCAAACAACATAAAATTATTCTTGCTATGAAACATTTTAAAAATTAACTTATAAAAAAATTCATTCAAATTATTTTATTACAAGATATATATATATATATATATATATATATATATATATATATATATATATATATATATATATATATATATATATATATATATATATATATATATATATATATATATATATATATATATATATATATATATATATATATATATATATATATATATATATATATATATATATATATATATATATATATATATATATATATATATATATATATATATATATATATATATATATATATATATATATATATATATATATATATATATATATATATATATATATATATATATATATATATATATATATATATATATATATATATATATATATATATATATTATATTGGACTAGCTATTCTGAAACTCTTTTTCTCTTTTAGGTTAGGTTCCTTTAAAAAAAAATAATAAACTTTACAAAAAATATAAAAAAAACTATAATTTTGGGCGCCTAAAAAATTTTTTCTTCGGTTCTTCTTTTTTACTATTCTATATCCTGTTTACTTTTTCTTCTTTATACCCCTCCAACAAATCCAACTTCAACTCTTGCAATCCTCGAATCAGTTTCGTCTATTTATTTCTCCACTATATCTTCCTTCAAAATCCTTCTTAAATTGTTTCTTTTGACCTTATTTTAAACCATCTCCATCATATTCACAGTCTTATTGTTCTTTTCGAAAATAAATTTCTGTCTTAAACTTTTGACAATTTTTTTTTTTTCTTTATTCTTTACTTTAACTTTAACAATAGTTTTATTTGATATGATTTGGTTTTACAAATTTTTTATAATTACATTTTTTTTTATAAAATTATTGTGACAACTCTTTTAAAATTTTATGACAATCCCAAAAAAATTATTTTACAACCCGTTGTTTATTATTTTTTTTCATTTGTTTTTTTTCCTCCCCTAACTAGATATTTTTTTTTTTTTTATTATCTCTAAATTTAAACGACTAAACACACTAAGATTTTTTCTTTTACTCGTACCACAATTGTTGAGAACTCTTTATTACATTCAATAAAAATAATCTTCTAACAAACATTCTTAAATCAATCTTAACACATTTACATACATTCACACACACACCTTAAGCTTTTTCATAACCTCATTTTCATTGTCAAACTTACATTTGACAATAACCTTCCACCTTTCCATCACTGTCAACCACAATACATACAAAAACAGAACTAGAACTACCCATATAACTAAAAAACCATATCAAATCCCCCATTATGAATTTTAAACGAATTACATAAATTCTTTAAAATGAATTATGTAAACTATTAACAACTATTACAAAATTAAATAATAACAAATAACATTAAACATACTAATATCAATTTGATAGTCTGTCACTTTTAATTTATATCTTCTCATCTTCAAATTTATACTCATATATCTGCTGTATGTTGAACACTCCTCTTATAATTCCATTTTCAGGATTTTTTAACACATAACTATTTATACCCTCTTCATTGTCTATAATATATGGCCCTTCAAATGGTTGTAATAATTTAAGACATTGTCCTTCCTTCCTGTTTGGAACTCTTAATGCCTTAACTATTACCCAATCACCTTTTTTAAAACGAATTCTCTTCCTGATTCCTTTTTCCATTTTCTTCCTATATTTCTCTGCATTCCTTTCACTTCTTTTATTAGCCTTTTTTATGATTTCTTCTATTTCTATATTTCTATTTCTTTCCCAATTCCTTTGAGGTTCTATTCCTGTCATTAAGTATATTGGACATTCTTCTGTATTTAAATTTGGTACTTCATTCATATATTTCTCAACCTCCATTATCATCTTATCCCATTCTCTTTGGTTCTCATGTACTAACATTCTTAAAAATTTTACAATTTCTTTTATGTACCTCTCTGAAGGATTTGATGCAGGATGTCTTATACTAATATATTGCCTCTTTATTTCTTTTTCTTCAAAAAAATTTATTAACTTCTTATTTCTGAAATATGTAGCATTATCCATTATACAATTCTGTGGTATACCAAATTCCTCTATGTATCTGTTTAAACACTTCTTCACTATTCCTCCATTTATTCTATTACAAGGATACAATTTAACATATTTGGAGAAAATATCTAATATCACCAACAAATGTTTATTACCATTCTTACTTGTTATCAAATTACTTAAAAAATCAATTGCTATTACTTCTAATTTTGTTTCTGCTCTTATACTTTTCACTTGATTCTTATTTTTTTTATTTTTTTCTTTACCCATTTGACATTCATTACACTTTCTTGTTATTTCTTTTATTATTACTAAATCTTTTTTACAAATATAATTTTCTCGAAAAATCATCCATACTTTCCGACTACCAATATGTCCATACTCTTCATGTAACTCCTTTAATATTTTTCTTGCTAACAATTCATCAATTATATATAAATCTTCCCCATGTAAACTTTTGAAATATATACCATCTATTTTTTTACTTGCTTCTAATTCCTTTTTTGTTAGGCTTTCTTGACTTTTAATAACCTCTATTTTTGAAAAAATTCCGCTCTCTTTTCTTAATTTATTAATTCCTACTTGAATAATTCTTTCCTTTCTCCTCTTCCCATCTTCACATCGAGTTAACGCATCTGCCACTATATTTTCCTGTCCTGGTACATACTTAATATCAAAGACATATTCTTGTAATAATAAAGCCCATCTATTTATTCTACTATTTGCAAATCTATTATGCAAAATTGAAATCAGTGCAGCATGATCTGTTTCTATTGTAAATTTATTTCCCAATAAATAGAAACGAAATTTTTTAATACAAAATACGATACTTGCTAATTCCAATTCAGATACACTATAATTTCTTTCATGTTGTTTTGTCATTCTAGATATAAAACTAATTGGTACTTCCTCTTCATTTTGTACTTGTATCAATACCCCCGCAAACCTCATAATTGAAGCATCAGTTTTCAAAATAAATAATTTTGAAAAATCAGGGTGATATACTTTAAGATTATTTAAAAATTTATTTTTTATACTATTAAATGCATTCTCCTGATCTTTCGTCCATTTCCATGATACTTGCTTCTTTAATAACTCAACTAATGGAATTTGTTCTTTACTAATATCGGGTAATAATCTCTTAAAATAATTAACCATTCCCAAAAAACCACGCAATGTCTTTAAATTCCTTGGTCTAGGATATTTCTGTATAATTTCTACTCGTTTTGGATCCATTTCCATTCCTTCGACATTAATTTTATATCCTAAATAAATTATCTCCTGTTGATAAAACATACACTTCTCAATGTTAATTTTCAAACCTGCTTCATCTAACTCCTGTAGTACTATTTTAATATGTTCTTTATGCCTGTCATAATCTTCCGAAAAAATTAATATATCATCAATATAATGTACTACAAAATTTTCATATTTGTTTAATATATTATGTAACGCTCTAACTAGTGCCGCACATGCACTTTGTAAACCAAATGGCACTACTTTAAACCTGTATAATACTCCTTCAATGGAAAAACCTGTATAATCTCTACTTCTTTCTTCTAAAGGAATTAACCAAAAACTATGTTTTAGATCAATCTTTGAAAATATTTTAACTTTTGTAATATTACCAAATATAGCATCAATATTCATGGGAGATTCATATTGTGGCACAGTATATTTATTTATATTTCTAGCATCTAAGCATAATCTTAATTCTCCATTACTCTTTTTAACTACAACGATAGGGTTTACATACCTTGTATTACTTCTTTCTATTATTCCTTGATTTATCATTTTCTCTATCTCTTCATTAACTTGTTTACGAAACTTATATGGAATTGGATATGTTCTAATTTTAAAATTTTCTATTCCTCTTACTTCTATTTTATGTACATATTTCTCTGCTACTCTAGTTTCCTTTTGAAATAATCCTTTATGATTCCTTAAGAGTTGCTCAACACTGGTTTTAAATTCTTCTTCACAAATCAACTTCTCTAAACCCTCATACTTGTCTTTCTCTTCACTTTCTGACTTTATATCCTTCATTATGTTCACTTTTTTTTTTCTTTTCTCAGATGAATTTTCTTTTCCATTATTATTACTGAACTCTATCATTTTATTTTTATATTTTAACCCTTTCTCATCATAATTAATCACCATTCCCCATTTTTCCATAATATCTGTTCCTAGTATCATATCCATTTCCATTCCATTCATTATTAAACAAGGTACTTCTATAGGTATACCGTCTAAATTAAGATTTACTATTATTGATTTATTTATCTCTTTGAGTTTTTTACCATTTGCCCCAATAAGAATAACTTTTGGTATTTGAATGATGTTCCCATTTAAATTTAATCTATTTATAACCTCTTCATTTATAACAGATGTTTCTGAACCTGTATCTAACATAATTTTTAATTTTTCCTCCCCAACTTTTCCCATTATAAAAACTAAACCAAATAACTCTTTTTTAATAGAATTTTGTTGTTCATCCAATTTAATGAATTCTGATGGATGTTCATATATACAAGTTAAATTAATTTTTGGTTTGTGCATTTTTAAAAATCCTGTTGATGAACTTGTGCTATTGTAACACCATCTTGTCTTCCTATCTCTTCAGTATCTATTCTGTTAATCATATTTATTTGTCTCTTATTATCATTCTCATCTTCATTTCGTCTTGACTGGTATTTTTCTTTTCCTTCTCTTCTGAAATCATTATTTCCATATTTTTGATTCTGATTTCTCATATCATACCCAGTTCCTGTTCTCTTCCTATTAAATATTTCATTTTCCTGCCATCTATTCATATTATTTCTTTCTTCATTTCCGCCTCTCTTAAAATCTTCTTTAAATTTGTCATTTCCATTTCGTCTATATCCATAATTTTGATTATTCCTATTTCTTCTTTCTAAATCTTCTCTACCATACTTCTCATTATTAAAATTTCTTCTGTAATTCTGATTCACTTGATAATAATTCTTTTTTTCTTCTTCTTTATTTCTCCATGTATATTGTCTTTCCTCTTGTCTCCTACAAGCATGATTTAATTCAATCTTCATTAAATATTCATTTAATTGATCCATATTTTTAATACCTTGATATGTAATTTGTGATGAAATCTCATCTCGGAAATGATGACCAATATAATATACGATTTGTTCTTCAGGCATTATAGGATCTAAATATTGTGACATTTCATATATTCTAGCAGCATACGACATATAATCCAATTTCTTATAAATGTCAAATTTTCCTTGATATAAAATATTTCTAATTTTTGTTTGTCTTATTTCTCCCCAAAATTGTTTCAGAAACTGCTCCTCAAATTCTTGAATATTATGTATTCCTGACTTCTTGCGATTCCACCAACAACTTGCTTCTCCAACTAAACAAAACTCCATTATATTTTTAAATTCATCAATACTTTCTATATTTTTTACCTTATACTTCAATCTTTCAAGAAAAACTTTAGGATGCAAAAACTTTATATTTCCATCAAACTTGAGCGTATTATCCTGATTTCCTCCTATTATCATTATACATTCTTTCCTTTTTTCTTTATTCTCCTGCTCACTTACCGTACTAAACTTGTCATTAATTTTCTTGTCGATTTTTACTTCGAAATTCCTTTCAGATTCTTCTACCATATTAGTTATTTGCATTGTTATTCCAGTAATAGATTGTTGCCATTGTCCTTTCATAATCTCCATACGTTCTTCTGTCACTTGTACCTCTTTGTGTATAGTAGACATTGCAATTTCTATATTCTCTTCTATTCTTTTAAAATTTTGTTCTCTATGTTGTTTTTCTTTATTTAAATTTGATTTGACTTCTTCCCTAACATTTTCTATTTCCTTAGTAACTGACATAATTTCTTGTTTGTATTCTTTTCTATTTTTCAATATTTCATCTTTGAATTCTTTTCTTAATTCTTCGTTTGTTTTCTTTATTTCATTTTTTAACATCTTCATATTTTCTTCAGTTTTCTTACTTGCTTCCTGTATACTATTTTGTAATTTTTCTTCTGATTTCTTACTTGCTTCTTCTGATTTCTTACTTGCTTCTTGTATACTATTTTGTAATTTTTCTTCTGATTTCTTACTTGCTTCTTCTGATTTCTTACTTGCTTCTTCTGATTTCTTACTTGCTTCCAGTATACTATTTTGTAATTTTTCTCCCATATTCATCATCATTTTCATCATCATCTCCATAATCGTCTCTTGTTCTTTTGTTTTAATTGGTTCTTTTTCTTGCCCTTCCATATTTTCATCAGAATTTTCTGTCACATTATTGGTCTCTACATCTATCATGTCTCCTTGTCCTTCTATATCTTCATGTTGAAACTCCTCATCAACAACTATATCTTCTTCTCTTATAGGGTTTCTTCTTGTATTCCTTCTTGTTTCCATTAATTTTTTTTTTTTTTTAAAAAAAAAACACTAACACTTAGCACTTCTATTGATAACTATTAAATTTTGTTCTACTAAAATAATATTCTCCCCCCGTATAAATTTATTTTATCCCAAATGTCAACTTTAATTTAATTTGAAATGTCAAATACTGTCAAATTAAAATACTGTAAAACAAACCGATGTAAAATTTAATAATTCTAATTTATATCCTAAACAACGTTAAATTTCAATCACTCAAATATCATTGGTTTCAAATCAAAAGGTTAATTTCAACAATTGTGCTACAAAATAAAATTAAAAATCTTACCAATTTTGATAATACTTCCGAATGAAAATGATGTGGAATTTCTTCTAAATCTGCCCCACGTTGGGCGCCAATTTATATTGGACTAGCTATTCTGAAACTCTTTTTCTCTTTTAGGTTAGGTTCCTTTAAAAAAAAATAATAAACTTTACAAAAAATATAAAAAAAACTATAATTTTGGGCGCCTAAAAAATTTTTTCTTCGGTTCTTCTTTTTTACTATTCTATATCCTGTTTACTTTTTCTTCTTTATACCCCTCCAACAAATCCAACTTCAACTCTTGCAATCCTCGAATCAGTTTCGTCTATTTATTTCTCCACTATATCTTCCTTCAAAATCCTTCTTAAATTGTTTCTTTTGACCTGATTTTAAACCATCTCCATCATATTCACAGTCTTATTGTTCTTTTCGAAAATAAATTTCTGTCTTAAACTTTTGACAATTTTTTTTTTTTTCTTTATTCTTTACTTTAACTTTAACAATAGTTTTATTTGATATGATTTGGTTTTACAAATTTTTTATAATTACATTTTTTTTTATAAAATTATTGTGACAACTCTTTTAAAATTTTATGACAATCCCAAAAAAATTATTTTACAACCCGTTGTTTATTATTTTTTTTCATTTGTTTTTTTTCCTCCCCTAACTAGATATTTTTTTTTTTTTTATTATCTCTAAATTTAAACGACTAAACACACTAAGATTTTTTCTTTTACTCGTACCACAATTGTTGAGAACTCTTTATTACATTCAATAAAAATAATCTTCTAACAAACATTCTTAAATCAATCTTAACACATTTACATACATTCACACACACACCTTAAGCTTTTTCATAACCTCATTTTCATTGTCAAACTTACATTTGACAATAACCTTCCACCTTTCCATCACTGTCAACCACAATACATACAAAAACAGAACTAGAACTACCCATATAACTAAAAAACCATATCAAAATATATATATATATATATATATATATATATATAGATATATTTTCGATACAAGATGAGATCATTTGGTGATATTTAGTATACAAGTGGAGATCCATTTTTACAAGACGAGATCCAAATCGGATCTCGCCTTGTTTCTATGTGTATTTCATGTTTATTTCATAAATAAGGGTGGGGGCAGTCCGTATTTGAATTTTAGGTCGGATCTCAATTTTTCCATTTTTATCAATTTTTATACACTAATAGTTCAGGCATCAGTGATTTCTCCTAATGAGGGCGCTGCAATATGAACGTATATGTGATTCACGTTTTACATACAACCTGAGATCCTCTATATTTAGGAATGGCAATGACATAACTTTGATAAAAGTGATGTTTGTTTAAATGTTTTGTAAAATGATTATAAATAATATATTTCAAGTTCAAATAGCGCCAATACCATATGTTATCTTGTCTGAAATCGTTTTTGGGCGGGCGCTTAGTTAATTAATATTAAAGATAGAAAGCTGCGGTTTTTACCAATAGATTCTGTAGTTAATTATTTAGGGCACTTCTGTGGAAATTCTTTTAAATTATTTTTAGTAAAAGTGATACGACTGTCAACTTTTTTCTATAGCTAAAGCACCCCTCACTTCTCTTATGGAAAATTGCTTTCGGCCAATTTTTTAAAAATTTTAGTATCTTGTAGATCTTGACGTTTTGATTAAATGTCTCTATGGGCCCAACTCAATCCTATAACCAGTTTTCAAATATTGATGGTCAAAGTTCAATAACTGAATATTTAGGTAATTTTGTTTTAATTTCAATTTCTTCAATTTTTAAGAAAACTAATCAGCTTATCTTAAACTTGTTTATGGTAAAATTTAGTCAAATGATTGGTCTTTTAAAAAATATGACAATTATAGATACACAGTTTACCAAAAAGTCAGTGGAGCTACTTTATTTTTAAAATGACTATAATATTGAAAACCATTAAACCTCAGTTTTGTTAAATTTCTAATAACTTTAAAACAAACTGCCAGATTTCCTTGAAAAAATTATATACTTTACAGGTCAGTAGTCAAAGAAAAATTGCACTATGTAGAGTATGAAAAATTACATACAGACCCGAATGTAGGGCTTTCAAATCTGATTTTTTTCAAAATCGCCTCAAATGTGTTGCTTTAGCAATACAGTTGTAACAGATTTTCTGCTAAAATAGTAACGCATTTACTTTTATAAATTGATGTAAAATATGGTGTCCGAGAAACATTGTTTTTATATGTCTACAGGGTGTTTCAAATTTTAGGTAACTGCGAGCTATTGAAACAGGGATATGTGGATCAACCCATTAAACTTTTTATTTATTAACCGATTTTTATGAAAGTTTAACTGAATATAGTAATAGTAATTTCTGATTTTCTGACGTATATATTCAAGAGGGCCGACTTCCGGTTTTGCCGGAATTGAACAACAATTTTGATTTTTAAGTGGAATTTTGTTAAATTTCGATTTTACAGATCAAAATACATGCAATCCACTGGCCAAATGGCAATTTGACAGAAATTTCATTTTTTGAGAAAAATATTTTTTCTCAGTGTACTTTGCTAAAATGCATAAGAGTAAGCATATCATTTTATTCGTGTTGAAATGGGCTTCAAGGGGTTACATTAAAAAAAATGAGTTTGGTTAAAAACGGTTGCTGTTCTAATAAAATTATAATAAATCGGACATAAAGTGGTTTTTAATGGAAATAACATTTTTTATGAAGTTATCTTTCAGCTTTAATTGATATTGTAAAATTTTAGCAAACACTGAGAAAAATATTTTATTTTAAAAAAATGAATGTTCTGTCAAATTGATATTTGGCTAGTGGATTGCATGTATTTTGATCCGTAGTATCCAAATGTATCGAAGTATACAGGGTGTTCCATTTAAAAATCAAAATTGAATATATATGTTAGGAAATCAGAAATTACTAGTACTATACTCAATTAAACTTTCATAAAAATCGACTAATAAATAAAAATGTTTAATGACAACTGTATTGCAAAAGCAGCATAATTGAGGCGATTTTGGAAACAATCAGATTTGATAGCCCTACATTCGGGTCCGTATGTAATTTTTCAAACTTTACATAGTGCAGTTTTTCTTTGACTACTGACTTGTAATGTATATAATTTTTTCAAGAAAATCTGGCAGTTTGATTTAAAATTATTAGGAATTTTTCAAAACTGAGGTTTAATGGTTTTCAATATTATAGTCATTTTAAAAATTAAGTAGCTCCACTGACTTTTTGGTAAACCCTGTATATAATTATCATATTTTACTTTCCCGGACCCATCAAAGGGAAAGTAAGGTGAACGAGCAAAAAAAAATCGAGATATCCCCCAAGAAGATTGAAACCATTTCCAGCGCATGGTCTGTCTGTGTGTCCGTGTGTCTGTGTGTAATATTCCCCGATAACTGCCGAACCGTTTGACCAATCAAGCTGAAATTTGGTTTGGAGGGTCGGTGTGTGCCTAGAATACGACCATTAGTTTTTGGTTTAAATTGATACAGTAGAAGGTCCTCAAGACCGACATTGATTAAATATACATGTAACAATTTTTTACCTTTTTTAAATTTTAAGGACAAAGAATACACTTTAGTGCAAAATGTTGTAGTACAAAGTTTTAGAGTATAAAATTCCCTATAACTTTTCTTTAAAACTTTTTTCAGAATTTCCAATAGTTGCGCCACTAGAGGGCGCGTAAAAAATGTGCATGTATTTTTTCTCTAATTTTGTTGATTTTGAGGACAAATAATACACAATTTCCCTACAAGTTTTGTCTTAAGCTTTTTCCAGGATTTCCAATAATTGCGCCACTAGAGGGCGCGTAAAAAATGTACATGTAGTTTTTCTCTAGTTTTTCTTGATTTTGAGGACAAACAATGCATTTTAGTGCAAAATTTTCTTGTTCAAAGTTGTAAAGCATCAAATTTTCTTTAACTTTTATATTTAACTTTTTATCGAATTCCTCAAAGTTTCGCCGCTAGATGGCGAGAAAAATCCACATTTAGGATTTTCCATTTTTTATTTTCCCGGACCCATCAAAGGGAAAGTAAGGTGAACGAGCAAAAAAAAAAATCGAGATATCGATGAAAATATCCATTTTAAGATCCCCCAAGAAGATTAAAACCATTTCCAGCGCATGGTCTGTCTGTGTGTCTGTGTGTAATCTTCCACGATAACTGCCGAACCGTTTGACCAATCAAGCTGAAATTTTGTATGGAGGGGCAGTGTGTCCCTAGAATGCAACCATTACATTTTGGTTTAAATTGGTGCAGTAGAAGGTCCTCAAGACCGACATTGATTAATTGCACATGTAACAATTTTTTACTTTTTTTAAATTTTAAGGACAAACTATACATTTTAGTGCAAAATGTTGTAGTACAAAGTTTTATAGCATAAAATTCCCTACAACTCTTGTCTGAAACTTTTTCTAGAATTTCCAATAGTTGCGCCACTAGAGGGCGCGTAAAAAATGTGCATGTAGGTTTTCTCTAGTTTTTCTTGATTTTGAGGACAAACAATGCATTCTAGTGCAAAATTTTCTGGTTCAAAGTTGTAAAGCATCAAATTTTCTTTAAATTTTATGTTTAACTTTTTATTGAATTCCTCATTGTTTCGCCGCAAGATGGCGAGAAAAATACACATTTATAATATTCCATTTTTTTTAAATTGGAGGTAAATTATGCTCTTTAGTGCAAAATGTTTCAGTGCAAAGTTGTAAAGCATAAAATTCCCTACAACTGTTGTAGGGTAGACGTATTCACCATCAGCTCGCTGTTTTTAATGTGTTCCATAAATTATTGTTATGCTTAGTATTTTGTAATGAAAATAATAATAATAAATAACATATTCTCTACGGTCGAGCCGGGAAAGTTCTGGGGTGATACAGCCGATTTTTTTGACTGAATTTTCCCATAAATTCAAGATAAGCTGATTAATTTTCTTAAAAATTGAAGAAATTGAAATTAAAACAAAATTACCTAAATACTCAATTATTGAACTTTGACCATCAGTATCTCCAAAATTAGTCCTAGGATTGAGTAGGGCCCATGGAGACATTTAATCAGAACCTCAAGATCTTAACATACTAAAACTTTTAAAAAATATTTCAAATATTATAAAGAAACCGCATATTTTTAGTTACTATATTAGGCGAGTTCTCGTCCAAAAACAAATAATTATGTTTTATGGCGCTCTACCCTGTTCTGCGCAGAAAAAAATGGACTAGAGGGTAGGATTACTTAACATTAACCGGAAAATTCTAAAAAAGCAATTTTTACACTTAATCTATTAGAATACAAGCACATTTTCCTTGGGTAATTTTCTAACCGGAATCCACAAAAGTCACTTGGTGTGTGGGCCTCTTAAGGAATATAAAACTAAAGTTAATATTAAATATTTTTTAATAATTATCTTATAAGACTTATTTTTGGTAAAATGGCATTTTACCAAGGAACCAGTCTTATATTACATACTTTTGGACTGAAAAAAAAAAGAAAAATTAAAAAAAACTGTCGGCAATTTAAACCTAGGTCAGCTTGCTTACAAGGCGAGCGTTCTACCGTTGCGAAACACTGACGTTTAAAGATTATTAAATAATTTAGTAATTTAGGCCTAAGTGCGTTAAAGTGGCACTTTGGTCCCTATGCAGGCCATTTCTTTTATCATGTGCTAACATTGCTATATTCTAAACCGTAACAGATACGAAGATCATTAAACGGATAAAATGTTAAATATTTTGGATAACATTAGATGGATCGAAAAAATCTACAGGGACTGTCGCCCTTCTAGAGTTATACAGAGAAAACTAAAAATTCGATATTTGGTTTTTTGCGCTTAGAATTTGTATTTAAAAAAATATGAAAAAATGGTTAAGGAAAGTTTTATTATATCTAAAATTTTCTACAAAAGTGCACTAATAAATCTTTGATACGACGTTTCGTGTCTTAATGGCCATCATCAAGTTCTTTTTTTTAAATACCTGTCTTTCATAATTCAGTGATATATCACACTTGTCCTTCTTACGGAGTTTTATCTGAAATAACTAACAGCATCAGTGGTAATAATTTTTAATTACGGTGCTGTCGTAGTTCTTTTGTAAATTTGTTTTAATTTTGTCAAAATGAATATAACATTATTGTGCATTGCAAATCATAGTAGAAATGAAATACCCAAATTTTATTACAGCGGAAACAGTCCTAGTTATCGACAGATGTTCGAATTTGAGTGAACGACTGTAATCCTTATGTAGTACTTAATTTAGTCTTACATTTAAATGGCCTTATTTTTAAAGATGTATTCTTTTAAAGCATTGCACAGTTGAAACGGCAAGCGTTAACAGGGTAGAACTGACCATTCTTAACGACCTGGATTTATTTTATTTATTTAAAATGTCGAAACTCGACACATTCATAATGTAATTAAAGGTGGCTGAAACTTTTAGCAGGCTTTATAAAAATCATGATGTTTTTAATTTTAATTTTTTTTTCAAGATTATTAAAAAATATTTATGGTGGGACAAGCATTTGAAGAAAATAATTAGGGTAGTTTGTTATTAATAAAATTATTTAAGGATCTTATCAAATTATGGTAGAAGGCAAAACCCAAATTTTGTAACAATCATTTTTATCTTTTTTATTACTTTATTTCTTGTTGTAACGTAAGTACAAAAATTAAAAATTTATTTTCGTGTTTTAATTTATTTGATTTTACAACAAAAAGAAATTAAAAATCTGTAAAATTATTAGAATCACGTCTGGAATTTTTTTTTGCTCGTTCACTAGGCTTTCCCTTTGATAGGACCGGGAAAGTAAGATATTCGTGTACTACTCCAAAATCAAATTATTAGTTATTTTATTTTCTAAGTACAAAATTAAAAATCTATTTTCATGTTTTTTATTTATTTCATGTTGTAACGTTAAGTACAAAAATTAAAAATATATTTTCGTATTTTATTTTATTAATTATTTCATTTGATTTTGCAACAAACAAAGGAAAAATCTATTTTCATGTTTTTTTATTAATTACTTTATTTCATATTGTAATCATGTAAAAATCTATTTTTGTGTTTGTGAAATTGTTAGAATCACGTTCACCTAGTTCCATACAGGGTTGGATACCCTTGACAATTCCTGGAAGGTATTCTACTATAATTTGCAACCTACCAAAAAGGTAATAAATCATAACGATGATTTAAAATTTCAAATCTGATATTGCCTGAATGAATGTTTGTTAAAAATTGTTTTCATAATTCTCAAATCCTAAGTAGTAAATATCAATTTTATCCAAAAAACTTTAATTTGCATGGTGGGTACCGGAAGGCCCAGTCCGATCCTGCTCAAATTCAACAGAGTTCGTCCTTGGACAAAACTAACTTGGTAAAGTGAAAAACGAAACTCGATCGGAGCTTTCATTCAAAAAAGTTACATGTTTACATCCAGACAGACGGACAGACATCCAGACGTCCGGAGAGGTTTTTTTTTCGGACCCAGGGAACTCGGAAAAGTCGAGAAAAGTGATAAAAAGTGGGGTAAGGAATTTTTTTCGCCATCACGAAACTAATACTGAGACTTTTGGGCCTCAGTACCAACCTGACCAAAGTTGCTATTAATGGTTATGAGAGACATTTGGTAGATAAGTTAATTAATCGCCATACACCACTTTTTTCTCCAAAACTAGAGAAAAACCGAAACGTTCGTTTTTCTACACCCACATGGATATTATCGATTCTACGCACACTCTACAGAACGTAGATGTGGAAATCTATCAATCAGAGTTTACATTCAGTAATCCTACATTCAGTAATCCACCACCTATTACGGAAGCTCAAAATCCTTGATATTAGTTTCGTGATGGCGAAAAAAATTTCTTACCCCCACTTTTTATCATTTTTCTCGATGTTTTCGTTTTCCCTGAGTCAAAACAACTGTCGGAATTTTTCAATCTAATACAGAAAAATATTTGTAAAAATAAATAATTCCAATGATGACTTAATAAATGGTACTTCACCAGATATTCATTTAGCCGTAAAGATGCAATAATAATAATAATATTACCTCAAAAATCAAAAGTTAAATATGAATATAACCTGCCCGTGATAGCAGAGTATGCGAACGTTCTCGGTTTGAGATACAAAGTTCCTCGGTTTAAACTCTGTGTCTGTAATCTTTTTTTTATTTTTTTTATATTTTTTAATTTTTCCTTTCGTGGGTTGTAGAAAAAAATATACTGTTCAATTCGTGTGGAATCTCCATATAACACATATAACCCATCAGGGTTGAGAGTAGATTTTAAATGAAACAATGTTTTGAAAAATATATTAAACGACCCAAAAGATAAAACAAGTCATTTGAAAAAAAAATGGTATCTATGAAATCAATTGTTCTGATTGTGACAAAAAGTATGTTGGACAGACAAAGTAGAAGATCTATATAAACTAGGTTTAAAGAGCACATGCCTCATTTTAAATATGGTAGAACAGAGAAATCTGTTTCCGAACATGCTTTTCAACATAATCATAAATTTAGTGTAGATAATGTAAAATTACTTAAATATCTACTAAATCAAAGTTTCCAAATTCAGAATTCACAAACCTGTATATTGATATTAAATTTTAAGATTTGATTATTTCAAATAAGGTCACTAGTATATTTATTTCGGCCCGACCTAGTCCACCATGCGGTCGGAAGTATTAAAGTATTAAATTCATATAAAAAAAATTTAAAAATGTTATTTTGCTTAAAATGACTTTACTTGACGTTTTAAGCCACCTACAACACGATTAAGTGAAAAAATTGTTCATGTCTGTCGATCCGGATGAATGCATGTGGAGGTGATAACTCAAGAACCAGTAGTCCGATTTCAAAAATTCTTTCAATTGTGTTCTTGTGTCTAGGATAGCTAGGAATCCTATTGTTTTTGGAATCTGTACATTTATTATTTATGTTACTCCCATTCTTGGAATATTAAAAAAAGCAAAACTATTTTGTGTAGTTTCAACACAACCCCGGTTTAGAAAAAGATTTCAAGTCACCTATGAAAACCATCAAAAATGTCATTCTGATTACGTCTGTTTAAAAGAACAAAATGTCAACATAGCATTATCTCTATATATTTCATGTTGCGTATAGTTCTTGTGTTTAATGTTAAAGTGAAGTTCTCGGGCCGAAACACTAAAAACATCATGTGTTTTAACCTGTGTAATATTTTTTAAAAATTTAAAAAAATTATTTATAACAAGATATAAGTTGTAGATTTTTCTGTGTAATTTTTTTGTATTTTAATCATTAAAAATCTACTTATAACAAGTTATAAGTTGTAGATTTTTCTGTATATTTTTTTGTATTTTAATCACTAAAACTCTATTTATAATAAGTTATAGATTTTTCTCTGTGAATTTTTTTTGTATTTTAATCATTAAAAGTATATTTATAACAATAAGTTATAAGTTGTAGATTTTTCTTCTATAGCCAAACTTACTAAATTTTTGAACGTGATAACATTTTACAAATATTTATCTAATCTAAACAAATAAAGTCACTATCATACACACGTGACATTATAAAAACAAAGCAAACTATGCGAGGGGATTTACATATATTGCAGGATCTCGTCTTAGCTAAAGATATCATAGATATCATATATACAATTTCGGATCTCAACTTGTTTGAATTTTTAATGAGGATCTCGTTTTATTTAAATTTTATCATTAAAAATTAAATTGATAAAATTTTTCCCCTCTCTTGAATTATGGACCAAGAATAGACTAAAATTAGTTTTTATGCAAAATATACTTCGGAAAGATTTTATCTAATGGTGGATCTCGGGTTGCCCTAATTTTATTCGGATCTCCACTTGTTACAAAAACATATATATATATATATATATATATATATATATATATATATATATATATATATATATAAATACACAAAGGATATATATATATATATATATATATATATATATATATATATATATATATATATATATATATATATATATATATATATATATATATATATATTATATTGGACTAGCTATTCTGAAACTCTTTTCTCTTTTAGGTTAGGTTCCTTTTAAAAAAAAATAATAAACTTTACAAAAAAAATAAAAAAAAACTATAATTTTGGGCGCCTAAAAAATTTTTTCTTCGGTTCTTCTTTTTTACTATTCTATATCCTGTTTACTTTTTCTTCTTTATACACCTCCAACAAATCCAACTTCAACTCTTGCAATCCTCGAATCAGTTTCGTCTATTTATTTCTCCACTATATCTTCCTTCAAAATCCTTCTTAAATTGCTTCTTTTGACCTTATTTTAAACCATCTCCATCATATGCACAGTCTTATTGATCTTTTCGAAAATAAATTTCTGTCTTAAACTTTTGACAATTTTTTTTTTTTTACTTTATTCTTTACTTTAACTTTAACAATAGTTTTATTTGATATGATTTGGTTTTACAAATTTTTTATAATTAACATTTTTTTTATAAAATTATTGTGACAACTCTTTTAAAAATTTATGACAATCCAAAAAAAAATTATTTTACAACCCGTTGTTTATTATTTTTTTTCATTTGTTTTTTCCTCCCCTAACTAGATATTTTTTTTTTTTTATTATCTCTAAATTTAAACGACTAAACACACTAAGATTTTTTCTTTTACTCGTACCACAATTGTTGAGAACTCTTTATTACATTCAATAAAAATAATCTTCTAACAAACATTCTTAAATCAATCTTAACACATTTACATGCATTCACACACACACCTTAAGCTTTTTCATAACCTCATTTTCATTGTCAAACTTACATTTGACAATAACCTTCCACCTTTCCATCACTGTCAACCACAATACATACAAAAACAGAACTAGAACTACCCATATAACTAAAAAACCATATCAAATCCCCCATTATGAATTTTAAACGAATTACATAAATTCTTTAAAATGAATTATGTAAACTATTAACAACTATTACAAAATTAAATAATAACAAATAACATTAAACATACTAATATCAATTTGATAGTCTGTCACTTTTAATTTATATCTTCTCATCTTCAAATTTATACTCATATATCTGCTCTATGTTGAACACTCCTCGTATCATTCCATTTTCAAGTTTTTTTTTTTTAGCACCATTATATTTAATTTTCACTCTGTCGTTTTTCTGAATTCTTATTAAATTTTCTTTCTTCATTTATTCTTCTTTCTATTCTTTTATAACATTTCCAACTTATTTACTTCTATCTTTCCATATAAAATACTATCTTCTTTTCTCTAATATTATCTTGAATTTATTAATTATTTCTTTGCTTATAGCAATTACCCATATTTATTCATATACTTTAATTATAATTCATAATATTTCTTCATTACTCTTCATATTCTTCATATTTTCTTCATATTAATATTTATTCTTTAATTTTTATTATTTTACCGCACTTAATACTAATTTTTTTTTTTTTATTAATTATATTATTTTATCTTCAAGATCCTATTTTCTTTTCTTTATTGCTATTCTTCTTACCACCATCTTCATAATAATTTCTTACATTTTCCCACATTATCCTATTTAATGATTTTATTCCCATACCTATGTCCATTATCAAATTCTTCTATACTTCCTTTATTCCGAATATTATTTCTTTAGTTTTATTCAAACTTCTTCCCACAATAGACTTTAATTATTAATGACACATTAACTAACTTAACTTTAATTTTTTTTTTTTTTTTTTTTTTTTAACTAAACTTCCTATAACTAATTTAAATTTTATTTTATTTTTCATTTCCAGCATTACTATTCCCATATTCCATGTCCTTGCTCCGGTTTTCTTCATTTAAGCCATTAATTTGTCTATTTTTAACTTTTAAATTTGACCTTACGTCTTTTATATCTTTTTTCCATTCGTTTTTTATTTATTTTATAACATATAAGTGTCTTTCCTTTTATTTCTGTTGCAATTTCTTTATCTCTTACTTTATTCTTCTTACTTTCCTTATTATTATTAATTTTATCATTATTAATCTTTTTGAAGTTTCTGTTTTCTTTTTCATTTTTCTGTTTTATGTTTTGTTGTATGTTGCAAGGTCTTTCTATTCTTCTATTCAAAATATTTTTCATATTCACTTGTTTTTTTATTTTATTTATTTCTCCACCTAACTTTATTTCAATTTTACACTTTTCTATATTTTCCCCTATCTTTTGTTCAATATTTTCCATAATCCTTTCTTCTACTTTCTTTATATTTTGTTCCACTTGCTTAGCTATTCCTGCAGTAGGATTTAACCATTTATTTTTCAAAATTGCATTATCTTGTTGACCTAATTTTACTTTCTCTATTTCTTCTTCTATTTTATTATCCGTATAATTCTTTAATTCTTCTATTTTTTTGTTTATGCCTTCATTATTTTGTTTAATTTCTTGACTCTCTTGCTTTGTTTTTTCTAAATTCTTATTCATATTTTCATCCAATTTCTTAATGTTTTTATCCATTTTCTTAATATTTTCGTCCGTTTTCTTCATATTTTGTTCTCTATGTTGTTTTTCTTTATTTAAATTTGATTTGACTTCTTCCCTAACATTTTCTATTTCCTTAGTAACTGACATAATTTCTTGTTTGTATTCTTTTCTATTTTTCAATATTTCATCTTTGAATTCTTTTCTTAATTCTTCGTTTGTTTTCTTTATTTCATTTTTTAACATCTTCATATTTTCTTCAGTTTTCTTACTTGCTTCCTGTATACTATTTTGTAATTTTTCTTCTGATTTCTTACTTGCTTCTTCTGATTTCTTACTTGCTTCTTGTATACTATTTTGTAATTTTTCTTCTGATTTCTTACTTGCTTCTTCTGATTTCTTACTTGCTTCTTCTAATTTCTTACTTGCTTCTTCTGATTTCTTACTTGCTTCCTGTATACTATTTTGTAATTTTTCTCCCATATTCATCATCATTTTCATCATCATCTCCATAATCGTCTCTTGTTCTTTTGTTTTAATTGGTTCTTTTTCTTGCCCTTCCATATTTTCATCAGAATTTTCTGTCACATTATTGGTCTCTACATCTATCATGTCTCCTTGTCCTTCTATATCTTCATGTTGAAACTCCTCATCAACAACTATATCTTCTTCTCTTATAGGGTTTCTTCTTGTATTCCTTCTTGTTTCCATTAATTTTTTTTTTTTTTAAAAAAAAAAAAAACACTAACACTTAGCACTTCTATTGATAACTATTAAATTTTGTTCTACTAAAATAATATTCTCCCCCCGTATAAATTTATTTTATCCCAAATGTCAACTTTAATTTAATTTGAAATGTCAAATACTGTCAAATTAAAATACTGTAAAACAAACCGATGTAAAATTTAATAATTCTAATTTATATCCTAAACAACGTTAAATTTCAATCACTCAAATATCATTGGTTTCAAATAAAAAGGTTAATTTCAACAATTGTGCTACAAAATAAAATTAAAAATCTTACCAATTTTGATAATACTTCCGAATGAAAATGATGTGGAATTTCTTCTAAATCTGCCCCACGTTGGGCGCCAATTTATATTGGACTAGCTATTCTGAAACTCTTTTCTCTTTTAGGTTAGGTTCCTTTTAAAAAAAAATAATAAACTTTACAAAAAAAATAAAAAAAAACTATAATTTTGGGCGCCTAAAAAATTTTTTCTTCGGTTCTTCTTTTTTACTATTCTATATCCTGTTTACTTTTTCTTCTTTATACACCTCCAACAAATCCAACTTCAACTCTTGCAATCCTCGAATCAGTTTCGTCTATTTATTTCTCCACTATATCTTCCTTCAAAATCCTTCTTAAATTGCTTCTTTTGACCTTATTTTAAACCATCTCCATCATATGCACAGTCTTATTGATCTTTTCGAAAATAAATTTCTGTCTTAAACTTTTGACAATTTTTTTTTTTTTACTTTATTCTTTACTTTAACTTTAACAATAGTTTTATTTGATATGATTTGGTTTTACAAATTTTTTATAATTAACATTTTTTTTATAAAATTATTGTGACAACTCTTTTAAAAATTTATGACAATCCAAAAAAAAATTATTTTACAACCCGTTGTTTATTATTTTTTTTCATTTGTTTTTTCCTCCCCTAACTAGATATTTTTTTTTTTTTATTATCTCTAAATTTAAACGACTAAACACACTAAGATTTTTTCTTTTACTCGTACCACAATTGTTGAGAACTCTTTATTACATTCAATAAAAATAATCTTCTAACAAACATTCTTAAATCAATCTTAACACATTTACATGCATTCACACACACACCTTAAGCTTTTTCATAACCTCATTTTCATTGTCAAACTTACATTTGACAATAACCTTCCACCTTTCCATCACTGTCAACCACAATACATACAAAAACAGAACTAGAACTACCCATATAACTAAAAAACCATATCAAAATATATATATATATATATATATATATATATATATATATATATATATATATATATATATATATATATATATATATATATATATATATATATATATATATATATATATATATATATATATATATATATATATATATATATATATATATATATATATATATATATATATATATATATATATATATATATATATATATATATATATATATATATATGTTTTTGTAACAAGTGGAGATCCGAATAAAATTAGGGCAACCCGAGATCCACCATTAGATAAAATCTTTCCGAAGTATATTTTGCATAAAAACTAATTTTAGTCTATTCTTGGTCCATAATTCAAGAGAGGGGAAAAATTTTATCAATTTAATTTTTAATGATAAAATTTAAATAAAACGAGATCCTCATTAAAAATTCAAACAAGTTGAGATCCGAAATTGTATATATGATATCTATGATATCTTTAGCTAAGACGAGATCCTGCAATATATGTAAATCCCCTCGCATAGTTTGCTTTGTTTTTATAATGTCACGTGTGTATGATAGTGACTTTATTTGTTTAGATTAGATAAATATTTGTAAAATGTTATCACGTTCAAAAATTTAGTAAGTTTGGCTATAGAAGAAAAATCTACAACTTATAACTTATTGTTATAAATATACTTTTAATGATTAAAATACAAAAAAAATTCACAGAGAAAAATCTATAACTTATTATAAATAGAGTTTTAGTGATTAAAATACAAAAAAATATACAGAAAAATCTACAACTTATAACTTGTTATAAGTAGATTTTTAATGATTAAAATACAAAAAAATTACACAGAAAAATCTACAACTTATATCTTGTTATAAATAATTTTTTTAAATTTTTAAAAAATATTACACAGGTTAAAACACATGATGTTTTTAGTGTTTCGGCCCGAGAACTTCACTTTAACATTAAACACAAGAACTATACGCAACATGAAATATATAGAGATAATGCTATGTTGACATTTTGTTCTTTTAAACAGACGTAATCAGAATGACATTTTTGATGGTTTTCATAGGTGACTTGAAATCTTTTTCTAAACCGGGGTTGTGTTGAAACTACACAAAATAGTTTTGCTTTTTTTAATATTCCAAGAATGGGAGTAACATAAATAATAAATGTACAGATTCCAAAAACAATAGGATTCCTAGCTATCCTAGACACAAGAACACAATTGAAAGAATTTTTGAAATCGGACTACTGGTTCTTGAGTTATCACCTCCACATGCATTCATCCGGATCGACAGACATGAACAATTTTTTCACTTAATCGTGTTGTAGGTGGCTTAAAACGTCAAGTAAAGTCATTTTAAGCAAAATAACATTTCTAATTTTTTTTTATATGAATTTAATACTTCCGACCGCATGGTGGACTAGGTCGGGCCGAAATAAATATGCTAGTGACCTTATTTGAAATAATCAAATCTTAAAATTTAATATCAATATACAGGTTTGTGAATTCTGAATTTGGAAACTTTGATTTAGTAGATATTTAAGTAATTTTACATTATCTACACTAAATTTATGATTATGTTGAAAAGCATGTTCGGAAACAGATTTCTCTGTTCTACCATATTTAAAATGAGGCATGTGCTCTTTAAACCTAGTTTATATAGATCTTCTACTTTGTCTGTCCAACATACTTTTTGTCACAATCAGAACAATTGATTTCATAGATACCATTTTTTTTTCAAATGACTTGTTTTATCTTTTGGGTCGTTTAATATATTTTTCAAAACATTGTTTCATTTAAAATCTACTCTCAACCCTGATGGGTTATATGTGTTATATGGAGATTCCACACGAATTGAACAGTATATTTTTTTCTACAACCCACGAAAGGAAAAATTAAAAAATATAAAAAAAATAAAAAAAAGATTACAGACACAGAGTTTAAACCGAGGAACTTTGTATCTCAAACCGAGAACGTTCGCATACTCTGCTATCACGGGCAGGTTATATTCATATTTAACTTTTGATTTTTGAGGTAATATTATTATTATTATTGCATCTTTACGGCTAAATGAATATCTGGTGAAGTACCATTTATTAAGTCATCATTGGAATTATTTATTTTTACAAATATTTTTCTGTATTAGATTGAAAAATTCCGACAGTTGTTTTGACTCAGGGAAAACGAAAACATCGAGAAAAATGATAAAAAGTGGGGGTAAGAAATTTTTTTCGCCATCACGAAACTAATATCAAGGATTTTGAGCTTCCGTAATAGGTGGTGGATTACTGAATGTAGGATTACTGAATGTAAACTCTGATTGATAGATTTCCACATCTACGTTCTGTAGAGTGTGCGTAGAATCGATAATATCCATGTGGGTGTAGAAAAACGAACGTTTCGGTTTTTCTCTAGTTTTGGAGAAAAAAGTGGTGTATGGCGATTAATTAACTTATCTACCAAATGTCTCTCATAACCATTAATAGCAACTTTGGTCAGGTTGGTACTGAGGCCCAAAAGTCTCAGTATTAGTTTCGTGATGGCGAAAAAAATTCCTTACCCCACTTTTTATCACTTTTCTCGACTTTTCCGAGTTCCCTGGGTCCGAAAAAAAAACCTCTCCGGACGTCTGGATGTCTGTCCGTCTGTCTGGATGTAAACATGTAACTTTTTTGAATGAAAGCTCCGATCGAGTTTCGTTTTTCACTTTACCGAGTTAGTTTTGTCCAAGGACGAACTCTGTTGAATTTGAGCAGGATCGGACTGGGCCTTCCGGTACCCACCATGCAAATTAAAGTTTTTTGGATAAAATTGATATTTACTACTTAGGATTTGAGAATTATGAAAACAATTTTTAACAAACATTCATTCAGGCAATATCAGATTTGAAATTTTAAATCATCGTTATGATTTATTACCTTTTTGGTAGGTTGCAAATTATAGTAGAATACCTTCCAGGAATTGTCAAGGGTATCCAACCCTGTATGGAACTAGGTGAACGTGATTCTAACAATTTCACAAACACAAAAATAGATTTTTACATGATTACAATATGAAATAAAGTAATTAATAAAAAAACATGAAAATAGATTTTTCCTTTGTTTGTTGCAAAATCAAATGAAATAATTAATAAAATAAAATACGAAAATATATTTTTAATTTTTGTACTTAACGTTACAACATGAAATAAATAAAAAACATGAAAATAGATTTTTAATTTTGTACTTAGAAAATAAAATAACTAATAATTTGATTTTGGAGTAGTACACGAATATCTTACTTTCCCGGTCCTATCAAAGGGAAAGCCTAGTGAACGAGCAAAAAAAAATTCCAGACGTGATTCTAATAATTTTACAGATTTTTAATTTCTTTTTGTTGTAAAATCAAATAAATTAAAACACGAAAATAAATTTTTAATTTTTGTACTTACGTTACAACAAGAAATAAAGTAATAAAAAAGATAAAAATGATTGTTACAAAATTTGGGTTTTGCCTTCTACCATAATTTGATAAGATCCTTAAATAATTTTATTAATAACAAACTACCCTAATTATTTTCTTCAAATGCTTGTCCCACCATAAATATTTTTTAATAATCTTGAAAAAAAAATTAAAATTAAAAACATCATGATTTTTATAAAGCCTGCTAAAAGTTTCAGCCACCTTTAATTACATTATGAATGTGTCGAGTTTCGACATTTTAAATAAATAAAATAAATCCAGGTCGTTAAGAATGGTCAGTTCTACCCTGTTAACGCTTGCCGTTTCAACTGTGCAATGCTTTAAAAGAATACATCTTTAAAAATAAGGCCATTTAAATGTAAGACTAAATTAAGTACTACATAAGGATTACAGTCGTTCACTCAAATTCGAACATCTGTCGATAACTAGGACTGTTTCCGCTGTAATAAAATTTGGGTATTTCATTTCTACTATGATTTGCAATGCACAATAATGTTATATTCATTTTGACAAAATTAAAACAAATTTACAAAAGAACTACGACAGCACCGTAATTAAAAATTATTACCACTGATGCTGTTAGTTATTTCAGATAAAACTCCGTAAGAAGGACAAGTGTGATATATCACTGAATTATGAAAGACAGGTATTTAAAAAAAAGAACTTGATGATGGCCATTAAGACACGAAACGTCGTATCAAAGATTTATTAGTGCACTTTTGTAGAAAATTTTAGATATAATAAAACTTTCCTTAACCATTTTTTCATATTTTTTTAAATACAAATTCTAAGCGCAAAAAACCAAATATCGAATTTTTAGTTTTCTCTGTATAACTCTAGAAGGGCGACAGTCCCTGTAGATTTTTTCGATCCATCTAATGTTATCCAAAATATTTAACATTTTATCCGTTTAATGATCTTCGTATCTGTTACGGTTTAGAATATAGCAATGTTAGCACATGATAAAAGAAATGGCCTGCATAGGGACCAAAGTGCCACTTTAACGCACTTAGGCCTAAATTACTAAATTATTTAATAATCTTTAAACGTCAGTGTTTCGCAACGGTAGAACGCTCGCCTTGTAAGCAAGCTGACCTAGGTTTAAATTGCCGACAGTTTTTTTTAATTTTTCTTTTTTTTTTCAGTCCAAAAGTATGTAATATAAGACTGGTTCCTTGGTAAAATGCCATTTTACCAAAAATAAGTCTTATAAGATAATTATTAAAAAATATTTAATATTAACTTTAGTTTTATATTCCTTAAGAGGCCCACACACCAAGTGACTTTTGTGGATTCCGGTTAGAAAATTACCCAAGGAAAATGTGCTTGTATTCTAATAGATTAAGTGTAAAAATTGCTTTTTTAGAATTTTCCGGTTAATGTTAAGTAATCCTACCCTCTAGTCCATTTTTTTCTGCGCAGAACAGGGTAGAGCGCCATAAAACATAATTATTTGTTTTTGGACGAGAACTCGCCTAATATAGTAACTAAAAATATGCGGTTTCTTTATAATATTTGAAATATTTTTTAAAAGTTTTAGTATGTTAAGATCTTGAGGTTCTGATTAAATGTCTCCATGGGCCCTACTCAATCCTAGGACTAATTTTGGAGATACTGATGGTCAAAGTTCAATAATTGAGTATTTAGGTAATTTTGTTTTAATTTCAATTTCTTCAATTTTTAAGAAAATTAATCAGCTTATCTTGAATTTATGGGAAAATTCAGTCAAAAAAATCGGCTGTATCACCCCAGAACTTTCCCGGCTCGACCGTAGAGAATATGTTATTTATTATTATTATTTTCATTACAAAATACTAAGCATAACAATAATTTATGGAACACATTAAAAACAGCGAGCTGATGGTGAATACGTCTACCCTACAACAGTTGTAGGGAATTTTATGCTTTACAACTTTGCACTGAAACATTTTGCACTAAAGAGCATAATTTACCTCCAATTTAAAAAAAATGGAATATTATAAATGTGTATTTTTCTCGCCATCTTGCGGCGAAACAATGAGGAATTCAATAAAAAGTTAAACATAAAATTTAAAGAAAATTTGATGCTTTACAACTTTGAACCAGAAAATTTTGCACTAGAATGCATTGTTTGTCCTCAAAATCAAGAAAAACTAGAGAAAACCTACATGCACATTTTTTACGCGCCCTCTAGTGGCGCAACTATTGGAAATTCTAGAAAAAGTTTCAGACAAGAGTTGTAGGGAATTTTATGCTATAAAACTTTGTACTACAACATTTTGCACTAAAATGTATAGTTTGTCCTTAAAATTTAAAAAAAGTAAAAAATTGTTACATGTGCAATTAATCAATGTCGGTCTTGAGGACCTTCTACTGCACCAATTTAAACCAAAATGTAATGGTTGCATTCTAGGGACACACTGCCCCTCCATACAAAATTTCAGCTTGATTGGTCAAACGGTTCGGCAGTTATCGTGGAAGATTACACACAGACACACAGACAGACCATGCGCTGGAAATGGTTTTAATCTTCTTGGGGGATCTTAAAATGGATATTTTCATCGATATCTCGATTTTTTTTTTTGCTCGTTCACCTTACTTTCCCTTTGATGGGTCCGGGAAAATAAAAAATGGAAAATCCTAAATGTGGATTTTTCTCGCCATCTAGCGGCGAAACTTTGAGGAATTCGATAAAAAGTTAAATATAAAAGTTAAAGAAAATTTGATGCTTTACAACTTTGAACAAGAAAATTTTGCACTAAAATGCATTGTTTGTCCTCAAAATCAAGAAAAACTAGAGAAAAACTACATGTACATTTTTTACGCGCCCTCTAGTGGCGCAATTATTGGAAATCCTGGAAAAAGCTTAAGACAAAACTTGTAGGGAAATTGTGTATTATTTGTCCTCAAAATCAACAAAATTAGAGAAAAAATACATGCACATTTTTTACGCGCCCTCTAGTGGCGCAACTATTGGAAATTCTGAAAAAAGTTTTAAAGAAAAGTTATAGGGAATTTTATACTCTAAAACTTTGTACTACAACATTTTGCACTAAAGTGTATTCTTTGTCCTTAAAATTTAAAAAAGGTAAAAAATTGTTACATGTATATTTAATCAATGTCGGTCTTGAGGACCTTCTACTGTATCAATTTAAACCAAAAACTAATGGTCGTATTCTAGGCACACACCGACCCTCCAAACCAAATTTCAGCTTGATTGGTCAAACGGTTCGGCAGTTATCGGGGAATATTACACACAGACACACGGACACACAGACAGACCATGCGCTGGAAATGGTTTCAATCTTCTTGGGGGATATCTCGATTTTTTTTTGCTCGTTCACCTTACTTTCCCTTTGATGGGTCCGGGAAAGTAAAATATGATAATTATATACAGGGTTTACCAAAAAGTCAGTGGAGCTACTTAATTTTTAAAATGACTATAATATTGAAAACCATTAAACCTCAGTTTTGAAAAATTCCTAATAATTTTAAATCAAACTGCCAGATTTTCTTGAAAAAATTATATACATTACAAGTCAGTAGTCAAAGAAAAACTGCACTATGTAAAGTTTGAAAAATTACATACGGACCCGAATGTAGGGCTATCAAATCTGATTGTTTCCAAAATCGCCTCAATTATGCTGCTTTTGCAATACAGTTGTCATTAAACATTTTTATTTATTAGTCGATTTTTATGAAAGTTTAATTGAGTATAGTACTAGTAATTTCTGATTTCCTAACATATATATTCAATTTTGATTTTTAAATGGAACACCCTGTATACTTCGATACATTTGGATACTACGGATCAAAATACATGCAATCCACTAGCCAAATATCAATTTGACAGAACATTCATTTTTTTAAAATAAAATATTTTTCTCAGTGTTTGCTAAAATTTTACAATATCAATTAAAGCTGAAAGATAACTTCATAAAAAATGTTATTTCCATTAAAAACCACTTTATGTCCGATTTATTATAATTTTATTAGAACAGCAACCGTTTTTAACCAAACTCATTTTTTTTAATGTAACCCCTTGAAGCCCATTTCAACACGAATAAAATGATATGCTTACTCTTATGCATTTTAGCAAAGTACACTGAGAAAAAATATTTTTCTCAAAAAATGAAATTTCTGTCAAATTGCCATTTGGCCAGTGGATTGCATGTATTTTGATCTGTAAAATCGAAATTTAACAAAATTCCACTTAAAAATCAAAATTGTTGTTCAATTCCGGCAAAACCGGAAGTCGGCCCTCTTGAATATATACGTCAGAAAATCAGAAATTACTATTACTATATTCAGTTAAACTTTCATAAAAATCGGTTAATAAATAAAAAGTTTAATGGGTTGATCCACATATCCCTGTTTCAATAGCTCGCAGTTACCTAAAATTTGAAACACCCTGTAGACATATAAAAACAATGTTTCTCGGACACCATATTTTACATCAATTTATAAAAGTAAATGCGTTACTATTTTAGCAGAAAATCTGTTACAACTGTATTGCTAAAGCAACACATTTGAGGCGATTTTGAAAAAAATCAGATTTGAAAGCCCTACATTCGGGTCTGTATGTAATTTTTCATACTCTACATAGTGCAATTTTTCTTTGACTACTGACCTGTAAAGTATATAATTTTTTCAAGGAAATCTGGCAGTTTGTTTTAAAGTTATTAGAAATTTAACAAAACTGAGGTTTAATGGTTTTCAATATTATAGTCATTTTAAAAATAAAGTAGCTCCACTGACTTTTTGGTAAACTGTGTATCTATAATTGTCATATTTTTTAAAAGACCAATCATTTGACTAAATTTTACCATAAACAAGTTTAAGATAAGCTGATTAGTTTTCTTAAAAATTGAAGAAATTGAAATTAAAACAAAATTACCTAAATATTCAGTTATTGAACTTTGACCATCAATATTTGAAAACTGGTTATAGGATTGAGTTGGGCCCATAGAGACATTTAATCAAAACGTCAAGATCTACAAGATACTAAAATTTTTAAAAAATTGGCCGAAAGCAATTTTCCATAAGAGAAGTGAGGGGTGCTTTAGCTATAGAAAAAAGTTGACAGTCGTATCACTTTTACTAAAAATAATTTAAAAGAATTTCCACAGAAGTGCCCTAAATAATTAACTACAGAATCTATTGGTAAAAACCGCAGCTTTCTATCTTTAATATTAATTAACTAAGCGCCCGCCCAAAAACGATTTCAGACAAGATAACATATGGTATTGGCGCTATTTGAACTTGAAATATATTATTTATAATCATTTTACAAAACATTTAAACAAACATCACTTTTATCAAAGTTATGTCATTGCCATTCCTAAATATAGAGGATCTCAGGTTGTATGTAAAACGTGAATCACATATACGTTCATATTGCAGCGCCCTCATTAGGAGAAATCACTGATGCCTGAACTATTAGTGTATAAAAATTGATAAAAATGGAAAAATTGAGATCCGACCTAAAATTCAAATACGGACTGCCCCCACCCTTATTTATGAAATAAACATGAAATACACATAGAAACAAGGCGAGATCCGATTTGGATCTCGTCTTGTAAAAATGGATCTCCACTTGTATACTAAATATCACCAAATGATCTCATCTTGTATCGAAAATATATCTATATATATATATATATATAGTTCCGAATGATATAAATTTTCAATAGAAGTGCGGCGGCATGTTTGATGTGTGGCTACACGTTCATGCAAAACCGTGCAAACCAGAGTTTGCACAAACTAAATCTTTAGCAGAGCGACGATTCCGAGAGTCGTACTTTTTGGTATGTACGGTATACAGTTTTGCCGGCTACACGTAGAGACTTAACTGTGCAAACTGTTTGCGCATACCAGGCTCGAAGGAAAGCATGTACGTCTGGCCGGAGCTTCACTTGATGGGGTAGGCCTAAAGTTTTTTTCAGCGCCCCCCTTTAGCTGTATGTGAGCCCCCCTTGAAAACATTTAAATTTTTTTAAATTTATATGGCTTTGGGTAAACAAGATGCATATACTGTGAAAATTTGAAGACTCTAGCTTAAACGGTTTAGCTGCTAGAGCGGTGTGACAGACGGACGAACGGACACGCGAGTGAGAGCAATAGGGTTCCGTTTCGACCCTTTGGGGTACGGAACCTAAAAACGATGAATTTTTAATCAAACTGTATATCTAAAATTTTTATTTAATGTAGTAGAACTTTACCACACCTTGTAACTCGTTATTTTGACCCCAACTCATATAATTTGTTAAAATGAGATTTTTAAGCAGAAATCTAAAATATAAATATATAGAGTGTGCCATTTAAAAAAGAACTGTCTGTGTGAATCTTATATAGTTCTTAAAATTAAATCGCGATCCGTGAAACTTTTGTACAAATAAGATTCAGAAGTGGTCAAATATAATTAATGATACTGTACCGGGTAACTTGTTATGTCAACCCATTCTTTATCTCAGTTATTATAAAAAATAAAAAATAGTTATTTGTATGCCTAGGCCGCGAAATACTTTTTTGGCGGACCGAAAGAAAGATTATGGCCGAGGCCGCTTGCGACCGAGGCAAGATATTTTTCGTGCATAAATATATTATTACTTTAAAATCAACAGCAGTTCAATTTCATTAACAGAATTACAGCTGCTATGGAAATGACAGTATTTGAATATACAAAATATTTTGACAGTTCTTGACAAAATGCAAATATGTCTGACATTGATAGTGATATTTCAGTATCTTGTTGCTTTACTTCTAGAGTAAATACAAGTAATAATACAAACTGTACAATTACAATTAATATTTATCTTGAATAATATTTGTTAATTTAAAAATTAATACTGTGTTTAATAAAAAATAATAACATTGTTAGTGTCGTATTGTATAAATGTGAAATTTGAAAGTGACCTTTGCTTTTTCGGCCGTTACCATGGGCAACGGCTGCGAAATTGAATTTTGCGGCCGCTGTGGAGATCGCGAAGTACTCACTTCGAGTACGATTGCTCGAAAAAGTTTTTGAAAGCCTTTACAGTTTCATATGTAGTTTATAAAACTTGATAGAAAATGTTTTTTGAAATTACACACACATATTTTTATAATTTTAAATTCTCCTGGAATAGCTGATTTCAGTATACTAAACACTTGAGGTCTAAAGTAAATAGGTAGTTAAAGAATTACAGGGTCTTTGAGTTTTAAGTCATTTTTACGTCAAAACGATTGAATATTTAACTAAACGGCTTACATGTTACTATCTAGACCTTTTAGCAATATTCAATGATCGTATATAAAATCATATACAAGGTGACCAAATAATGAAACTTATGAATTTTTGATCACCTCTTTTACTTTTTTTATAACGCAGAAAATAACCGGTAAAAAGTTAGGATAGGGACATGTAAGCTGTTTTGCCAAATCCGTAATAGTTTTGTTGACACAGAAAACACCTAAGGTTTAAACATTGGTCATTTTTAACACCCTGTAATTCTGTAAATATGTAATTTACACCCCAAGGATTATACTATATGGAAATCAGGTTTTTAAGGAGAAAATTTCACACCGCCATTTTTAAGCCAATCAGAGTCTTATTTTTTTGTTTGGTTACCATGGTAACCCAAAAAATTTCCGGAAATTTTCATCCTCCAGAGGTGGAAGTCTGTAAGGGTATTGAATTTTTTCGTTAACGAGTTATTCATTTGTTAGTTTTCCGTCAGTGACGAATAATCCGTAGTCTATCTCATACAGATGAAGGTAGCGCATTTGGCGTTTTCCTAATTTAAATATAATACTTATAATATTTTGATTTATTACAACTCTCATTATGTAAGCCCAAAATTAAACTATTTACGAGTCTCACGAGAAATTAACATTTCCTCAATTTTCAGATATTGACAGTATGTAAACTCTGCCTAACATACGTCAGTAATTTTCATTTTGAATGAAAACATAGTAAGTTATGAAACTCGGTAGTGACGGATTTTTGCTAACGAATTTTTTCGGTAGCTCCCACAGAATTATATTACATAGAATGCTAATGCTATCTCTTAAATTGAAGCAGCACGCGACGAATTTGAACCTTCTGAGTTGCGCAGTATTGTCCCCAGCAGGTTGCATTTTCGAACAAGCGTGTGTTCGCAGTTTAAATTTACGACGGACAGGGGCGGATTAAGCTTACATTTTTAATCAGTACATGTTATAGATGGATAAAACCATGAACAAATATAATGAAACAGAAATTGTTTAATAATTATTATTTTCTATTATGAATGCAGTCTTAATACCAGTATTAATGTTTTCCAAAATCATTTTATAGAATTGTTTACTTACTTGAAGTAGCGTTGGGTCACGAAATTACCATACAAGCACTCACAGTCTTTTATTTGCTATTATTACCCTAGTTATTTGTCCAAATAGTAAACCAAACTTAGAGCTGTGCTTAATAAATCAAATTTGCACTAAGAACTCCGCACTTAATACTTAATAATCACAAAGGAGAGCGGGAATATGAATACGGAATACGGATCTGGACGCTTGACAATGAAATCAACATGAAGTTTACAGTGTTGCCATAGTATTTTGAAATGTAAGTAGATTTCCTGATTTTAAGATTTAAATACAAATCAGGAAGTCTTCAACAACAATACCAAATTCATATATATTGGCATCACTGCAACTAAAAAATAGTTAAACTGCGCATGAGCAGCATTGTCCCGTAGACAACTCTTGGCACACTTTGGCCTATGGAAACTGCTATACCTTTAGCTATCTAGAAATATATTAAATTATATATATCTGTGGTAGCTCCAACCCAACCGATCATTTTTATGCTAGCTAACGAATTTTAACCTTTAAATACAAATGTCAAAAATGCGTATCGGTGGATAAGTGTTTTATAAATTATTTTAATAATTCAGAAAGTTGAGTTGAATATACGTAAGATAATAATTAGAAAGAATTAGTAATTTTAAAAATAATTTTTTATATAATAAAGTATGTATGATTGAATTCAATATTATTGATTAGGGTAAATTTAAATGTACGACTTAAAGGTTTTTCATAAATATATACCTGCAAAATAAAGAAGTACTTTGGAAATTCAAATAACAAATGGTAGTTCCAGTTTAATATACAATGTGTCCACTTAAGTTCGCACCATATTATTAATTTTACCAAAAAAAGTTATTTCCCATAAAAAGTTCAGCATTGTCTAAAACATAAGATACAACCATCAAATAATAAGTTTTTTGACTCGTATACGAGGTGAGTCAAAAAATATAAATTTGGCTCAAGAGTAAAACACGCTTATTTTAAAAAATATAGAAAAATGTTATTTAGAAAACTTGTTTGGATACAATATTTACCTATAAATCTAAAATCACCTCCTCCTATCTGAAAACAATATTTTTTCAAATTTTTTTCTTGTAGAAAAGTTCGAAGTGAATTGATCCATATAAAATTAGTTTACACACATTATTAAACCTATTTATTGGCTATTATTTGAAATAATGATTTTACCTAGTTTAATATGCAATTACAGAGTAAAATACTAATTTAGCATAAAGAAAACACATAGTTGTGTATCTGTTTAAAGTATATTTAAAAAATAAGCATATTAAACTAGATTAAATTTATTATTTTAACTAAAGACCAATAAATGAGCTTAAAATAATTTGTGGAAACTAACTTTATGTCTCAGTTCACTTCGAACTTTGCTACAAGAAAAACATTAAAAAAAATATTGTTTATAGATAGTAGGCTATGATTATATATTTGGAGATAAATATTGTTTTTAAAGAAGTTTAATAAACATCATTTTTCTGTATTTTTTTAAGTAATCGTACTTTTACTCTTGAGTAAAATTTATATTTTTTGACGCACCTCGTATGCGACTCAAAAAATCTATTATCTGATGGTTGCATTTTCAGTTTTAGATCTTGCAGAACTTTAACGAAAAATAAGATTTTTTCGTAAAACTAATAATAAAAAAGTTTCCCATATATGTTGTGAACTTAAGTGGACACATTGTATATAATATAAAATGTGAAATAGCTAAAAGAGACTACAGAGAAGCTTAAAAATCGACCGAGGTATTCTTTACGTTTGTTTTAACATGAAAAGACATATTATACACACGGGCAAGATTGGATAAGCAATGGCGTCGTCGATGACTTTATGATTTGTTATTAGCCATGTCTAGGAACAAAAGTTATGTGTGTGTTTCACTGTACTTTTTATTACTCCACTTACTCCAGCTTAAAGGCCCCCATACCTGTAGCAGCCATTTTCGTTGATTTAATTAAATCTATCCCAACAGCGATCAAGACGGGATCTACATTTCGTCGTTCCGGAACAAAAATGACACAACTCAAAAACAGGAATTTTTCAAGAGAAGCATTTTAAAGATTATTTTTAATTTAAACTTAAATAATTTCGCCTCCATGAAAAAGTATGGAAAATGCAATTATATGGGTTAGAGTAATTAGTAGTAGTTGTATTTTAATTAGTGATTAAGTAAATTAATGATTGTATACATCGGAAAACGTGAGCAATTTTTTTCAAAAATAGTTTGAGTTGTGTCACTTTGTATATTTATTTGTAAAAATCTGATGTGGCCACCACATGACCTCTCGCCATGTTTGAATCAAAAATTTACACGGTGGCACAAAAAAGTATGAAAAAAATTTACTTTTTTGTAAATCTGGCAACAATGGCAAAAGTTTCTAAAATTTTAATGGGATGAAAATAAACTATAGGGTATGCAAAATATATGTGTAAAACTTTATTGCCGTTTTGTATAATAATGGCGTCATCACCCATAGCAAGTGCCTCTTCCGGTTGTCCGATTGACACCAAAATCTAATCAGATCTAATCTAGGGTATAAGAATCGTGTATGCAAAATTTCAAATTTTTTCATTTAGTAGTTTTTGAGTTATCGTTACTACAACATCCATCCAAACACACACACACACACACACACACACACACACACACACACACACACACACACACACACACACACACACACACACACACACACACACACACACACACACACACACACACACACACACACACACACACACACACACACACACACACACACACACACACACACACACACACACACACACACACACACACACACACACACACACACACACACACACACACACACACACACACACACACACACACACACACACACACACACACACACACACACACACACACACACACACACACACACACACACACACACACACACACACACACACACACACACACACACACACACACACACACACACACACACACACACACACACACACACACACACACACACACACACACACACACACACACACACACACACACACACACACACACACACACACACACACACACACACACACACACACACACACACACACACACACACACACACACACACACACACACACACACACACACACACACACACACACACACACACACACACACACACACACACACACACACACACACACACACACACACACACACACACACACACACACACACACACACACACACACACACACACACACACACACACACACACACACACACACACACACACACACACACACACACACACACACACACACACACACACACACACACACACACACACACACACACACACACACACACACACACACACACACACACACACACACACACACACACACACACACACACACACACACACACACACACACACACACACACACACACACACACACACACACACACACACACACACACACACACACACACACACACACACACACACACACACACACACACACACACACACACACACACACACACACACACACACACACACACACACACACACACACACACACACACACACACACACACACACACACACACACACACACACACACACACACACACACACACACACACACACACACACACACACACACACACACACACACACACACACACACACACACACACACACACACACACACACACACACACACACACACACACACACACACACACACACACACACACACACACACACACACACACACACACACACACACACACACACACACACACACACACACACACACACACACACACACACACACACACACACACACACACACACACACACACACACACACACACACACACACACACACACACACACACACACACACACACACACACACACACACACACACACACACACACACACACACACACACACACACACACACACACACACACACACACACACACACACACACACACACACACACACACACACACACACACACACACACACACACACACACACACACTAACACTAACACACACACACACAGACATCATCGCGAAAATATTAAAATCGTATTCTAGGAACCCTAAAACGTGTTTATCCATTGAAAACTCACTACCCAATTTTTAGCATGATTCCTATACCTCTCTTATCTGAAGGGCGAGAGGTAAAAATTATACGAGCAATAACAATAATACAAATCAAAATAAAGAAGTTTATTAGCAATTTTAAATAGAAAAAAAATATTAATTGATACACCAAATGTTTCTATACATTATTAGAATTAAAGAACAAACATGTTTATATTATAAATTTTGATAAAACTGACTGTACATGTCGGGTATAAGTTTCTTCTCTACTAAAGTTAATAAGCCCTTTTTTTATTGCCAGGAATGCCTACTTTACTGATGTAAGCTTTTTACCTCTCGCCCTTTAGATAAGAGAGGTATAGGAATCATGCTAAAAATTGGGTAGTGAGTTTTCAATGGATAAACACGTTTTAGGGTCCCTAGAATACGATTTTAATATTTTCGCGATGATGTCTGTGTGTGTGTGTGTTAGTGTGTGTGTGTGTTAGTGTGTGTGTGTGTGTTAGTGTGTGTGTGTTAGTGTGTGTGTTTGGATGGATGTTGTAGTAACGATAACTCAAAAACCACTGAATTAAAAAATTTGAAATTTTGCATACAGGATTCTGATACCCTAGATTAGATCTGATTAGATTTTGGTGCCAATCGCACAACCGGAAGTGGCAGTTGCTATGGGTGATGACGCTATTACTATACAAAACGGCAATAAAGTTTTTCACATTTATTTTGTATACTCTATAGTTTATTTTCGCATCATTAAATTTTTCAAAAGTTTTGCCATTGTTGCCAGATTTACAAAAAAGTAATTTTTTTTCATACTTTTTTGTGCTAACCTGTAAATTTTTGATTCAAAAATGGCGAGAGGTCATGTGTTGGCCACATCAGATTTTTTCAATTCTATTTCATTCTCATGTAAAATGGAAATCACACAATATCTCGTAGCCCTGGCTATGGCTTTCTTTTCGGTAGCTAATTCATAAATATTAACTTCTGTGTATTCCTTTTGATCATAGTTATTTTTGTAAAATAATTTACTCAAATTATTTTTCTCCACTTTTAGAATTTTTGCCTCGGATATTTTGAAACGATCCGTATTGGTATCTTTCATGACGATACTTAAGCCAATGTCCTCCGCAGCAGCTTTGAAATCATAAATATCATTGTTGGTGACTTCAATCATATTGTATGGCTTACCCGTATTTTTGCGCAACGTATAAGTGAAACATACTGTTCAGGAGTATAAATGGGGCCTTCTTTTTTAGCTCGAGTAATTTGCTGCTCTATAACGGAATGAACATGATCACCCTCATTTTGACTATGACCACAGAGAGGTATCTGTGGGTAATAGACTTAATCCAGAAGAATTGTGAAACGGCATATAAGTACATTGTTAATACGAACTGGTTTTTCTGCTGCCCACCGCAGTTGTCGCTGTAAAATATTACTTTCAGTCTCTCAGAATCTTCATCTACTTTATAGTTCACTCTAAGCGATTTAAGATACTCTAAAATACAAGAACCAATCTCATTTGACCCCCTATTAGCTTCACCTTCATGCCACAAAAAGCTCTGCACGGCTTTTGTTTTCAAATCGTAGACTGCTTGAAGATCGCAAACAGCTACTACAACATTTGGATCTGTAGATTCTCTATCTTTCGTTTTTTCATTTCGAGACAACTTTGCTTGTTTTACGTGTTTATTGTATCGATCTTCTATGGCAGTTTTTTCGTTGTCCCTGGAAAGCGAGTATTTAATACATAATTCGCATTGATCCTTTTTTGGAAAAATAATGCTATATTGAATTATTCTTTAAAAATGTTTGAATACATCACGTAGGTGGCAAAAGGTCGATTATTTGCAATGCATTCTTGCTTGTAGTCTCTATGAAGATCCGCAAGTGATTTGCTGCTCTCAATGTATTCTTTCGTAGACGTAGAGCGGCAATAATGGCTAGGAATTCTAGGTATTGACTGAATGTGTTTTCTAACTTCTTCCTTTATGCAGTCATCAACTTTACGGTGGTTGCCGTGTTTGCCTCTTTCGTCTGTTGCTAAAACCCCCAATTGTCCTGAAGTACGTTTCGCTGCTACAGTTCGTATCACACGATCACTAATAGAAAGAGTAATCTTAAAAAATATTTTACATACTCTTATCTTTAGCGCATTTACAGTGAAATAAAACGCCTGATTGTTTTTGCAACAGCTACCGTCTTTAATATAGCGATACTTTGGTTGTATCTCTTGTGTACTCTTGACAATAAACTCTCGCTGTCGTTGTAAGGACTGAAGTCCCCAATAATTTTTAAAAATAGCCTGTCGATCATTTTCTACAATTTTATTGAAACATTTTAACCTGCAGTTGTCTGTACACGGTGGCAGCAGCTTTCTATTTTCAAATTCTATCTTACTTTTTGAAGTAGACACATAAGAATCTCCAAAATTTCTTGCTAATTTAGCAATATTTTTTTTCCATATTTCGGGTCTAAGTAACCGTTTTTTACCTTTTTGCTTAATTGTGCATGGATTCTTAACTGATCTCTTTAAGGTAGTCTCAAGTGGAAGACGATTTTCTTCATATTCGTCGTCGTCTTCGTTATTTGCTACATTGTCGCCACTGTCACTATCATTTGAAGACGTTTTAGAAATGTAATGAGGATCTGCAACACTATCGTCGGAGTCAAAGTCAACGTTATCTTCTTGAATATTTTGATTCTGAGTTTCTGTAAATAACAAAAAATTAGGTTATTAGTAAGATCATTAAAAACCGTATTGAATAATTGGTAAAAACTAACCTCTCTGTTGTTGTAAAGTCACCCTTTACACCCTCTACGAGGTCTTAACTATTATATCTAGGGTATACTATATTATTATATTGTTTATATTATATTTTATTGTTATAACATTTTTCCACGTGTATTCAATTTCACAATTTAGTTCTCATTGTATTATTTTCTAATTCTATGAAAAAGCTGACTTTCGGTTTCTAGTTGCAAAGTGCACTATGAAATTGTTGTCTCGTTTTGATTGGTTAAAAGTGGTTACGTACAAGGCGTCAGTCATGTGACTAGGGTCGCTAATAAAACCGAAAGTCAGAGCTAATTCGTGGTCACTTTGGTCACTTTTGTCATTTTGGTCATTTTGTTCATGCTTCTTTTATTCGCCGATTTGATCATTTTTATTTAGTCATTGTTCAGAAATTACATTGTTATCTAACCTAACTCAAAATCCTGTTAGGATATATATATGAAAATACGAAAATAAAGTAGTGAAAAGTGATCTGCTGTGTTAGTTACTCGCCCTTTAACGCCTCATAAAAATTGGCAATACAACTGTAGTGTTTATAATATAATAGTGCTAATTGTGTACTACTAGATATACTTGTCGTTGTAGGAGATATTTGTTGATTTTTGAAAACTGTCATGAAAAAAAATACTACCTTTCATATTGTAATTTTTCAAATAATTCTTATCCGAAAAAGGTAATAAAAAGTTGATTCAAAAAAAAAGCTTTCCTTATTAAATTGATAACCAAGATTTTACATTTGTGGCGACCGTGACAGGACTCTATTTTGGTTTAAATGGATAAAGCAAGGAAAGCAAGAACAGCTTTGAGGTCAGTTTTCTCGAAACAGTATGAAAGTATCAGTTCCATGGTTGCTGATAAAAGAAGTTTGGTCGAAGTTAAAGCTGTTTATAGAGGATTAGAACAAGGGTATGAAGGAATACATAATTTAGATACTGAAATTTTCGATCTGATGTTAGAACAGACCGTTACAGAAGCAGAACTAGAGGAAGAAACTATTTCTGCAAGTGAGTACCTCTTTAAAATAAATATCATGAGAGAAAAGATGTCTATGATCGAAAATAAGACGTTAGATGATGCTGCATCTCTAAATAGTAATTCGTCACAAATCGGAAGATTCAGACTTCCAAAAATTGAGTTAAAGAAATATGGTGGTGATTTAGGCGAATGGCTTCATTTTTGGGGATTGTTTAAGAAGGTACATGAAAATCATACCATTCATGTTGAGGAGAAGTTTCAGTATTTAATTCAATCAACGTTTCCTGGATCTAGAGCAAGACTTGTTGTAGAGAGTTTTCCCCCTACATCAGAAAACTACGGCAAAGCAGTAGAAGCACTTAAATCTCGTTTTGGTCGTGAAGATCTCTTAATAGAATTTTACGTCAGAGAGCTGTTAAATTTGGTAACGACATCTACAGTTTCCTTGGTTTCCCTGTATGACAAACTGGAATGTAAATTAAGAGCTTTAGAGTCGTTGGGAGTAGCTACAGACAAATGTTCGTCGATGCTTTTCCCACTTGTTGAGTCGTGCCTTCCCGAAGAATTGCTGCGTATCTGGCAGAGAAGTAATAATACAGGCAACTCTATAGTTAACTCTAAAGATAAATTGGAAAGTCTTATGAATTTCATTCGAGGTGAAGTTGAAAATGAAGAAAAAGTGTCTATGGCAATGGCTGGAATTGGTTCTGCAATGTCCAAAAAGAAGAAAACCTTGGAGAAAAAAGAAAATACGCCCACTGCAGCTGGACTTCTAACTCAGAGTAATAATGTATTTAATTGTATTTTTTGCGGAAGTAATAAGCATAAAAGTCATATTTGTTCAGATGCTAATAAGATGACACTTGAGGCTAAGAAACAATTACTTGTTGATAATAATTGTTGTTTTATATGTTTTAAAGTAGGTCACACTACCAAAAGATGCAGATTTTATATTAGATGTAGTAAATGCAATAAAAGGCATTTTTTGATAATGTGTCCACAATCGAATGAAAAAACGGGCAAGCAATTTAATGTTCCTAAGCCATCAAGTGAAAACTCAAATAATTTATGTGTTTCTCAAGAAATATCTCTGGCTAGCCTTACTAGTTCTCATAAAGTTCTTTTACAGACATTTTCTGTCATTTTAAAGGGTAGTAATGGAGTTGAACCTCAGGGTAGGGCCATAATAGATACTGCAGCTCAAAGGTCTTATATTTTAGCTAAAACTGCAGTTGAATTAGATTATCCTATTTTGAAAAATGAATCAATAGTTCATACATTATTTGGTAATTTGCAAACTGAAGAGAAAATACATAATTCTTATATGATTCATTTAAGAAATTTAGAAAACTCCTATGCTTGCAATTTCATAACTTTGGATCAACCTAAGATTTGTGGAGAGCTTCAAGCAGTAAGTCGTGGTCCATGGGAATCCGAATTACTTGTCCAAGGAATAACTTTGGTAGATAACGATTCTTTAGAAATTAATATTTTGATTGGTGCGGACGTTGCCGGGAAGTTATTAACAGGTAAAGTTGTTCAATTAGCTTGTGGGTTAACTGCTGTTGAAACTCTTCTAGGATGGACTTTAATGGGTAAATATAGGGTACCAGAAGTTGAAAATGAAACTCAGACTGAGTCCACTATATTTGTAACTTCTATGTTTACAGGTCAATTTAGTATAACGGATTTATGGGAACTAGATGTGTTAGGTATTACGGATCCTTTTGATAAATCTAAGGAAGAGTTAGCTAAGGCAACAGTCGAGCATTTTAAAAAGACTGTTACTCGAGATATTAGTGGTAGATACATTGTTCATCTTCCGTGGGTAGAAGGTCATCCAGTTCTACCAACTAATTATTTTCTAGCTTTACGTAGACTTGATTCTATGATAAAGAAATTGGAAATGGAAGGTTATAGGTCTGGTTATGATGATGTGTTTAAAGATTGGCTAAATGAACAGATTATTGAAGAAGTTCCCAATGAAGAGTCGAGTATTTACGGACATTATTTACCCCATAGGCATGTTATCAAGGAGAATAGTACTACGAGAATCAGGCCGGTGTTTGATGCTTCAGCGCATGAGAAACACTCTCCGTCTCTTAATTCATGTCTAGAGAAAGGTATCAATTTATTGGAACAAATTCCTACAATTCTTTTGAAATTTAGAATGAAAGCTATTGTAGTGATTGCAGATATTAAGAAAGCATTTTTACAAATTTGGCTCGATCCAAGAGATCGCGATTTTTTAAGGTTTATATGGAGAAATACTGAAGGTGAATTAAAAGTTTTCAGACATTGTAGAGTAGTTTTCGGGGTTACAAGCAGTCCTTTTCTTCTAGGTGCTGTAATTCAATTTCACTTAGAACAATATTTAATTGATGCTTTTAAGAACATCACTAATGATACTAATGACTTGGAACTTAGTGGTTTTGTAGAGCAACTTAAAAGTAGTTTCTATGTTGACAACTGTGTAACTAGTGTAAAAAATCAAACTGAGCTTTCGCAATTTATGACAATTGCTAAAAATGTCATGTGGGATGCCAAATTTGACCTCAGAGGATGGGAGTACACGGAACCTCTTCTTCCTTTAAATTGTAATAATTTATCAAATGTTCTGGGTTTAGTTTGGGATAGGAGAGAGGATACGCTATCTATTTGTTGTAATAGTTGGAAAAACGTTAATTTTAAGAAAATTACTAAACGTACTTTGCTATCTATGGCTCACAGGGTGTTCGATCCAATAGGTTACACTTGTGCAGTTACGTTATGTCCGAAATTACTTTTGCAGCGTACTTGGCAAGATAAATTAAAATGGGATGAAGAGTTAAGTGATGAAATAAAATCAGTTTTCATAGAATGGGTTGAAGGACTTTCATTTTTAACGCAAATTAGGATACCTAGATACTTTTCTGCATTTGGAAGTGGTAAATGGTTGGATGTTCAGATTCACACATTTTGTGATGCTTGTCAAACATCTTATGCTGCTGCTGTTTTTCTCAGAATTTTAACTGAATCGGGTCCAGTTATTCAGTTAATTCAAGCTAAAGCTAGAGTTGCATCTATTAAGAAAAAACTTTCTATACCAAGGTTAGAACTAATTTCAGCTACAATAGGGTCACGTCTTGGAATGTCTATAGAAAATGTTAACGTCGTTAAAAATGCTAATTATTTCTATTGGTCCGATTCATCCACAGTTATTGCATGGATTAATAGAAATGAACAGTGGTCAGTTTTTGTCAATAATAGAGTGACAGAAATTTTAAAATTAACTAAAAAAGAACAGTGGCATTTAGTGCCTGGTTCCATGAATCCTGCAGACCTACCTTCGAGAGGATGTTCAGCTAAAAGGTTATTGAACTCTAGGTGGTGGGAAGGACCTGATTGGTTAAGATTGTCACCTGATTCATGGTCACCCGAAGTTGTAAATTTTAATGAAATTGATATTGCTGTTGAGATGCGAAAAGGTGTTAGCTCGTGTTTATATACACAAACTAATTCTAGTTGGTATTGTCGATATTTTTCAAAGTTTTCTAAAACAGTTCGAATGATCAGCTGGATTTTACGTTTTATTTACAATTGCAGGTATTCTAAAAATCGTCGTTTCGGAGAATTATCTTCAACTGAATTTGAGGAAGCTGAGTTGGTTATTTTCAAATTAATCCAGCAGGAGTCTTTTCCTAATTATGAAAAGAACAATGCCCTTGCTAATCTACATCCCTTTAAAGATGAAGTTGGTATTTTGAGAATAAAAACAAAACTTATTAATCGTGAAGATACATTTGATTTTCGTTGTCCTATTTTATTGCCTTCTAAGCATACTTTTATTTCTAATTTAATTATGGAGCAACATATTAAATCTTGTCATGTGGGCGTACAAGGTTTGCTGAGTTTAATCAGAGAGAGATACTGGATTTTAGGAGGTCGACGTACTATACGATCAGTGATTACTAAATGTATCCGATGCAAAAGGTTTTCAAATAAAAATTTAGATTCAGTGCCATCGGCTCTTCCTGAGAATCGAGTTAAAGATGCTAAGGTTTTCGAGGTAGTAGGAATAGATATTGCAGGACCTTTGTATTTACAGGGCAATCAAAAACATTGGATAGCTTTATTTACTTGTGCGGTATACAGAGCGATACATTTAGAGCTGCTGTCATCTTTATCAACTGAAATATTTTTGCAAACTTTTCGTCGTTTTGTTGCTAGAAGGGGACGTCCTAAGATTGTTTACAGTGACAATGGTTCCAATTTTGTAGGAACGGCTAACGCTCTTAAAGAAATCGATTGGAGTCGAATTTTAAAATACTGTAGCGTAGATAAGATAGAGTGGCGATTTAATGTTCCAACTGGTAGTTGGTGGGGAGGTTTTTGGGAAAGGTTAATCCGTATATTGAAAGATTTATTACGTAGAACTTTAGGTAAGGCTTCACTGAATTTTGAGGAAATGTTAACAATTTTGTGTGAGTGTGAAGCTGTTATCAATAGTAGACCACTAACATATATGTCTGATTCGTCGCTAGAGTTGGTTCCATTGACGCCTTCTATGTTTATACAGGACTTGACAGATGTTCGTGTTCCAGACTGTGACTTAATTGAATCTGAACAACTGACTAGACGTGCAAAATACAGGAAAAGATTATGTGAAGAATTAAGGAAAAGGTTTAGAGTCGAATATTTGGGCCAGTTAAGGTATACTCAAACGGCAAAGGTAGGTAAACATTTAGAAGTAGGTGAAATAGTATTATTAGGTTATGATAACGCTAAAAGAATCGACTGGCCTTTAGCTCGTATTATTGAAGTCATTCCGGGTAAAGACAAAGAGATTAGGTTGGTTAGAGTTCATACAAAAAATGGAGAACTTTTAAGACCTATTCAGAGAATTTTTCCATTAGAAATAAAGTCAGCTGAAACATCTGAACAAATTAAAACTTATAAGAAAAATTCAAAATCTGATGATAAAGTTGAAAATGTTAAGACTCAAGTTGAAAATGTTAAGACTCGGAGTGGGCGTCAAGTAAGAAAACCTAATCTGTTTTCATTTTAGGTATAATTTTACTATTATATTTTGAAATAATTTATTAGTTTACGTATGTTACAATTTTATTGTTGTTACCATTTCTGACATGTAAATGAAAATTGCAAGTGGGGAGTATATGTAGTGTTTATAATATAATAGTGCTAATTGTGTACTACTAGATATACTTGTCGTTGTAGGAGATATTTGTTGATTTTCGTTGTCCTATTTTATTGCCTTCTAAGCATACTTTTATTTCTAATTTAATTATGGAGTGGTGTCAGGTGTGGGGTGGTTTTTGTGTTTAATCCCAAGCGAAAATCTCCGTAAAAGTATTAAATACATCGAAGTTCGTGTTGGGACACAGCCACCTATATTCAAAAAGCCAAAGGCGTTAAGGTGCTAATAGTAAAGGAGTCAAAACTAACTCAGTATAAAATCCGAAAGGGTGAAACCCAACAGCCACTTGTACTTGCCACATTTTCCGAAAATTCTGAGTTACATTCTATCGTTGCCAATTCAAGTATATGCCGTGTACGGTTTGACATTGTCAGTAGGTATCTAAAAGTAAAATACACTAACGTTAATTAAAAATAATAGATCCATAAAACTATAAAATTTAAAACAAGTTCAATGTAAAATAATTCAGATAATAAGGACACTACTTACCTTAACGGTCTGTTTTTGAAAAGTTTCAACAGGAATAGTGGCACAACTCAAAATATGTCATTTTTCTCGGAAAAAATGAATACGCACTCCACGTTCGTTAGAGCTCTTTTCCGCAAACATAAATAGTAAAATTAGTATAGAAGAAAGATGACACTATCGCCCTCACTCGGCCAATATTGCAAATTAAGTTGGGTCGTTTTTCTTGGCTATAGTGTTGATTGAGATAATTCTCTTTATGTACATAACTCGAAATCACGGTTTTTTTAATTGTGCCAGTTTTCTTCCGGAACGACGATTTGTGTAAAGATGACAATCAAACAGATTTAATACATCTTTTTTTAGTAACAATACGTATCTAAAGACAGCGTCTACAACTACTCTTTACACTTGTCTAAAGACAGCAATCTAACACATGTATTTCTTTTTTAAGTATTTTTCTTTTTTGCTTTTTTTCCAAACATATTTTTTACGTGTTTCCTTTTTGTTCTTTTTTACCTCTCGCCCTTCAGATAAGAGAGGTATAGGAATCATGCTAAAAATTTGGTAGTGACTTTTCAATGGATAAACACGTTTAGGGTCCCTAGAATACGATTTGAAGTGTGTGTGTGTGTGTGTGTGTGTGTGTGTGTGTGTGTGTGTGTGTGTGTGTGTGTGTGTGTGTGTGTGTGTGTGTGTGTGTGTGTGTGTGTGTGTGTGTGTGTGTGTGTGTGTGTGTGTGTGTGTGTGTGTGTGTGTGTGTGTGTGTGTGTGTGTGTGTGTGTGTGTGTGTGTGTGTGTGTGTGTGTGTGTGTGTGTGTGTGTGTGTGTGTGTGTGTGTGTGTGTGTGTGTGTGTGTGTGTGTGTGTGTGTGTGTGTGTGTGTGTGTGTGTGTGTGTGTGTGTGTGTGTGTGTGTGTGTGTGTGTGTGTGTGTGTGTGTGTGTGTGTGTGTGTGTGTGTGTGTGTGTGTGTGTGTGTGTGTGTGTGTGTGTGTGTGTGTGTGTGTGTGTGTGTGTGTGTGTGTGTGTGTGTGTGTGTGTGTGTGTGTGTGTGTGTGTGTGTGTGTGTGTGTGTGTGTGTGTGTGTGTGTGTGTGTGTGTGTGTGTGTGTGTGTGTGTGTGTGTGTGTGTGTGTGTGTGTGTGTGTGTGTGTGTGTGTGTGTGTGTGTGTGTGTGTGTGTGTGTGTGTGTGTGTGTGTGTGTGTGTGTGTGTGTGTGTGTGTGTGTGTGTGTGTGTGTGTGTGTGTGTGTGTGTGTGTGTGTGTGTGTGTGTGTGTGTGTGTGTGTGTGTGTGTGTGTGTGTGTGTGTGTGTGTGTGTGTGTGTGTGTGTGTGTGTGTGTGTGTGTGTGTGTGTGTGTGTGTGTGTGTGTGTGTGTGTGTGTGTGTGTGTGTGTGTGTGTGTGTGTGTGTGTGTGTGTGTGTGTGTGTGTGTGTGTGTGTGTGTGTGTGTGTGTGTGTGTGTGTGTGTGTGTGTGTGTGTGTGTGTGTGTGTGTGTGTGTGTGTGTGTGTGTGTGTGTGTGTGTGTGTGTGTGTGTGTGTGTGTGTGTGTGTGTGTGTGTGTGTGTGTGTGTGTGTGTGTGTGTGTGTGTGTGTGTGTGTGTGTGTGTGTGTGTGTGTGTGTGTGTGTGTGTGTGTGTGTGTGTGTGTGTGTGTGTGTGTGTGTGTGTGTGTGTGTGTGTGTGTGTGTGTGTGTGTGTGTGTGTGTGTGTGTGTGTGTGTGTGTGTGTGTGTGTGTGTGTGTGTGTGTGTGTGTGTGTGTGTGTGTGTGTGTGTGTGTGTGTGTGTGTGTGTGTGTGTGTGTGTGTGTGTGTGTGTGTGTGTGTGTGTGTGTGTGTGTGTGTGTGTGTGTGTGTGTGTGTGTGTGTGTGTGTGTGTGTGTGTGTGTGTGTGTGTGTGTGTGTGTGTGTGTGTGTGTGTGTGTGTGTGTGTGTGTGTGTGTGTGTGTGTGTGTGTGTGTGTGTGTGTGTGTGTGTGTGTGTGTGTGTGTGTGTGTGTGTGTGTGTGTGTGTGTGTGTGTGGGCGTGTAACTACTGAATACAAAAATTTTGCATACAGGATTCTGATACCCTAGATTAGATCTGATTAGATTTTGGTACCAATCGCACAACCGGAAGTGGCAGTTGCTATGGGTCATGACGCCATTATTATACAAAACGGCAATAAAGTTTTACACATATATTTTGTATACCCTATAGTTTATTTTCATCTCATTAAAATTTTCGAAACTTTTGCCATTGTTGCCAGATTTACAAAAAAATAATTTTTTTTCATACTTTTTTGTGTCAACCTGTAAATTTTTGATTAAAAAATGGCGAGAGGTCATGTGCTGGCCACATCAGATTTTTTAGTAACTAGCTCAATGAATCCCTTATTTCTCAATTTCTTTTTTAAATTCCCTTTTTACCTCTCGCCCTTCAGATAAGAGAGGTATAGGAATCATGCTAAAAATTGGGTAGTGAGTTTTCAATGGATAAATACGTTTTAAGGTCCCTAGAATACGATTTTGATATTTTCGCGATGATGTCTGTGTGTGTGTGTTAGTGTGTGTGTGTGTGTGTGTGTGTGTGTGTGTGTGTGTGTGTGTGTGTTAGTGTGTGTGTGTGTGTGTGTGTGTGTGTGTGTGTGTGTGTGTGTGTTTGGATGGATGTTGTAGTAACGATAACTCAAAAACTACTGAATAAAAAAAATTGAAATTTTGCATACAGAATTCTGATACCCTAGATTAGATCTGATTAGATTTTGGTGCCAATCGCACTACCGGAAGTGGCAGTTGCTATGGGTGATGACGCCATTATTATACAAAACGGCAATAAAGTTTTACACATATATTTTGTATACCCTATAGTTTCTTTTCATCTCATTAAAATTTTCGAAACTTTTGCCATTGTTGCCAGATTTACAAAAAAATAATTTTTTTTCATACTTTTTTTGTGTCAACCTGTAAATTTTTGATTCAAAAATGGCGAGAGGTCATGTGCTGGCCACATCAGATTTTTTTTAAATTTTTTTATAAATTACCACTTCAAAAATTACTTTTCTTCCCGACCAACTGACACAGATTGTTCAAAGAATAATAAAAAACTCGTAGTCGTACCACAATCGTATAATTAAGAATCTTAATCTATATGTTATACTTGTTTAAAAAATTTATATCTTGATATGTGTGTTTTTTAATGATACAAAGTACGATGTCCGTTCTTCCGCTGACCGAAACGGGTTATAGTCTTGAAAAATCGCGCAGTAATTTTTCCTCTCCCATCTTCTAATTAATTTTGTGTCAAACGCGCTACCTTTTTATCAGTGTGTGTTACAGATTATGGAAAATACGTCACTGATGGAAACTAAGAAATGAATAACTCGTTAACGATTAAATTCAATACCCTTACAGACTTCCACCTCCGGGTACCCTGGACGAAATTAATAAGTGGAAATTTTTATGTCAAAATAATGACCTTTGTAATGGGCTTGATTCATATAAGACTTTTTGTTTACTTTTTGTGCAAATCAAAATTTAAACAATTACTACTTCTTTTGTTTTTTTTTTAAATTCCTTTATTATTAATTACATCTATTAAATGTTTTTCAAAATCAATTAAAAAATCTTCTTTCTTCAGTGGTGAGTAAGAGGACACTCGTATTAACTAAATGTCTATGCTTAAGTAAATAAATATAATATTTTGAAACAATTCGGTTAAACTTAACTTTACAAATCCGAGAAAACTTGGAAGACACATTGAGTAAATTCTTCTGTATTGTACTAAATAGATTAATAAGTTTTATAACAAATTTTGTTGCTTTTCATGTAGTGAAAACGGAATTTTTGATAGTTCACCATATTATCATCTGTTATCACCAAATTATAATTTTTGATGATAAGTGTTGTTGCTTTTGAACTAGACAAAACTGTTTTTCTCTAGCTCGTCTAATTTATTCGGAAATTATTTTAAATGTATAATGCAATATTGAGAAATCATTAGACAGTCTTCTATGACCTTATTATCACCAAATTAAATTTTTTTTTAGCAAATTTTGTTGCCTTTCGACCAGTGAAAAGAACATTTTTATACCGAGTCTAATTTTCTTCGAAAATTATTTTACGTGGGAGCATGTAAATTTGTTATTTCAACAGATGATCATGTGTTATCTCATTATCACCAAAAAATAAAATTTTATAGAAAAAATTTGTTACCATTTTGCAAATTCGTCTATTTTTCCTAAATCTACTCAAGCCTACGATCTGTATTTTGTATTTGTATTTAATTTGCCATTTAAAGCTCACAGTTAAGATTTCGGATTTTTCCAGTTCTTATAAATTACAACTAAAATTACTTATATGACCAGTATTTACTCATAAGGGGATAAATATACTACTGATAAAATAATAATAAAGAAAAACATTCTTAAAACAGGTTGACTTTTAGATTAATCGAGTCCTAGAGGAAACAGTTGATAAAATAGAAAAGTCTTGGAACGTTTCTCGCGGTCACATCGAAAAGATTTATAGTGCAGCGACGGCTATTTTAGGTGTCACGTCTGGTTACATAGAAGAACTGATCGGCCACGTAGAAGCAAAGATAAAAGTTTTGGAACAAAAACTTCGAGAAATAGCAGCAAAACGTACTAAAGAAGTGGCGAGGATGTATTACGATTTTAAGAAAACGGTTGAAGCAGAAGCCAAGAAAAAGAAATAATCAAACATTTATCAGTTAACTAATTGTTAACATGTTAAACATTAAAAACAAAATAAAAAAATTGTAACTTTTTTCTGATCATTTTGGTCTGATTACTTTAATTACCAATTTTGTGGGATATTTATGTTATTTTTAAATGCCCAATTTCCACCGTAACGCTAGATTGGATGCGAGTGCCATTTAAAATCGATTAAAATGCACCTACTCGATTGTTTGTCTCACTAAATTCTGTAAGCAGTATGTTAATTTTTAACGGGTGTTAAATTTAAATAATTTTAACATATATTGCTATTCTGCAAAAAATATATTTACGTATATGTTAAAAGTGAACACATTTAACGTGCTGGTAAGAACTGTTAAAAAGTAGATTACATGAACAAGATTTCAAAAAAAAAAGAAGAAAAATTGGTTTTGAGGTTAAGTTAAATAATTTTGATTAGAGAGTTATCGAAGCATTCAAATAGAGGCCGCCTTTAATAAAAGACCCTGTAATAAAAGATCCCTTAAGGTGGTTTTAAAATTGAACTATCGAGCGACATGTGCTTGAAACAGATGATGTGATTGACATTTATTTGAGTTTTGTTTTGGGTTATGTTATGGTCATTTAACACGTTTTTTTGTTGTTTTTGTAATCTAAAAAATAGTAGTTGAGCTGTGTTTTAATTTATTTTTAATAAATTTTATCTTATGGAGGAACAATTAGAAATTGCCATGATATTGGGAGCTGGAGATGAAGACATAGAGCTTCTGCTTCTTCATAATATTATTGGAGTGATTAATAATGAGCCCAATAATGGAGTTCCATTTAACATAGACAATTATACTGAAGAACAAGTGAAAACAGATTTTCGTTTTTTGAGGAATGATATAATTAGATTAAGGAATGCGCTTCGAATTCCAGAAGACATAGTAACTGAAAATGGAAATAGAACTGATGGTTTGTTAATACGCTTTTGATAAGATAGAAATAGTTAAAACTATTAATATTCTGTTTATAGGTTTGACAGCGTTGTGTATGTTGCTTCGACGTCTATGCTACCCTAATCGTTTGGCTGATTTAAAAGATATGTTTAATTGTTCGGAACAGTCTTTATCACAATTTATTAAAAAAAATTTCCGAATTTATTGTGAACACTCATGGGCATCTTTTGGAGCAATTGGCGTCTCACCAGTGGCTAAATGTTAACAGATTTAGACAGTATGCACAGGTATATACCTATGATGTTTTAATACTAATATTAATATTATTAATATTACTCTTTTGTTTTCAGTCGGTTGTAGACATGGGAGGGGCAATACCAAATTGTTCGGCCTTCATTGATGGTACCATCAGACAAATTTGTCGTCCTGGAATAGACCAAGAGGAATATTATTCAGGACATAAAAGAGTGCATTGTTTAAAATACCAATCTTTACTGACCCCTGATGGACTAATAATTAATTTAATGGGAGCATGGCCTGGAAGGCGCCATGATGCTGGAATGTTCAGGGAATCACATGTGTATCAACAGTTGGAGCAAAATTGTATGCTACCTAATAATGAAAATTTTGTACTATTTGGGGACCAAGCTTATTGATTAAGACCTCTACTTTTATCACCATTTCCGGGGCAACCTGCAAATTTGGTGCCGCATGAAGTAGCCTTCAATGCTAGCATGAAAGTACTTCGTGTGGCGGTGGAATGGGGTTTCCAGAAAGTGGTCAGTCAATTTGCGTTTGTTGATTTTAAAAAAACCAAAAGCTTTTGTTGACTGATGTAGAACATTTGTATAAGTGTGCAGTCATCTTGACTAACTGTCACTCCTATTTATATCGAAACCAAACAAGTGAATATTTTAATATACAACCACCAAATTTAGAAATTTATACAGGTTAAGTCAAGGATACTAGAAAGACCAGGATAAGAAACATTTATCATGGGGTTGGTCTGCTAGAAGTCCGCAATGATGTCACGGATGAACAGTGTGCAGAAACATATTTTCGTTTAACGTTCAGTTCTGACTGCACACCGTTTTGTTCTCTCCCACCAACTTTTCATGATGATCGCAGGCGTCAATCAGGCCGTTGTTATGCACAGCGGTAAATAGACAGTTTCTTATCTTGGTCTTTCTAGTATTCTTGGCTAAAATTTATTCACACCCTGTATATTGTAATTTGAAAATCATAAATAAATGAAAATGTTTATTCAAAATTTTATTTTTATTTTTACCCCGAACAACAAACTACACTAAAATACACACAAAAGATTTATTTTTTTAAATCGTCAACTAAAGAAATTAATTTCAAGATTACTTCTTGTTGGGATTCGAACATTTTTTTGTAATGTTCGCTTTCTAATTGAAACTTTTTTTCTGCCAAAGTTGTCAATCTCTCACTTTCTGCAACTTTTCTCTCCTCTATATTTAACCTCCTTTCTTCCATTTCCAGTTCCCTTTTTTGTTTTTCTTTGAGGTAATCTAAACCAGATCTCCTCAGGTATGTTGTTCTTTTTGCTCTTGTTTTTATAGGGCCTAAAAATTATGCATACTATACTAACACAGCTCATTTTTACAGAATTATATTTTGTAATTCTCTATGAAGAAAACTAATAATTCAAAAATATTAAATAGAAAAACTTAAGAACAGAAGTCATACTTACCCAAAACATTTTTAGAGATCGGAACTATTTTTTTCGTTGGTGTTTCTTCTACTTGCGTGCTTTCTTGGGTGCTTTGATCAGCCGCAACAGAATGTGAAGTGCTCGGAACATTCTCTTTATTGTGGATATCCTCGTAAATATCTTCCTTTTGTAGAGAAGTATCTTAAATGTTGTCAACATTTAGGTAGGTATAGTTTAAATACAATAAAATCTTTAACTTACCAGGAAAACAATCTTCTATATTGACTTTAGAGTTTGTACCATAGTCTTTAGAGTTTGTACCATAGTCATGATCAATATCGATATGGCCAGCAACCAAATTCTCTTGGAAAAAATTGACAGCAATGCGATTTCTTATATTTTTCCCTTCTTCAGAATGTATCTTTTTTATTTTCTTGTTTTGGTGTTTCATATTTTTCATTTCCTTTTCTTCTTGAACTAAATCCCTTATTTCCTGAAGAAGCACGTCCTTCTCTGAGTAGGGTTCTTCAATCCCTGAACTGCATAAGTAATAAAAAATTATTATAATATAATTTGTTAAAAGAAATGGGTACCTATTTAATAGTTAATGAAACAAACCTTTTTTGATTACTTTTTTCTTTCTCAGACCATTGTTCAAGCAGTAAGGATGTATGCTGGCGAATTGTTTTGACGCTAAATAATTTTTTTGTCAATTGTAAAAGACTTGTTTTGATTTCTTACCACATCCCACTTGTTGAAAAAGGATTCCTCGAAACTACTTCCCTCAATAAAACTATATCGTCCTCATAACTGAAACGAAGACGCTTTCTTTCCCCTTCGGCAGTCATCCTTTTTATTTAAAAAAAAAAACAACAAAACTGAAAAATTCTTATATTGTGCAAATAAACACGATGCACAAGAACGTTTTGACGACGCCTTTCAAAAAATTAAACATACGAAATGACAGTATTGACATCAAAATATGACAGAATGACAGAAAAACTGTCAGGATAAGATAACTTTTATTAGAAGACACCTCTCCTTTATTTAAATAAAGTACGGGAAGCCTATATTTTATTAAAGACGACCTTAAAAGATGTGGTGAATGCGCATGCGTATATGTCAAAATAAAAGAAACTTTATTAAAGGCAGGACAAAATATACTCTTCGATAACTCTCTATTATTTACTTTGGCGAACTTTAAATAATTCCTTGTTTTATTATTTCACATTGAAAAGTTAAAGAAGTCGAAAAAAGAAATTCGAGGATGTCCAAAATTAAAAAGGAGAAATTCATTTCCTTATTAGAAACAAATAAATTTCTCCTAGAAACTAAATTGAAACCATCGGAAATTCAAAAATCAAAAAACTCCTGGATGGAAATTGCGACAAAAAATGTTAGAGTGTAAAGATGTAAGTAATACTAAAAAGCAGTGGTCATTTATTATGTATATTTAAAGAAGTAGTGTGGTGTGAAAAGTACAAAAGGTTGTGATATCTTACAGTATACAACGGCTACTAATAATTAGATTAAAAAATTAAATCTTTTAGGGACTAAATGAAATGACAATAAAGGCACAGGGGGAAGTCCCAAAAAAGGGAAGGAATTAACAGATCTGGAAGAAAGGCTGTTGTCACTTTTGTCAAAGTTAGTAATCACTGGTTTGTCGGATATAACTGAGATTGGGCCAGTGGACGAACAAAAGTCTACCCAGAAAGAATATGAAATACTAGGATTAGTAAATATTTTATATAAAGTCTTTTCTGTTTCAATCTTTTATATTAATTGTTTCTAGGTGGATAATATAGAAGTGATTTTGGAGAATGAAAATATTCAAGAACCTATCATAATTCCAAATGAAATAGAGTATTATCATGAAGAGGCAACAGACACAAATATACCTGAACCATCTGTAAGTAGATAAATTTTGTGAGGGACAAGAGTTTCGACCAGTTGGAACTTGTACAATACTGCAAGAGTTCCGAACAATTAATATTTTGTGTAATCAGTTGATTATTCCAATCGGTGAACTGGTGGGTTCTACTTCGCTCGGCGTAGCCAATGCTCTGCTAGGCTTCACATTGCCGCCTGATGAAAAATATCCTTGAGATGAACCTATAAGTGAAAACAAAGATCCACCTATATTGTCCAAAATTAAAAATTCTTAAAAAATCAAAAAAATAAAAATAAAAAAAAGTATACTGAGCCGTGAGGATCTAACCGAGGCCCTGTGAATCATAGAGCACATGCCCATATCACTGTACCATCAAACTGTTGGCTGACATATCGTAAACTTTCGATACAGCCTGTTAATCGGAACTCTTGCAGTAATCACTCACTATATTTTTTAAACCAATAATTTTAATTGTTATTAAGATTAAGTATTGGCAAATAATAATAATAATAATAGCTATCCCGCCCTCCGTACAAGTCTCAAAGAAGACTTCTGGAGGTCCACTCTTAAGGGGGTGGGACGTAGGGGATAGTATTATTATTATTATTATTATTGTTGTTAGTAATAATCCAAACTACATATTTTCTTTACTAATCTTTAGGAGGCGTCATCAAAACCACATAAGAAGAGAAGATTTGAAACAACAACGGAACGCATATCAAAACATCATGAGAAATGTCTTAAGGTACTAGCAGAGTCAAACAATAATGTAGCTAGAGCCACATATACTTTAGCTAGAATAAGATCCAGAAAACCGAGTGCAGTATTTGATTTGAAATTCTAGTGGTGTACAAAAATTGTATATTTGTGTTAAAAGTAAATTTTATTTTGTTTGTGAAATTGCTCAATTGCTCCAATCGCTTCGCTCGTTCTGTGAACTTTTTTTTGTTTGTATTAAAATAGAAACAAAAGTTATTTTGTTTTTTATGTGTTAATGTGAAATGTTTTTTTTTTTAATATATCTAGGATAGGACTTTTTATTTGTTACTATAGAAAATATCTTTTTTTTTATAAATATTTATTTTTCATAAAATATTAAATAGAACTATTCATTAAAAATGTTTTAAAAATATCTGTTGACAATTTCCTTCTCCGTCTGTTTCCCTGTTCTAAACCAGTTACCTTGTATAGTTCTTCCATTCTCAGTTTGAGGACACGTGCTACTATAAAAGTCACAAATAATTGTGGGCGGCATGCCGACAACGGGCGTGCATATAAAATTTGTATAGGGAGAAAAATGAAGAAATAAAATAAAATCATTCCTTATACAAAAAAATTGTACAGTTTCTTATAAGACAAATAATAATTTAGGTAAATACATTAAAAATAATAAAACAAACTCAAATAATTCAAAAGTCAGGTGTTTATATAAACTAAATTGTGCAGATTGTCCTAAAACATTCATCGGAAGAACGTATGGAAATTTCAAAACTCGTATTTCACAATAAAACAGATTCTAGTTATTCCAATCATAGAAGAAAATCACTCGTTTGATCCAAACTTTGAAATTTTACATACAGAAAGAAAGGGGCTGAAATTAAATTATTTAGAAGCATTAGAATTCAACAAACGAAAAAACTCCAACAATTTGCACACACACACACACACCTAAATGACCCCGAGCCAAGGGGATATTGTACCTAATCGGCACTTTATCCCCAAGTCCCCTGCCAAGCCACCCCCAGGTTCTCCCCCGACATGTCCGCTATTGTGGACATATCGCAAGTTCGCATTTTAGGACCGAGGTCCCCTGGTCGTCATTTATCATCACTTTCTTACGAACGCCGTATTATACATAATTATTACAAAAAATAATAAGTATAAATTCAAACAGCGAACTTTACTTGAGTAGAATCTGAAATAAAATAGTTTCTTTGTTGGAGCGAGCTCCGTTTTTTTGTTTTTATATTTTTTTTTGTGGAACGAGCTCCTTTTTGTATATATTTTTTATATTTTTTTTGGTGTGTGTGCTCGTCTGTCTGTCTAGTATTGTAGTCTTACATTGTTATTGTTTGTCGTCGCCGTAAAGTCCGCCTTAAACTTTTTTTGTTTTTATTTTTCATATATAACGATACATTAAACGGAAATAATATGTCAGCATCTTCTGATTCTGAAGTAGAATCGTTTTCAGGTCGTATAACTATACTGGTGGTATAGGCGGTAAAACATGGAAGTCATTTTCCGTCTGTATAACATGAGTCACGCAATTTTTCCACACGGAGAAAAAAATTCACTAACTGTAAGTGAAAATTCGCTTACTCCAAGTAAAAATCTGTATTAAATACGAGACAAATGAACAGTAGTATACCTAAATCAAGAAAAAAAAAGTTCCTCAAACTGGTAACTTGCTGTAAGTGAATTTATAGATCACTTAAAGTAAGTAAATGTTTTTTCTAAAACAGGTTACCATTTAACTTATAGCAGGAAATATCGCAACTAATCGTAGCAACAAAATTAACTTAGAACACCTTAATTTTTATTAATTTTCGCTTAAAGTAAGCGAAAGTTTTGACGAGACTAAGTCAACAATTCAGTTGCTTTAAGAAAAATCAAAACTTAAGAGAACAAAAAAAAATTATTTACTACAGCTAACAAATATTCTTGTTCTAGGTAACACTTTAACAACCATAAAAAACACTTTTTCTACTTTAGCAGTTTGGTTTAAACTGAATCAGGTGATTATTTTAGCTGTTCTTTTGAAAAAAAAAGAAACAAAAATTATTTTGAATTAAGGGATGGACAGGGCATTAAATATACAATAGGTGTTCAATACAAAAATTTATTCAATGAAATATTAATTGCATTTTTACAGGTATTCAACATACAATAGTTAAAAGTGAAAAACCTTTTGAAAATTACCTATTAATTACTATTTCCTCAGCTATCACTTCTGTATTCCCAATACTTGTTTTTAAATATGAGTTTGGGTCCAGTTTTATAAAAACTTTTGATTGAGTGAATTAAAACTTGAAATAATTTAAAACATTTCGATGAAAACTGCATGTTTTCATGTAGGTACTTTCGTTTAAAAGTTATAAGCTTATACAATACTGGAAAATATAAATAATGGACACCCGGTATATATTATAATGATAAGCATTATATACAAAAATTAACTATTGATACTCTAGGAGTGGGTTCAGATTTAACTAAAAAAAATCATAAAATTTTACAAAATTTAGAATACTTAATAAACTTTGTGTTTTCTTAATTTCCTCTTCTTCCTCTTATCTAAACTTTGTTGACCATTTTTAGCAATATTCCTACCTCTTCTAACTTCTTAATTATTTTTTTTTTATATTCTTAATTGTTATTCCTCTTCTTCATATATTCTTTGTAACCATTATCTCCGAAAAACCTTTATTTCTTCTATTACCCAATTTTTTCTTGAGATCCCATATAGCATATAATTTTATTTATTTTAAATACATTGTTTTTATTGTAAATGTTTATTTCTTCATTGTCTAATTAATTTCATACATATTCAGGCTTTTTACATTCAATATTTCACTTCTATATAACAAATTTCCAACTCTCTATATTTATTTGACAAAAGTATCAAAATAATCTTGTGACTTTTTTTTTCGTATCTAATTAATTTTTTTTCCTTCTTTTTTTTTCTACCCTTACTTGATTCAAAAACCTTATCCCAAAATTTTTATACTGAATGATTTTTAATTTTCAAAATTAAATTTTAAATAATTTTCTAATTATAAAAAAAAATTTTCTATTAACATTGTAAAATCTTCCCTCAATATCAAAATTTGTTGATTATACCATAATTTTTATTTATATACCCAATTATTTTAAATTATATCATTATATTCAACTATAAAAACTTGGAATATAATTTTATAATACAAACTTCTTTATACTAATAACAATAATAAATTAACTTCTATAACTCATACAACTTGATTTCATTACAATATATTAAATACTCAGAAATCCTGCAAATAACCTATAAGAATCTAGCTGATAGCTTTTAATATTTTTAGTTTTAGTTCTTCTGAAATCCTGATTAAAAACAGCTGATGTAATACTTTTGTTCATTTACCACCGATAATATTAAATTTTCTTATTTTATTAACTTACCTTCAAATTGAACAATTAAATCCGGTAAACTCCAATTTACTAGTAAAATTTTGTAATCTTCCATCTCACAGCACCTGTTTGCCCAATACCCACTTTCACTCACAAAACGAACACAAAAACCGTTTTTCCCTATTTAAATATTCTAAGAAACTGGACGGACAAACGAGCACTCGTGTGAAGTTAGCGCCCGGAGCTAGCGTCCAAATGCAGCTCCCACCCCCCACTACCAAGCCAAACTCACACGATACACAAATCATAAAAGTAGAATATTAACAAATTATTTTCTCATTCAAAACAAGGTGTTCTGACATGGTCTTATATGACAGGAAAACAAATTATTTACATATCTAACTAGAATTAAAAACTCAATTCTGTAAGTGAGATAAAGGATAAAATAACCCTATTAACCATTAAACATTTTTTTCTATCAAAACCAAGTTTTGTTACACCATCCAATTTGTCACAAAAAATAATTTATAAATTTATCCATCTATAAAAAAACTCACATCTCTAAGTAAGTGGGATCAAGGGTAAAACAACCCTAATAATTTTAAAATAGTTTTTTCTTCCAAAACCAAGTTTTGTGACACCATCTAATAATACACATAACATAACTTATTAATATAGCTATCCGCAGAAAAAAAGACAAATCTCTAAGTGAGTGGGATCAAGGGTAAAACAACCCTAATAATTTTAAAATAGTTTTTTCTTCCAAAACTAAGTTTTGTGACACCATCTAATAATACACATAAAATAACTTATAAATATACCTATCTACAGAAAAAAAGACAAATCTCTAAGTGAGTGGGATCAAGGGTAAAACAACCCTAATAATTTAAAAAAAATTTTTCCTTCCAAAACTAAGTTTTGTGACACCATCTAATAATACAGATAAAATAACTTGGTTTTGGAAGAAAAAAATATTTAAAAATTGTTAGGGTTGTTTTACCCTTGATTCCACTTACTTAGAGATTTGTTTTTTTTTCTGTAGATAGGTCTATTAATAAGTTATTTTATCTGTATTATTAGATGGTGTCACAAAACTTAGTTTTGGAAGAAAAAACTATTTTAAAATTATTAGGGTTGTTTTACCCTTGATCCCACTCACTTGGAGATTTGTCTTTTTTTCTGTAGATAGGTATATTTATAAGTTATTTTATGTGTATTATTAGATGGTGTCACAAAACTTAGTTTTGGAAGAAAAAAATATTTTAAAATTATTAGGGTTGTTTTACCCTTGATCCCACTAACTTAGAGATTTGTCTTTTTTTCTGTGGATAGGTATATTTATAAGTTATTTTATGTGTATTATTAGATGGTGTCACAAAACTTAGTTTTGGAAGGAAAAAATATTTTAAAATTATTAGGGTTGTTTTACCCTTGATCCCACTCACTTGGAGATTTGTCTTTTTTTCTGTAGATAGGTATATTTATAAGTTATTTTATGTGTATTATTAGATGGTGTCACAAAACTTAGTTTTGGAAGAAAAAACTATTTTAAAATTATTAGGGTTGTTTTACCCTTGATCCCACTCACTTGGAGATTTGTCTTTTTTTCTGTAGATAGGTATATTTATAAGTTATTTTATGTGTATTATTAGATGGTGTCACAAAACTTGGTTTTGGAAGAAAAAATATTTTAAAATAATTAGGGCTGTTTTACCCTTGATCCCACTACTTAGAGATTTGAGTTTTTTCCATAGATGGATAAATTTATAAATTATTTTTTGTGCCATATTGGATGGTGTAACAAAACTTGGTTTTGATAGAAAAAATATTTTATGGTTAAGGGTTATTTTATCCTTTATCTCCACTTACAGAATTGAGTTTTTAATTCTAGTTAGACATCTAAATAATTTGTTTTCCTGTCATATAAGACCATGTCAGAACAACTTGTTTTGAATGAGAAAATAATTTGTTAATATTCTACTTTTATGATTTGTGTATCGTGTGAGTTTGGCTTGGTAGTGGGGGGTGGGAGCTGCATTTGGGCGCTAGCTCCGGGCGCTAACTTCACACGAGTCAAACGAGCCTGAAATATCTGTTTGCCTATTTCGGTTATCGTTCGATAATTTTCGTTAGAACAAGAGTAACGACTATTAATGACAATTGGCAATGTTTTTTATATGCAAATCAGTCATTATCTTTTTCATACGTCTGACGACAATTAAATTTAAACGTCTGTAAAAATATTAACTTAAAACAAGTGAACTGTTTAGTTAGAATAAGTAAAAATATTACAAGAGAGTCAAAAACAAGTGTAGGAAGTTCGTTCACTTGTTTTAGCTATCTGAGGTATATTTTTTATTGAAATTAGCTTTTAGGATAACAGTTAGCTTACAATAGTTTAATGAAGTACCTATTCTAGAATGTTATGATTAGGAAAATTATTGTTTTTACTACAGCATGAAAATTATGCTAATGTAAGATAAAAAGTAGTTGGTATAATTAAATAAATGTCAGAAAAAAAATGTTCTTGGCCCCGTTTTCTCTGTGCACACATCGCTATTAACGTCACTTATTATTTGTCGGATATTGTCAAGGACCGTTGCGCTTATAGTTGGTGGTAATCGCAAAAGAGTTTGACCGTGGCTGCTGCAAATAGTATCAATAACGTACTCATTTTGAAAATTTTGACTTTTTATCATATCCATTAAAACAGCCTTTTTCGGAATTTTCGGGGGAATATTCATGTTTCTTTTTCATAAATTTTACGATTTCGTCCTTTTTCGTGTTCATGTTAGGTAATTTATTTTTCCTACGACCACCTATGAAAACTACAAATAGCACAACTGTTTTGATATTTGGAAAGTGTCTCATATCAACATAGACGCATACCAGTCGTGTGTTATAATACCGCGCTGCGTGTTATTTTACTTACCATTTTAAAACTGATCTAATAGTTGCTTGTTATTTTCCTACGACCACCTAATAACTAAAATGTTTTGAAATATTATTTTAAGGTTATAACTCTCCATATTAATTATGAAACAACTTCAGTGTAAACTATGGAGCGTATGTATGCAACACATAAGACAGACGTTTTTGTATTGTGTGTTGCATACATCTTCTAACCCGATTCTTTAATGTATTAATAGTTTGTAATTCAAAATTAATTTTAGGTTTAAAATTGCAAATTTTTCAAGTTATTAAATTAAAAAATGCATAAAAATTATTTAAAATATTTTTTTTAATTGGCTTGATGCTAAGGTTATTTTTTTATAAAAGTGAAATATAATAAAGTAGGCTTATGTCAAAATTTTAAAGAAATTACTATTTCTATGTTTTGTGAATTCTGAACAGAATAATTAGGTACTTTTATAAAAGATATTTTTAAAGTTTAAATTGTTCTACTTTATAGCAAATAAACAAATAAATTTCGATTTCCTACATAAAAAATGGAAGTTGATAGTGATAGCAAATGTGAATGTACATCACCAGAAATAATCGTGTCATATGAGAAAACCAAATAGACTATTCTTAAAATATTGTTGATCGTAGGAAAAATAGTGTACAAAACTCGTTGGAAAGTGGATTTCATGCACTCGTTACGTTCCGCACTCGCCGCTACGCGGCTCGTGCTGAACTACCACTCGTGCGCAATATGCCACTTTCCTCACTCGTTATGTAATATACTATAATATTCGCGAATGATACGACGCATTGTCCATTACAATAACTGAATTCGGTGGAACGTTAGGCAAAAGCTGTTCGACAAACCATTTTTCAAACAGATCAGCTGTCATACCTTCGTGATAATCGGCAGAAGACTTTGATATACTTTTGGCCGATAATAGCAATGCGTTAGGTAGAGGTAATGGATTTTGAGATGAGCCCTGCGTGATACCGTCGCAGTATACCAGATTGCGTTCGAAAAAAATGTTACTAACCATTCTAATAATTTCAGCCCTTCAATTTCATTCTTTGACCACAACATACTCCCACTTATCAGTGCAACTGGTATAGGGCAAATGAGCATAGTGTTACGCCCCGCCCGGCCGATCGCCTGGAAAATGGAAAATTAGAGAAGTGGGGACGCTGAAGGTGTCTGTTTAGTTTTCGGAGAGTATATATATGGGGAGAGAAGCATGGGAGACGTAATAGTGAAACGGCCATTTTAATTTTTAATGTTTTTGTTTACAAGTTGTGGGTTGTTGTATTAAATTTATTTGAGCGTGCTTAAACCCAGCAAACACAAATGAGAAAGAACTTTTTTTTTTTTATATAAAATAAATACATATATATGACTTTGCTATTATATAAAAAAATTTTTATAACAATATTTATGTAGTATTTAGAGAATTATTATTTTGTATAAAATACATATGGTTTTTAATGTATTAAAGATGTATATTTGTAATATATATATTACAATGCGTTTTATGGCGTAATTTTATATATATTGTTAAATATATTAAATACATTTACTTTTTTATATATATTACCTGTAACTTTAATATCATAAATAATATAACCCACCATTTATTTTATTGTGATATAAATTATTGTATACTTATATTTAATATGTTTATTTTTTTATGTACTAAATAGGTGATTCTTTTGATATATATACCAAAAGTAATATTTTACATAAATGTTTTGCTCTTTACGGTATATATCCAATATAATTATATTTTTATGTAAGTAAAACGAAACGTCAGTGATATAAATATTAAAGTTAGAGATAACCTAAAAAAGTAGCGTCTCGTTTTCGTTTTCGTGTGTCGGCAAAAAGTTTAGAAAAATGTTTGTGATAACTAACTATTGACAGCAATAATATTATGTAAGTAATCAAATTTATTTATTATTGTTAACATAGTTGAAATAATAACAAAAAGTTTTATTGTTTTGAAACAAGTTTTTAATATGTGTAAATACTTTCAGCTCTCGTATTGGAGCAGTATCTATGAATTAACAGAATGGGTGCGGTTGAGTAAACAGATTCTTTTAAGGGAGCAGAAAATAAAGGAGGCTGCAAAAGAAATAATAATAGCGACTGAATAATTATACTTACATATTAAAGATTTTGTTAAACTATTTAAATTGCTTTATTTCTTTATTTAGATTTAGGTTGCTAGTCATGAAACAATTGTTGGGTACTTTTAAGCAGTTGTATTTTACAAAAACTAGATTTATTTTTAAAAAAATCGAAATTCTTTGTGGACTGTTACAGAAAATTTTTATACTCCTATGGAAGTGTATAATGTAAAAACACCCATTATCTTACTAAATGTCCTATATTTTCAGTATTGTACATAAAAAATGGCGTCGTTCGGGCAACTGCAATTGCGTGCGGAAAAGTATAACTTTCCGCACCGAAAATAACTATTTCAAACCAAATTTCGAGACAACGGAGGATATCGTTTTAAATGGGTGTTTTGGGTTTCTCTTGAAAAAAAAAATTATGTTTTAAAAACTTGAAAATCCAAGAGAGGAAAACGAAAAAATTTGTTTTGTATTAAAACTATGAGCTTAAAATGTGAGAAATTATTAATAAATAAAACATATTTAATGGAAGAAATCTCTTTGAAATGAAAAAAAAATACGTAGAATGAATCACTAATATTGTGACGCTAAACTGATTTTAGATTTAGTACACTGAATATAATGCGGTTCGATAAGTTTTGATTTTATTTATTTATGTGATCTTATCAGGGGTAATCAAAAAGTACCCTTTACAAACCAGCATGCGCGGCAGCTCTTCGTCTGGTGAGCATTAGGACGTTGGTAAGGAGTGAATTTACAAAGTTACTCTTTTTTAAAGGGTTGCCAGACGCCACTTAATTTTAACAGCAAAAATCAAGAAAAATAACAAGAACTGTATCTTATGATGTTGTACAATTTAGTAAAAATAGAATGGTTTATCCTGAAAGTAAAAAAAATTAAACATGTAACGCGAACTATTCTGACGCCGGCCCTGGTCGGCCACGAATGACTTTCTTATATTTAGTTTCGATTGACAAGAAAATCGATAGTTAGAGAGGGAGAGTTGACAGATATATTTGTGTTGTGGTAAAAAAATATAGTTACAAATCCAAGTTCTCAGTTTCAATTCACAAACTCCCACAAACCCCCCTACAACTGGCGCCCAACCAGTGGCTGTGATAACTCTGAGTGCTTCTGTACGTGATCCTGTAGTTTTTTTCCTTAAAAAACCTTTAAGTGCCGTCTGCAATAAACGTACCGGTGTCGTGTTATTCGTTCGCGACAACCCGTAAAGTTAACTTTTCGATTCGTTTTATATTTATTACAAATAACATTGAACTCATCTGTGTGTGCTAGTGCATATTTTCAGTGTTTTTACTATTCGGTAATAACTTTCGCTATACATAACCTAACTTTTGATACGTTGGCGCCTATGCTGATTCGAATGATCATCGATCGTTCCAATCGATTTTCGATTTTTCGTCAACTAATGTTCACGATCATAGATGGTGCATAAATGACAGTCGCGGTGTTGCCGAGTTTTTCAAAGCCCATCTAGAACTTTGACAAGTAAGTGATTAATTGTTTACTTATTCATATTAGAGAGACTTTTAAAGTTTATAATCATAAACTTTGTATGAAGGTGGATCACTACGTTATTTCGTAACTGTTATTTTTAAACTATAGTGTTTTTTTTTTGATTCGTCTTTCTAATTTCTTTAATATGCCACCTAAATTAGACAAAGCTGGTAACTCTGATACCGATCAGGCCCCAAGTACGATAACGATGTCTCATCAGCAATTCACGGCTTTGATTAGTGAAATACGTACCTCTAATCAACATGCTAATGAAGAAATACTACAACGTGTTTTAGATCGTCCTACTACACCCAATATGGTTCCGTTGTCAGGTAGTTTCGTAAAATGTACTGCACGCTTTGATGGATCTGATAACTCGACTGTGGATGCATTTTTAGACAATATATTAACTTTTAAAGAATGCACACAAGTTTCAGATGATAATGCCCTGCGAGGCCTCTCAATGCTTCTTCACGGTACTGCTGCTACCTGGTGGCAAGGAATAAAAAATATTACGACAACGTGGGATGAAGCCGTTAAAGCTTTAACGGAAGCCTATTCTAAGAAACTCCCACCACACTTAATTTTTCGAGAAATTTTCTCGCGTGAACAAAAAGTCAATGAAGCTACTGATCTTTTTGTGTGTCACATTCGTGCTCTTTTTGCACAATTGCCTTATGCTTTGAACGAGGATGTCCAACTAGACATGCTATACGGCTTACTCGGCCGTAGAATTAGAAAGAGATTATTAAGAAATAAATTTACTACTTTTAAAGAATTATTAGAAGAAACACGAAGTATCGAAGCTTCGATTCAAGAAGCTGTATCGACTAATGATGGTAATCGGTCGCGGAAAACTCAGTCTATTAAACTTGAAGATGTGGATTCTTCTCAGAGAAAGGTCAGATCAAAATGTACCTACTGCAAGAATTTTGGTCATCTTCTGGCAGATTGTAGAAAATTAGCAGCTAGACAAGTTTCCAATTCTAATCCAAATTCCAATCCTGTATATTCAAATTCTACCTTAAGTAATTCTCGAGTAGCACAAGCTTCTAGTTCCCACACAATACATTGTTATGGTTGTAACGCTCCAGGTGTTATTCGTTCAAATTGCCCTAATTGTAAAAACTTAGCTCGTTCGGCCACTCCTATATCAGGCGCCGCTTCATTAGAGCTCTTGCTAGCTGATACCAAAAGTGATGCCAAAAGGCCCCTACTTACAATAGAGATTTTAGATCTTCAAGGTAACGCTTATGTCGATACTGGTGCTAAGTGCAGTATCGCAGGCAACCGCCTTTACCGTCATTTATTAGACAAAAATGTTCATTCTATTGTCAAAGAAACTACTTTAGTACTTGCAGATGGTGAGTCACGTACTGTCTTAGCTCATATTTTTGAATGCCCTGTTATTCTTTTAGGCAAGGTGGTAGTTACCACATTTACAGCATTTCCAGAGCACACATCTGCCAAAACTTTGTTAGGTGTTGACTTTATCGCAAAAGCCAACCTAATCCTTAATATTCCCCGAATGAAGTTCTCCTTTGCAGATATGCCCCATGTCGAATACGACTTTGCGAAAGAGCTTGTTTCTAATAACGCCACAGTCAATCTACTGGATATGACCTTGCGCGACGATGAGGCTGTTCAACTGAATAACAGCAGTCGCAGTACATTACGAGAGTTACTGGAGGAAAATAGAGAAATATTCGATGAAAAGAATGAACCTACTCCTTATACGGAGCACTGTATCAACTTAACAAATGATGTACCCATTGCGGTACCCCCTTATCGCATGACTCCGCAGAAAACGCAAATTTTAAAATCGGAAGTCGATGTATTACTTGAGAAAGGAGTAATAGAAGAGAGTGATTCAGCTTACGCTGCACCAACGGTTCTCGTTGCCAAGAAAGATGGCTCATGTCGAATGTGTGTAGATTACCGACGACTTAACAGTATCACAGTTCCAGATCGATACCCCCTCCCAAGGATGGACGATCTTATACATGCAGCATCGAAAACTTTATTTATGTCAACCATTGATCTAAAAAGTGGTTACTATCAGGTATCTGTCCGCGAACAAGATCGTGATAAAACAGCTTTTATCACGCCTTTCGGACTATTCCGTTTTAACCGTCTTCCCTTCGGGCTATGTAATGGTCCGGCTACGTTTCAGCGTCTAATAGACCGGTTTGGGAGTGGTTTGTGCGATATTACTATACTAGCGTACCTGGACGATATGATAGTTATCTCAGAAACTTTTGATAAACATTTACGAGATCTTAAAACAGTTTTCGCTAGATTAAAACTTTTTAAACTGTGCGCGAATAGGAAAAAATGTACTTTTGTTCGACCTTCGGTTAAATATTTAGGACACCTTATAACGCCGTCGGGAATAGCTGCCGATCCGGGTAAAATCGAGGCTATTAATGCTATGCGCCCCCCGCGTAACGTTAAACACGTGCAATCCTTTTTACAAACATGTAGTTGGTTCCGTCGTTTCGTGCCGAACTTTGCCGAAGTGTCCAAACCATTATCTGACCTTACGAAAAAGAATGCTCCCTTCATTTGGACATTCCTTCAAGATGAATCTTTTAATACTGAATAAATATGAATTAAGAACTCATATCCATTTGGAAAGTGTTTTACTAGCTCTCGAAGGACCAGTCTGATTAGCACATCAGACACATTATTTAACACAAAGAATCGATTGTATTTATTTTTAAGGGTTATTTTCTCACCCATTTATTAAATTAAAATATAAAATGAATTTACACTTTTTTAACACAACGTGTAGAGTATAGCTCTAACTTTATTAAACTTAAATAAACATTATTAACACTTATTAATTTGAAATCTCAGAATGTTCAATATGTAATTAAAAAGCTCTCGCCGTGAGACACATGCTCATCGGCGATCTAGAAGCCTAATCATAATAGTTAAATTTGAAAAGCTCTCGTCGGGAGACGTCTGTTCTTCCGAACGATCAAGAAGCTAATGAATATGTGGACAATAATTTGGCGCGATATCCATATTCGGATTCAACTGCGCTTGTCGCTCTCTACGAGAATGATATATAGAAAGAGACGATTGTTAGTTTCAACGGTTTTGTTTAGAAATAATTCTTTTGGTATAGCTGTACCATTTTACATCACGCGATAAATGACGTGGACAGATATTTGATGAAACTTGTTGATTTGGAATCTATTTTTAGATTTTAGAATAATAAATTGTTAAGTGGTGATCAAAAGTATGAACCGAAATAATAAATATATTAATTTTAAAAGAAATAGAAATTAGTTTGTAAATTCTGGATAATATTCCAGTGAAATTTATCCAAATACGCTCAAGAATCTTTTAACTACTGCTCCAATCCTTTGCCAAGCTGACTGTATGAAACCTTTCATTCTCAAGACGGATGCTAGCTCATATGCCATTGGCGCATGTCTCCTCCAGGGGGAGGGAACTGACGAACGTCCAGTGGAGTATGCAAGTAGATTAATTACGACTGCTGAGCGCAACTACAGCACTACAGAGCGCGAGGCGTTAGCAATAGTATATGCTGTCGGAAAATTCAGAGGATATATAGAAAATTCCCCGGTCGTCATAAAAACGGATCACCAACCTCTTCGCTGGCTGATGTCACTTCGATCACCTAGTGGTCGTTTAGCGCGGTGGGCACTTCAACTTCAGAGTTTTGATCTGCGAATCGAGTACATCCCAGGCAGAACCAATCGAATAGCGGATATGTTATCGCGACCCCATGTGAGCCTGCGGATGAGGAACTTTGCGAAGTATGCACCATTGCCATAGATATGCCTACTATGAGTAATCAGCTGATAAGAGAGGAACAACTAACGGATCCGTTCATTAAGAAAATAGTTAGTTGTTTTGAAGAAGACAGTTCGGTTCAAGTTGACCTTCATAGATTTACTGACAGAGGTTATATCATGAATCAGGGTGTGCTTTATAGATACAGCCCCGACGCCGATTCGGATGAAGCGCAACTTGTTATTCCACAATGTAAAGTGGCTGATATTTTGAAAGAGTGTCATGATGACCCTCTAGCTGGCCATTATGGTATAGAAAAAACCATACAGCGAATCGTCAATCGGTATTATTGGCCGACTATAAGACGAGATGTCACAAATCACACTAAAAGATGCATTGAATGCCAAAAATTTAAACCTACTAATACCAAACCGGCTGGTTTGCTACAAACCCCTGTACTGGCCCAACGCTACGAATGTCTAGCTATAGACCTCGTTGGTCCACTACCAGAAACTGCTCGAGGTAATAATTGGATTTTTGCTGTCGAAGATACAGCCACAAAATGGATTGAGCTCTTCGCCTTAAAGAGCGCTACAGCAGAAGAATGTGCCAAAGTTCTAGTTGACGAAATCTGCTTACGTTATGGTACCCCAAGACGGCTCATTAGTGATAATGGCTCTCAATTCGTGAGTAAAGTCATGCAACAAGTAACTTATTGTTTGGGAATTAGCCAATTACTTACTCCCGTGTACCATCCTGCATCAAACCCAGAGGAGCGGAAGAACAGAGACCTCAAGGTACGACTTTCAATCCTGGTACAGCATGATCATCAGAAGTGGGATGAAATGCTTCCAAGTATACGGTTTTCAATGAACAGTGTTCCAAGTTTGTCCACCGGATACTCACCTGCCTACCTCAGCTTCGCACGTGAACTCAGAACTCCAATGGATGTTCACAAGGACTTACGTGGAGTGCTAAATAACGAATTAGTGATACCCGAGATAACGCCGTATTTGAAACGTCATGTCGACACATTGTTACGTGCCAAAGAGACTAATGAACTGCAACAGGACTCTTCTAAAAAGTTCGCGGACTACCGTTTGCGCGACACCAAGCCTTACGCAAAAGGTGATAAAGTGCTCGTGGACACACACGCGATCAGTAAAGCAAGTGCCGGGTATGCTGCAAAATTATCGTTTACTGATTAGTACTTTACTATTTTTTTGTATCGTTTAACGATCAGTACTTGTTTACTATTTTTATTTTTCGTATCGTCTAACGATCAGTACTTGTTTACTATTTTTATTTTTTTGTATCGCTTAACGATTAATACTTTACTATTTTTTTTGTATTGTTTAACGATCAGTACTTTGTTATTTTTTTTATTTTTATTGAATCATTTAACGATTAGTACTGAACTACTTCCTTAATTTTGTTTTGTATCACCCCTTCCCAAGTAGTGGTAATCCAAAGGGGGAGGATGTAACGCGAACTATTCTGACGCCGGCCCTGGTCGGCCACGAATGACATTTCTTATATTTAGTTTCGATTGACAAGAAAATCGATAGTTAGAGAGGGAGAGTTAACAGATATATTTGTGTTATGGTAAAAAAATATAGTTACAAATCCAAGTTCTCAGTTTCAATTCACAAACACCCACAAACCCCCCTACAAACAAACAAATTTCAAAAAAATCAATTTATTCCTCGTTTTTTTTTGAACTTTAAAAAGAATTCAGTTTTTTTTCTTACAAAAAAAATCAGGAACATAAAACAGTGATTATTTTGTGGTCGTAGAAAATCACAATATTTTGTTTCGAGTGATTTTGAAACGCAGAATTAAAATTGATACAAAGTAATATGTTACATAAAAAAGTTACTTAAAAACTAAAACCCGTCTCACAATGAGAACTTACCCCATAGTTTACATTAACAAAATAATAACATGATAAACGAAATTAAACCAGGATAATCATATGACCTTTAAATATATTTGTAAAGCTTCAAAAAAAACTAACCCAAAATAGGTGTCAAAAGTAGGTTAAAAAAAATTATTCATAAATCAAAAAAGTAGTTCATATACTACTATCAACATTATACCAATATGTATCAAAAAAAATAAATTTAACGTTTAAATTTTTAAAGATGAGCCGAGAAAAAAAATAAAAAAATGTAGGATTTTACATCTACCTTTCACTAAATTTTCTTGCGCTGAATCAGATGTCGGTGAATTGGGATCTGGTTCTCTTACACAAAATCGCCAGGAGTTCCAATTCGATGGTGTAGTCCTTTCTTCAGCGGAGGTCAAGGAAGCAAACGGGAGAAAAACACCCTCGGGCGGTGCAAAGCCAAATACACCACAAGCAGTACTTCTACCTCCCACTTACAAAAAAGGTTTTGTAACCACCTGCATCCACAGCAAACAAAAAAAAAACGAAAATCTCGTAGATCGAGTAGAAATATTCTTCAACAACTGAAGAATCTCGAAGATCCAATAGAAATGTTCTTCACGAACGAAAAATACCATAAAAGGTATGCCTACCCAGGAAACACAATTATATGGCAAATATGTATAAGTTACATATTTTTCAATACATAGAATCAAATGTTATATAACAATGAAATAACAATTAGAGCATATTTATGTATTAAATATCGACAAACACCGTAACATACAGAGAGCAACTAATTTATAAGGAATACATAACAATTGTTACATAATAAATATATTGTCTAAACATATTCTATATGTAAAATGTATGTAACAACTGGAGAATAATTACGTATTACATATATATACTTCGTTTATAAGGAATACATAACAATTGTTACCTAATAAAAATATTTTCCGTACATATCCAATACATAAAATGTATGTAACAATCGGATAATATTTATGTATTTCACATATATCAAATACGCAAATGTATGTAACATCTAACTGTGAATAATATAGGATATATTCCACCATAATCGGGTCGATCCCTATAGGAAAAACTAATTATTATAATTTTCTTCTTAATAAAAATGTAGACCCCATTTTTAATGTACAATACTCAAAATAGAGAAAATATAGGATATTTAGTAAGATAATGCATCTAGGTGTTTTAGATTATACACTTCCACTTCCACTGTTACACTGTAACAGTCCACAAAGAATTTCGATCTTTTTAAAAAAAATCTAGTTTTTGTAAAATACAACTGCATAAAAGTACCCAACAATTGTTTCATGACTAGCAACCTAAATCTAAATAAAGAAATAAAGCAATTTAAATAGTTTAACAAAATCTTTAATATGTAAGTATAATATTCAGTCTCAGTTATTATTTCTTTTGCAGTCTCCTTTATTTTCTGCTCCCTTAAAAGCCTCTGTTTACTCAACCGCACCCATTCTGTTAATTCATAGATCCCAAGCAACAAAATGACGTTTTTATAACGTAGTTAAAACGTCTTAAATATGACCAATTCACGTGTTTTCATGACGTATTAATGACGTTGAAAAGCACGTGAGTTTGTCTCATCGATTTGACGTCATCTTATCTACGTTTTTTCCACGTCGAGATTGTGACGACTTTTATACGTCGAGAAAATGACGTCTTTCATACGTCGAGAAAAGGACGTCTTTCATACGTCGAAAAACTGACGTTTTAAGGGAGTATACAATTTTGGTAAGATGAAACCTACAGGCCTGCTTTGCATGTGTTAAAGATGACTACGACTCAGAGATCGTTTGTGCTCAAGAAGCAATATAGCATCGATTATGCCTTACTGTACCAGTTTATGCATCGCCCTATCGGGATGCTGAGACAAATAGCACATAGGTACTAGTTTCCTCTCATATGTACAAACAATCGCCAAGTGTTCTGTATCACCTTGATATAGGGAAGGCTGGTAGGTCCATAGGTTTGATTTTACCTGGTCTGTATATTTGCACCTGCAATTAATTTGGAACACTAAAAATAAAAATATCAATAGAACTTTTAATACAATTTTATTTTTAAAATATAAAACCGTATAAAACACATAGGAACACTAAACATCACATATAAAAAACATCAGAAAATTTTATTGATATTACTATATTAGATATATTTTTAAATGGCGTGTAGATTCTTTACTATTTATCTTAGAGAGTAACTGTCAGTAGATAGAATGTCCTTTAACTTTAAAGATTTAGTAAGTAAAGGCAATGACATTTAGAATAAAACTTTTCAAGTTGCTTTATTCTACAATTGTCACAATCTAAACGTCATTGTCATTAGTTACAGAACCGTTAAAGTTAATGAAAGTTCTATCTACTGGACAGTAAGTGTTACACATCGTTGGAATCAACTCATTGAGAAGATTTTAACAATGTAAAAATATAGGTCGTTCTATTTAAAAAAGAAACTTTTCTTTTTTATATTTCCGGTAAAACCGGTGGAAGTCGTAAACATCATTTTAATATGTCAAAACATGGTTTTCAATACACGTATTAACTCAACAAAATTTGAATTTTTTTTATCTATAACATTTACAAAGTTACAGGGGATGGCGTCTTGCCTGGGACACTTGATATTGTTTCTTTATAAATCTAAACTAGAAAATTATATCAAATTGTATGTAATAATGGAAAAGAAATCCATGTATTCATAGATGAATGTGGGAAAACTAAACATTTTATCGGAGTACTCTTCATTTGGTATATCTTTAAATCGGATAAGCCTCTCAAAATGAATATATTAAGAAATGCAGAACTTATAGGATAATCATAAAGTGGTTCATAAATAATAAATTCCTTGCCTATTAAAAAATATTCATTTCTATTAATATTTTTAGTACATATATTGTGAATTTCAATAACAACTCTATTTGGTAACAAACAAAAACAATCTGCTCTAGAATAAGAATTAACAGTGAGTTCAAAGTCTTTGTAAACAAGTTTTTTATACTGAAGAAAGTTTATTTCTAAATTTAAAGTAGGACCTGTATGATGCTCATACAAAAATTCAAGAATTTTTTTCTGTACAGATGTTTTTACTATAAGATGTGCTTCAACTAAACGATTATATATTTGATGCAAGGGTCTGTTTGAATTTTTTATTAATTTTTTAATCTGGCCTAAATAATTTTCAAAAGGGAATGATGAGAAATTATCTAGAGCTCCAAAATTCTCAACGTCGTCTGTAAGATGAGTTAAAATATGAATATTATATACTAAGTATTCCAAACCATATATATTTTCACAATGCGAGACAAATGTATCAAGTAACGATCTTGGCAACTCAGTTCCAAAATTGTTAATAAATTTAGATGAAACAAGTATAAATATTCCACAATGTAAAAGCAAAAAATGTTCATAAATACCCATGACAATAACATCTTTTAAAACAAATGGGCCTAAATATAACAAAAATGTTCTGAATTCTGTTGCTTTCCAACGAGCCAATTCTGAAAGGTGCCTTGGTTTTCTATTGATTTCAATAGGGATACACCGTTTTAATGAAATTAATTTTTTAGATAATATTTCTACCTGTCTAGCTGGCAGTCTTACTGATAGTTTACCAGAAATCCAGGAATTTAACAATTTACGCATGACTCCTAAACAAACTGCATGCATATAGTCTATGGGAAAAAGTGTTACCATACCAATTTGCAATTCAGTAAGAGGTGAAACACAATGATGATGATTTTCATCATGCAAGCATCTAAATGTAATATCATTTCGTTTAGGAGCCTTGCGATTTTTAAGAATGACTCTATTATTAACATATGTACCTTCTTCTGTACATTTATCACATGAAGAGTATCCTCCGTGAGACTTTATACATTTTATGTATGCCTTTGCAGGAGCATCACATACAAAACTATGAACTTGAATGGAATACGTTAAATTATCATATGTAAGGCCATTGTCAAGCAAATCTTTAAGATCAATAATAAAATTTTTCAAGTATATATTTAGAGGATTTGGTTTGCCAGATCCGCAATATATACTTATAACAAATGGTGGTACATTAACATTTTTAATCAGACATAAAATTGGCCAAAAGTTTGTATTTGAACTATGAAAAATAGGAAGACCATCTACATTGAAACTCAACAAAAGTGTATCTTCATTTCTAAATAACTCGTTAGTTGCCAAAATTTGTAGCAAAGAATTTTTTAAATTAAAGTGTACAAATTCACCCTTATCAAGTTGTATTTTTGATAACTCTCTTGGAGTTTTAAGAAGTGTTCGACAATCTAATGGTAACTTTGGATAATCTTCATGTAATAAATGCAAGAGATTTGTAACTGCAGAATGTGACACATTATTGGTAATAGCCCAATTTTGCAATTTTTCTTGAATTGTTGGTATATCATTTTTATCAGAATTATCAGTAAATAAATTATCATCATCCAGATTTGTATTGCTAAAAGATTGTAAGCCGTCACCTAAATCTAATGACTCTGATTTTTTAGGAATTAATAAATCAGCAAATGAATTATTTTCTTCCAGGTTTTTGTGGGTAAAAGACAGTGACAAACTGTCGTCTACATCAGATGCCTGTTGATTTTCTGTCAAATTCTGATCTATATAATTGATATCATTATTTATATTAAAATCTTCACAACTTTGATCAGTATGGGACACATTAGCCTTTTTTAATTCACTTTCAACCATTTTTTTAATTTTTCGGTCCAGGTGACGTTGACTAATTACAGTCTTTAATTTTGATTTCTTGTTCATAATAATTATATTGTTTAGTCAACCCAGTTAAAAATATATCTAATATAGAGAATACAAAACAAGTACAAAAATAAACAATAAGTAACTTCTAAACTTAAGTAAGTACTTAACTTAATACTACTAGCATTTCAAATTGTGGCGTTCAGATCAGTTTGGTGTTTTGATTTTTTTAAATAAAGTTTGGCCCGCTGCGGAGCATGTTTCAGCCAGTTTTTTATTGCCAATTCTATTTCTACATTATTCGCAATAGTAATTCTAGATTTAACTATTTCTAAAACAAAGTATATGAATCAAAAACATGAAATACTCAACTAGGTAAATATAAAAAAACATCAATTCTTAAAGGTCATATTTGTATACAAATATTACTTACGGACAATTATATCCTTCAGTCTTAGGTCACTAAAGGCTTTCTTATTCCTTCCTTTAAAATTGAAGTGTGTTGCCAGATCGTCACTTAATAGAGATTTTAAAATTTTATTAGTTTTGGTAATAACACCTTCTCCACCCAATGAAGACAGGTAAGAAACCTACAATAAATTTTACAATCGTAAAGTTACACTGAAAATATAAATATTTGGTTTTTAGAAAATTAAAAAAAATAATTACCAATAAAGTCGCTTTATTATGATCTGAAATTTCTTCATCCAATGATAAAAGAGCTTCTACAGTTTTCACTGGCAATTTGTTATTAAAACCATCTGGAATTTGACATTCAACATTTTTCTGTCTTAAAATTCCAAGAATTAGATTGTTTTGTTCCCTAATTTTAATTAAAATAGGCATCAAACTAGCTAAAAAAAGTTCAATTTAAAGTAATTGTAATAACATTTTGCGTGATCGTGCTTTTTTATTTATTTACAACATATGTTTTCAAGACGGTAGGTTATAATGTTTACTGGTTTGAAATCATGTCTGACAACCGCCTACTTTTACAACAAAATACAAATATCACTTTTGACTTTTCGTTCATTTCGCAAAAACTAAAATTATTTTATTTGAAATTTAATTTAATACGATCGAGCAAAAAATAGTATAAACATAGTGAACGTTAAAGGTTGTTGTACAGATCTCCGATCAGTAAACAACCCTTACCGTTCTTGATACTTATAATAGAAAACTTACCACCATCATATCTTATGATCTCAGTTACATCAGAATCAGGGATATTGCTTGCTTGAGATTGAGAATTAATCTCCTTTACCACATGAGGAACACGAACAGGAGTTGATTCTTTATTTTTTTGTCCTTAAAACAAAAATATTTCCTATTAAGAAAAATGTAAGCAGAGAAAAGTGAATTTTCCATGCTTGGAATTACTTAATAACCAAATAAATATATAGGTACTTACTATCTTTTATTAATCCTTCAAAATTTATTTTTGGTGTTTGTGAATTTTTTGATTGTGAGGGTACATCAAGTTCATCTTCACTGTCATAAAGACGAGCCGGGAGAAGTCTTTTGCGGGGACGTATATCTTCTCCAGAATGTTTTAAAGAGCCAGCCAGTTCTTCCTCAGTCTCAGTGTCACAAAAACGAATTGGACGAATTCTTTTGCGAGGTCGTATATTCTCTTCTCCTCCAGAAGAGTCTAAATTAGAAACTTCTTCGGCTACAGACTCTTTCTGAAGAGCTTTTTGAAGGTTATCTAAAAATAAATCCAAACATTTATTTAGTAAAAACCATAAGTCAAGACATACGCAGGCCACATATTAAGGATCTATTATAGTTTTACCTGTTCTATATAGGCTCCTTTTCACTGGGAACAATGACCATGTGTTCACATTTACAGCTTCTTTGCGACTTAGCGCGCGATGAAATGACAGTTTTTCTTCATAAGGTGGCCAATAAACTTGACTTTTTTCAGGTGTGAACCATTCGTCCAATACCGTACAGACACTACCGTCTGCAAATTCCACGATGACATAATTTTCCATCGTGAAGCGAAAACCCTCGATCAAACATAAAAATATAAAACGCGTCGGTTCACAACTCACAATCACCAGTCCTAAAATCCATAGAGTAAGTATAAAATCACTTGCACTTCCATTTTTCGTTACCAGTGTAACCACACTCTGGTAATTTGTTTGACTTTGACGGAAAAAAGAAGAATTTTTCTTCTCTTTTGTAGTATCTGATGCACTACGTGTGCAGTCGGCGCAGCCATTGCGCTATCACTGAATTTTCGGATAAAAAATTCTTGTTAGATTTAATTTAAAGTGTAAAATTTATTCATTCAACTAAAGTTAAAGATTAGACTTTAACAATTTAAAATGATAAATATGACAATAACGAGATATTTCTTTTAAAATTAACAAAAATGTTTCAACTTTTGTAAGAAAGAACCTCAGGATTAGTTTAATCAATTGTAAAAATTATGTAAAAAATTAAAAAATAATTATTTGGTCACATAACCTCCAGAGTCGTGATAAACGTTTAATGTACGTCTTTAATACGTTATAATACTTGCGTGATTAATGGTGACGTATATAAAACGTTTAAAAAACGTGATATAAAAAGACGTCCCTAAATCGACCAAAAAGTGACGTCTGGTTAACGTTATTAACGTCATCTGGTTGCCTGGGATACTGATCCAATATGAGAGCTGAAAGTATTTACACATATTAAAAACTTGTTTCAAAACAACAAAACTTTTTGTTATTATTAATTTCAACTATGTTAACAATAATAAATAAATTTGCTTACTTACATAATATTATTGCTGTAAATAGTTATCACAAACATTTTTCTAAACTTTTTGCCGACACACGAAAACGAGACGCTACTTTTTTAGGTTATCTCTAACGAAATGCTTTCCACACTTTAATATTTATATCACTGAAGTTTTGTTTTACTTACATAAAAATATAATTATATTGGATATATACCAAGAGCAAAACATTTATGTAAAATTTTACTTTTAGTATATTTATCAACAGAATCACCTATTTAATACATAAAAAAATAAACATATTAAATATATACAATAATTTATATCACAATAAAGTAAATGGTGGGTTATATTATTTATGATATTAAAGTTACAGGTAATATATATAAAAAAGTAAATGTATTTAATATATTTAACAATATATATAAAATGACGCCATAAACGCATTGTAATATATATTACAAATATTACATCTTTATTACATTAAAAACCATATGTATTTTATACAAAATATTAATTCTCTAAATACTACATAAATATTGTTATATAATTTTTTTTATATAATAGCAAAGTCATATATATGTATTTATTTTATATAAAAAAAGTTCTTTCTTTGTTATGTATTTTTATGTTACAAATACATTTGTGTTTGCTGGGTAGAAGGCATGGCTTGAAAGTTATCCAAAAAAAATAAGCGTGCCTTAGGAGGGCATGTCAAATCTATAAAGAAAAGACAACCTTATGAGAATTTACACTAAAATTGAAAAAAAAACAAAATAGCTTACCCTTAATTTTAAAGAAGCCCTCAATAAGACATTAACGGTATACACTAACACGTGTAAAATACAAAATTTCGCTATCACTAGGTGATACGAGGTGTGTCGCTTACGACAGTCAACACAGGAAAAGATTGAAAAGAAACTAATCTCGTGTTAAAACAAAGTGGAGGCCTCATTAACGACATCCGCAAGGTGGCGTATCGACAAATTAATAGACACTAAATAGCTAAATATCTAGGCAGCCAGATTAACTCCTGCGTGTTTTATGGGTTGCCTATAGTCGGGTACTATAAACGACTATTCAGAGCATGTCTATGTAACCGAAGCAGTTTATTACTTAAAAAGTGTTTTGAGTTATGATATACCTTGAAATTGAATAAAAAAACCTTTTAATTATGGTCATGAGGTAATTCGTTTATCATGTTGCGAAATACTTACAAAAAATATTTACAAATGGCTTTTCATACTAAATTATGGGAGAGATGTAAAAACATAAAACCTTATGCTACCGGTTGTCCCTTTAATGTAAAATTCGCAGACAAAAATAATGTCGAGGCATATAGAGAAAAATAGGTCAATTTTCATGTTACAATATTTTTAAAACTATTACATCTGTCTAAAAAAGCCCAAATATTTAACAACTGTTAACTGAAAAATCTAAGAACTGGAAAAGTTTGACATTTATTACTAATATCCAAGTTGTTAAACCAATTTTTAAATATGGCAACATCGCATGTCTTAACACAGAACCACAGTAGCTCCTATATGAGGTGGAGCTTTTGGGAGACAAATACTCATGATTGTGCGCATGCGTCGTTAATGTTAGATTAGGTTCTTTCTGATTAAATAAAAAAAAACTATTATTTGGATTTAACGGGGGTTAATCAGTAATACTAAATTGCATTTAGTTTTCATTTCCACATACATCACCGGTGTTACTTGTTCTGTCACAGAGATATCACAAGGAAAGCGCGTAAACATAACAGAGATATCTCTGTGATGCTCCTATGTCCTACCTAAAAAGGGAGCAAAACTCTTTTCTCAAGCGCCAAATAATGTTCCTTCTCCGACGCAGTTATGTCTCAGAGATGTTTCAGTTTTGTGTCAACAACGTCTCAGAAATGTTTGATTTTTGTCTCAACTATGTCTCAGTATTGTTTCAGTTTTTTGTGTCAACTATGTCCCAGGGATGTTTCAGTTTTATGTCTATACTACGTCTCTAGAGGACAAAGGTTTTACGGTAATACTATAATAAGAAAAATATTAACAATAAAACTGCTTCTTAATCCTAATTAATTATTATATTTTAATTTCATAAATATAATAAAAATTATTTTTCTTCCGGTTTTTCCTCCTCTTTGTTTTCGCTGCTTCCCTTGACGGGTCCAGACTGCGGCAATTCTTTCAAATTCCTTCTCAGAATATGATACACGGCATCTGAAGGGATTTCGTTAATAGTTTGCGATTTTTAATATAAAAAACCTTCTAATATTCAAAGAGGAATCTCCTCCGAAAATTTTTCGTATTAATTTAGAAACACCCTCTATATATATACATGTCCTAGCAGCATGCATCAATTGCCTGCAATTGGGAGATAGTGAACGTGATAAGTAAAATAATTGTTTATTAATAAGAATTTTCGTCAGAAGGATATGTACTTAATCATACAGGATGTGGATTATCTCAAGAGCTACAAAGTAATTTTGAAAGTGTCAATTTTATACAAAACTAAAAGGTGGCCACTATTATTAAACACTGTTTAGTTTATTTTTCACATTCAGTGTTTCTTATATATGCTTTGGTCAAAAATAGTAGATTACATACTGTTATGATTTCCTTGTTCAGACAGTGAATTTTATTTTAATTTTAAATTTTGGTTGGGCGCCATTAAAGTGAACTTTTTAATTTTGATGAAATTTGTTTTATTTTATTTTTAAGAGCAATGAGTTTCTTTAATCTCAGGGAGGGTTCATACCCTAATAGCACACAACGTCCTTGGGACGTACAATTTATGTCCATTTAATGTCGGAACGTCCATGGACTTAATATGTATGTCCTGTGGATGTTTGTTTTTGGACAGTATTAAGACGTCCACGATATATATCCATTATTTGTACAATTTATGTACAATGTCCATACCGGATATCCAGTAGTTGTCCGTGATGGATATAATACGGACTATATATAACATATCCATACCATAGTCTTAAAACAGTCCCTCGCCGACTTAATACAGGCAATGTCCAAAACATGTCCGGGACAGACACCTAAGAGTGGTCCTCACTCGACATAATATGGACCAAAAGTAAAGCTCCGCCTGAAAGATGGAGACACTTGCGCTGATGCTTCTTAGACACCACGAATAGTATGGTATATCGCGATTTAAAACATCCTATTAAGTCTGCTCCGAGCTCGCTCAACGAGTATAAACGGTGGCTATTATTCACGTAGATGAAGTTTCAGTCACGAGCAGGTGTTGAAATAAAAATTTCACAATTACAATTGAACTGGTGTGAATAATATAACAAAAAAAATCACTTTCTCTGACGTCCACTGTACCAAAATAGGACGTTCTGTGAATGTCCATAATATGGTCCCAGGGGGATATCCAATGGATGTCCGCGGCGGACATTCGAATTCAGTTCAAAGTTGTGACATTAGTGCGTCCCTCGGACGTCCATAGAACGTCCAGTGTACCAGAAAAGGATGTCCTAAGGATGTCCGGAATGTCCGAAGAAGACGTCCTATGGATATCTGTAGGACTACTTTGTGTTATTAGGGTAGATTTTAATCAGAAGAATTTTATTCTTCTGTTTTCAAAAAATGTATTTTCAAATAAGTAATAACAAATATTCAATTAAATTACAACAATAACACAAATCCAGACAACGACTTGACCTATTTCGAGAAAAATCGCGCGTGTTCTATTAAATGACAGCTGGCTGCCATGTTGCCAAATCCTCCTTGTCAGTCCTTGTGATTTTAAAATTTCGAAATTAAAATAAAGTATGTTCCGGGGCGTTTTAAAGAAAAACATTTTGGGAAATCCATTTTTTTTTTAATATCTTTTAGTGAGAAAAATTTCGTACGGGGTCGCAAAAAACCCAAAAAACGATACCCTCCTTTGCAGCAAAACAAAACTTAAGCCTTTTTCGATTTAGTGGTCCTGATCGCGGTTGCTGTCAAAATCAGGACCAGTCGTTTTCGATTTAGAAAGCGTGACGTCATATACCAACCGCAACCGCTCGCAACATGGACCAGCCTTTTACAGTGGTTGCAAGAGTTGGTATATACTTATCTTTATCGCACAATAATGTCATCCTTTTTTTGTTGTAAATATAGGAGACGAAATACTGGGAACGCATAAAATAGGTATTTGTGTTTATTGAAAATAATGCTAACATCTGAAAAATATCGTTGAGCGTACAATTAAAAAAATAAATAACTAGGTAGGTACCTATTATTAGTTTACGAAAAAACTTAAGTGTATTTTGTAATGTAGAATTAATATATAATATAATAAAAATTCCTAATCTATATTTTTTACTTCAATAATTGGTTATTTTTTATAAATTAAAATATAAATCAAAACACATACTTACAAAATAAATGTTTATTTAAACGTTATAAAATATGCCCTATTAATTATAATTAAAAATAACATTTAAAATTCAGATTTGAATAATTTATTTTTTCCTAAACTGCACCATGTATTTATTGAAACTTATTAAAATTTCAGATTTTAATCCGTTTCTAATTCCTCCTTTATTGCATTTAGATACTGTAACATTTTCAATGTGCATTAAAATCCCAAATGTATGTTCAATACTAATTCTGGCCTCTAGCTTAATTATGTATTGTATTTTCTATGCTGGATCTTCAATCTGCCTGTGTCCCTAAAAATATACATAAATTTTCATTGAATTAAATTAATGAAGTGCAGATTACCTATAGGGTGTCATATTAGCGACTGTCTGCAGGGATATGCAGAGTTACCTACTATAGGTAAAATATTTTAATGCCTAAAAACAAAAAAATTAAAAAATTGCATATATAGTACAAGTCATGGTTTGATTTGTCGAGGATTACAAAGAATACCTATACAGGAACTTAAGAGATCTATATAAAGTGGCAGACTTATTGATTACGTATAATGCAATAATTGATCCTCCACTTTTCTTAAATAAATTTAATATTGCTCACCCTGGAAATCAATTACGTTTTCAAAAATTATTGAAACCACCCTAGTTAATAATAACAACTTAGCTATTGTTTTATAAACATTTTAATTATACATACAAGATCATTATTTGGTTAAAAATTAAGTACTTACGAATTCAATTAATCCAGTAGTTGTATGACCAATATTTAATAACTATTTATTTAAATTTTACAATTCAGAAACATAAACATCTTATAATAATCTTGTAACCTAAAATTATATGAAAATAAAAAAGTAAACACTACCACGTGCTAACAAATGTCAACCAAACTTTGCAACCAACTCATTCGATTTAAAATCTTAAGTGACGTCACAAATACGTCACAAATAGCAACCGCTGTCAAATTTAAACAGGACCGCTGTCATTTATCTGTCAACCGCAACCGCTCGCGCAGTCTAAATCGAAAAAGGCTCTAATTAAAATTTGGCTGTCAAGTGTCAATGTCAATCGCCGAAAAAATTTGAAGTGTTTTTTATTTTAAATTTAATCTGACTGATCTAGAGTCACGTGACCAAAGATCTCTCTAATTGCAGATGTAAAAAACGAACACAACCATAGATGATTTTCTACTATTGACACAATAAGATATCGCAGAATTCCGTAGAACATATTGCATGTCATTGCGATAGAAAAATATTGCTGCCATAAATTTATCGCATCGCGTTGCATGTGAAGATGGCTCATTTAAATGCATGTATTTTAGATGCAAAGTGATATTGCAACTTTTTATTGCTGCAACATGTTGCTCCGTGTGAAAACGCTCTTACATATATGATGCAAATACACTAGCCTTCGCTTCTTTATCGATAGGTATTTGACTATGCAGTAAAATTTGAAATTTTATCATTGCGGCCAACTTAAATTTAATTATTAATACTACCAGAGACATCTAGGGCTTTGGTCCCAAAACACAAAAACAAGATGACCTTGAGCCATTTACGTGGACGTCTATGGTAGATGGTAGAAAGTCTTTGAACTTTGATCGTAATGTAACATGTAACCCTACTTTTCCTGTTATGATTGTAATATACCGTCCAAAAATTTTTAAAAGTGGAAATAAAAGGCGCATAAATAATAAAAATTAGAATTTAAACAGCAATAGGGACGATTACAAATTTTATTTTCCTACGAAATTAGAAAAGTATGTTGTTATGCTAAACAATTTTTGATTTATTATATTTATTTTTACCACACTTGTTTTTAGGTAAAATGAACGTGGATTCTCAAGAAATAGAAATTAATTATAATTTTCCATTTGCTAAAGAAGTTGGCGTTAAAAGAGAAATAAAAATAGTTTTATTTAATCTCAAGATTTCTCCAAATCACAACAAATTCAGCTTAAAAAATAGTAGGGACAACAAGAATAGTTTAGCTGTGAAAAACGTAAATGCAGTAGAGAAAAATTCAAAAAAGGAAAATTGTAACCACTTAAAAACAAATTTAAAGCAAACGCTTTTAACTGGCGATAAAAAACATAAATGTAATATTTGTGAAAAATCATTTATTTTTGTAAAAAGGTTTAAAGCTCATTTATGTCATAAGTGCAATATTTGTGGAAAAACGTTTTTGCAGAAATCTACATTTTCACAACATTTATTAACTCATACTGGTGAAAAGCACTATAAGTGCAGTGTTTGTGAAAATTTATTTGCTCGTAAACAAACTCTTACACAACATTTATTAACTCATACTGGTGAAAAATACCATAAGTGCAGTGTTTGTAAAAAAGCATTTTCTCAAAAGTCTCATCTTCCAGCACATTTATTAACTCACACTGGTGAAAAACACCATAAGTGCAGTATTTGTGGAAAAATATTTGCTCGTAAACAAACTCTTACAGTACACTTACTAACTCATACTGGAGAAAAGCACCATAGATGCCTTATTTGTGAGAAAACATTTTTTCAGAATTCTGCTCTGACATTACATTTATTAACCCATACTGATGAAAAACACCATAAGTGCAGTATTTGTGGGAAAACTTTTACACTTAAATCTACTCTTACACAACATTTATTAACTCATACTGGTGAAAAGCACCATAGATGCAGTGTTTGTGAAAAATCATTTGCTCGAAAAAAAACTCTTATGTTACATTTACTAACTCATACTGGTGAAAAGCCCCATAAGTGCATTATTTGTAAAATATCATTTTTGCAGAAATCTACACTTACACAACATTTTTTAACTCATACTGGTGAAAAGCAATATAAGTGCAGTGTTTGTGAAATGTCATTTGCTCGTAAACAAAATCTTACACGACATATGTTAATTCATACTGGTGAAAAGCACCACAAGTGCATTGTTTGTGAAAGATCATTTGCTCGTAAAGAAAATCTTACAGCACATTTATTAACTCATACTGGTGAAAATCACCATAGGTGCAGTGTTTGTGAAAAATCATTTGATCGTAAACAAATTCTTACACGACATTTGTTAACTCATACTGGTCAAAAGCACTATAAGTGCAGTGTTTGTGAAAAATCATTTTCTCGTAAACAAATTCTTATACAACATTTAGTAACTCATACTGGCGAAAAGAAATATAAATGCAGTGTTTGTGAAAAGTCATTTGCTCGTAAACAAATTCTTACACGGCATTTGTTAACTCATACTGGTGAAAAGCTCCATATGTGCAGTGTTTGTGAAAAATCATTTACACGTAAAGAAAATCTTACAGCACATTTATTAACTCATCCTAGTGAAAAGCATCATAAGTGTAGTATTTGTGAAAAATCATTTTCCCAGAAATCCTATCTTACAAATCATTTATTAATTCATACTGGTAAAAAACTCTAGCATTTAACACCTCATTTTATCTGCCTGGATAACACGCACATCGCATCGACAGGAACTACTTGGTGGGAAGTATTCCACACATTTCTATTTATCATAAAAAAACTACTGCACAAATCAAACCAAGGATATTTATTAATAAAATTGTTACTGTAATGCTTCATAATTTCTATTCTTTATACTAATAATTATTTAATTGTTCAATAGCTTTAATATTATACGATGAAATAAAACAATTTAATTTGTTTAAATCTTCATTATATTTGAACTAAGTTCAATATAGAACCGTGACGCGTTTCGCTAACACAGTAGCTTTCTCAAACGGGTGAAGGTATAATGAACAAATTTTTAATTTATACAGTGCATTAATAAGTTACTGATAAAAGAATTATAATCTAATTTACATGGAAAAAGTATGAAACAAAATTTTTACTTGGAAATTCAATCAAAGGTATTATAATATAATTTACATGGCAATTAACTAAACTTGGGAAATCCATTCACAACAATCTTACCGGGTCCTTTCTAGGTAAAAAGGTTTAATAATGGGGAATTATTGATGTCTCTTTGTTCGTTAAGAAGATTATCTGAATATTTGTTTTTGTTCATCTCGAGAGCTTCTAAAAGATTTAATTTGAAGGATTTAGATTCTATATGCAAAATTTCAAAATTTGAATCAAAAGTATGTTGGTTTGCTAATAAATGATTTGAGTAATTGGAATCTAATTTTTGGTTATCATAGCTGCGTTTATGTTCTGAAATTCTAGTTTTAAAATTCCTAATAGTTCTCCCTATATAAATTTTATTACAGTTGTCATTACCGCATTTTAATTTGTAAACTCCTGATTCGTTTAATTTTGAAGATTTAGATTTGTTGTTTTTAATGAATTTGGGTAAATTGTAATCAGTTTTAAAGCAAATATTCAAGTTTAAAGTTTCTAAAAATGATTTGATTTTTAATGATGGTGTACCAAAATATGTTAAGCTTTTGAATTGAATATTTTTGTTTTTATCAACAGGAAATACTTGTTCTAAAGTACGTTTTCGTATCTTTTTATTTATGACATTGTCTATTACATTTGGATCGTAATTATTATTAACTGCTATTTGTTTCTTCGTTATAATTGTCAGTATTTAATGAAACTGTTAAAAGTCTGTGTATCATACTATTGAAAGCTGCTATTTTATGACTGAATGGGTGGGCCTGTGCCTGTGAAGCAAGCTAAAATGTCGTCTACATATCGGTGCCAGTACAAAAAATTTTTACTAAGAGGGTGTTTATGAATTATTTTTTCTATATTATCAATGAAAATTTCTGCTAATAGAGGACTGAGTGGGTTGCCCATAATCAAACCATCTTTACTGTTATAAACTTCTCCTTCGAAATGGAAATAATTTTGATTTAAACAAATTTTTAATAAGGTTATGATATCAGAATGAATTATAGGATTAACATTCTTGTACGTGAGCAAGTTATCAACAAGAGTTATAGTTTCATTAGGAGGTATACTATAGGGAATAGGTTTGTTACATCGAACGATATGAATTTAGAAATATGAGTTAGTTTTATATCTTGAATATTATTAATTAGTTCTATTGAGTTTTTAATTGAAAATTGAGGTTTGAATTAACAATATTTAGAAATGATATCTATGAGAATCTTTGAAATTTTAAATGATGGTGCTGTGAAAAAAGAAATAACGGGTCTAATTGGGTACCCTTCTTTATGGAGTTTAATTAATGAATAAAGTTCAAGGTGTTGTGGGTTGGGTAAAAATAATTTAAATTTTTCTTTATCGCTAATTATTGATTTGGCGTTATTTACTGCTAATTTTATTTCCCTCTGAAATTTAATAGTTGGGTCTTTTTCAAGGATCTCAAAATTGTTGTAATTATAGCAATACTGAAGGTGTTGCGTGTTGCCTAGTGTTTGGCTAACACACTTGATAGTGTATTATTGGTTGTCTACCTATCTAGTAACTTTAGTTAGTGTAAAGTGTATGTGTGTCAACACTGATGTATGGTTGTGAAGTTTGACACACAATAGAATGTCAACTTTACTTTTCATGTCATGTAGAGATTGTCCAACTACTAAACCGACACCTCCAGAGTCCCCACCTAAAATTTCTCTCTTCCGGTTTCCTACAGTCGTTTATCGCCGAACAGTGAACAGTGGCGTCGTCAACTTTGAACTGCTTCCTGTATTGTTTGCTTTGGCGGCAAATTTAAAATATCTGATCTTTTAAAGGTGTATATAAGCGTTAAAATGAATATATCCAACATTAAACAAATAAGTTGATTTAAATTGATGAATACGTTTAAATATAGGAGTTATTTTAAATAGAGGATAATTATAATTTAAGTTTTTTTGCTCATTTTAGCCAATGTTTTTAAATTGTTCATCCTCCAGTTATCCTAGGAGGAGAAAATGAGAGACGATTACCTATTTTAATTTCTTCTCTCTTAAATTTTTTTTTCAAAAAGTGTTCTTTTTAAATCTTGTTGCTGATAATGCTCTTATCCTGTGACGTTGTAAAGAAATTCGGATGTCATTTTTTGCCTGATTTTTCATAAACTTTGGATATTATTTGTTGTGTTTGGTCAGAATACTTACCATTTTGATAATAAGAAATAACCTACTTAGTCTATATCAATAACAACTTTAAGCACGACACTGGTATCGGCCAGTTTGCCATGTACTTTGCGTTTGCCCATGCGCAACCGATTTCGGAGATCCTCGGGCCACGTTCCCCACTTCTCTAATTTTTAACGTAGCGGTCGTTTTAGTAGTTGGACAATCTATAAAACAGTTAGTTCTGTTTTGTTTATTTTTTCACTACTCGTTTTATTATTAAAAAAATTAATAATATAATCGTTGGACTAAAGTTTATTTATCACCATTGTGCCCTGCAACTACCGTTCAATAACAGGTTATGGGCCCAGGGCTTGGCGATTGAGAATATATACAAAGTTAAGTGAAAAACAAAAATTTTAGCAGAGTGTTAACCGGTTAACAAAATGGCGGTTAATGAAAGCTCTGGTCATGGCACAAGCATTGAAAAGCTTAAAGGCCGCGAAAATTATTCTGATTGGAAATTCCAAATGAGTGCATTATTAAAATTAGATGGACTTTGGAGCTGTATTTCCGGACAATCAACATCCGAGACAGATGATGCGGTAAAAGCACGTCGTGAAGAGAAAGCTTTGTCAAAAATAATACTTTCTCTAGACAAATCGACTTATCCTCATGTTATGCAAGCTAAGACTGCAAATGAAGCGTGGATGACTCTTGAAAAAGCTTTTGAAGACAAAGGACTACATCGACGATTAAGTTTATTAAGAAATTTGTGCTCAATAAAGCTTAAAAATTTTAATAATATGGAAGAATATGTTAATGAAATAATGGCTCTTTCACAGCAGTTAATGTCTATTGGAAAACCCATAGATGATGAATTCCTTGGTGTGATAATGTTACAAGGTCTCACAGAAGAATATGAACCTATGGTTATGGCACTTGAAAATTCTGGTGTTGATATTTCTTCGGATTTTGTAAAAACCAAATTATTACAAGACAAAAAATATCAAAATGGAAAACATGAAAGTGATTCTGCATTAGCCATAAGTAATAAAGCGAAGAGATCTCCATGGTGCTGGGGTTGTAAGCAAAAAGGTCACTATAAAAATCAGTGCCCTAATCAAAAAAATGCTACAACAGACAAAAATAAAACTACTTTCGAAAAACCTAAAAAAGATGAATATCGAGGTGGAAATAAAGTCCTATTTGCTGCTTTGGGTATTAATATGAGAAATAATGCATGGTACATTGACAGTGGTGCATCCTCTCACATGACCGGTAACAGTGAACTTTTAAAAAATATATCCACAAAGAATTCAGGGCAAGAAATTATTGTAGCAAATAATTCCAAGTTATGTGTAAATGGAACCGGTAATAGTATAGTAAAATTAAGAATAAATGACACAGAAAAGACAATTTCAGATGTTAAATATGTTCCTGATCTTTCAGTTAATCTTTTATCCGTAAATTCGCTAGTTTCAAAAGGATATTGTGTATATTTTGACTCTGAAGGTTGTAAAATAATTGACCAAGAGGAATGTACAATTAAGGGAGAACCTATAGCTACAGCAAAAAATGTTGATGGGTTATACGAGTTGGACATTTTTTCAGAGACTGCAAACACAGTACAAGTAACTAGTTCGCAGATGTTATGGCATAAAAGGTTAGGTCATCTTAATCACTACAGCATGGGTTTATTAAAAAAGGGCCTAGCTACTGGTATGGCATACACAGAAAAAAGTACACCTGAATATTGTGAGAGCTGCATTAAAGGTAAACAAGTAAGAAAACCTTTTCCTTATCATAAAAATAAGAATGTAGCTAAAAACAAGCTAGACTTGATTCATTCTGATTTGGTTGGACCAATGGAAGTGGAATCGTGGAGCGGTAAGAGATATATTTTTACACTAATCGATGATAATTCTAGAAAAGTATTTTGTTATTTTTTAAAAACAAAAGATGAAGTACCTGATGTTTTTAAAGAATTTTGTTCGATGGTTGAGAATCAAATGGAACGTAAAATAAAGGTGCTACGGACTGATAATGGGGGTGAATACTGTAATAATAGTTTGAGAAAATTCCTTAAAGATAAAGGAATCAAACATGAACTAACGGTACCTTATAGTCCTCAACAAAATGGAGTAGCAGAAAGATATAATCGCACAATAGTCGAAAAGGTTCGCTCTATGCTTATTGAGTCGCACAGTCAAAAACAAATGTGGGCCGAGGCGACAAATACAGCAGTTTATCTTCTTAATCGTTCACCAACAAAGAAAATATGTGGTGCAACACCAGAAGAAAAATGGAGTGGAAAGAAAGTAGATGTTAGCCACCTGAAAGTATTTGGATGTTGTGCATTTGTCCATATACCAGACACAAAAAGAAGAAAATTGGATGAGAAAAGTAAAGAATACATTTTTGTCGGGTATTCTGAAACAAGTGTAGGATACAGGTTATTGGATCCTTCTACTCACACTTTAAAAATAGCGAGAGATGTTGTGTTTCTAGAAGAAAAATTTCCAGAAATGTTGCAACCTGTCACTTTAAGTATTTCTTTTCCACTTGAAGAAGATATTATTGAAAATGAATCAACTGAGACATCAAGCGAATCAACTTCAGTAGATCAAGAATCATCTTCATCCACTTTAGAAAACCATGACTTCAGTGAAGAGGAAATTGGAGCAGTGGTATCAAGTGAAAGTGAAAAGAGCTCAGAAAATAGTGTGTGTTCTGACGAAGAAATAAGTGTCGGTGAAAGTGGTGATCATCAATCTAGGTATCCAAAACGTGATGTATGTAAGCCAAAATTTTTAAATGATTATTTAATGAATGATGTATCTGATAGTGAGTCAGATTATGCTATGTTAGCTATATCAAATGATTTAGAACCTGTAAACCTTTCTGAAGCATTGTTAAGTACAAGAAGTACTGAATGGAAGCAAGCTATTAAAAAAGAATTAGATTCATTTAAGAATAACAATGCTTGGGAACTGGTAGATAAACCTAGCGATAAAAATATTGTCAAAAATAAATGGGTATTTAAAATTAAAAAGGATCAAAATGGAGATATAGCTACATATAAGGCCAGGTTGGTAGCCAAGGGCTTCACCCAAAAATATGGCGTAGATTATTCAGAAACATTTTCTCCTGTAATCAGATTTAGTAATTTAAGATTATTGCTTGCAATGACTGCAGAATTAGATTTGGAAGCAGATCATTTAGATGTGGAGACAGCGTTTCTGAATGGCGATATAGATGAACAAATTTTTATGTGTCAACCAGAAGGTTTTGAAGAACCTGGGGCACAAAATAAAGTATGTCTACTTAAAAAAGCCATTTATGGTCTAAAACAATCATCTAGGTTATGGTATGAAAAAGCTCATAACGTGCTAGTAAAATTAAAATTTAAGCAATCAAAAATAGAGCCTTGTATTTTCTTTAAAAATTCTGTAAACTCTATAGTTATCGTAGCTCTTTATGTAGATGATTTCTTTATTTTCTACAATAACCTTGATGAGGCTAAATCTTTAAAGTTAGAATTAAATAAACATTTTCATATAAAGGATCTTGGGCCAATGTCTTACTGTCTAGGAATAAAAATTGAAAGAAATCGTTCCAAGGGTGAGTTAAAATTAAGTCAAGAACAATATATAGTTAAAATATTGGAGAGGTTTCAAATGTCAGATTGTAATACTGTAAGTACTCCCTTAGAACAAAATCAAATTGTTTCAGTAGATGGAAATTTTTATGATGCTCCTTATCAACAATTAATTGGATCAATTATGTATCTTTCAGTATGTACAAGGCCAGATATTGCCTTCTCTGTTTCATATTTAAGTCAGTTTAATATTAATCATTCAAAGGAACATTGGTTAGGTGCTAAAAGAGTACTTAAATACCTAAAAGGGACAAAAGATATAGGAATTGTTTTCAAAAGATCAAATAATCCTATAACTGGTTTTGTAGACTCTGATTGGGCAAATAATGTTACTGATAGAAAATCTTTTTATGGTTATATTTTTTCATTAACTGGAGGGCCTATATCTTGGGAAAGTCGTAAACAGATGACTACAGCTTTAAGTTCAACTGAGGCTGAGTATATTGGTATATGTGAAGCTGTTAAGGAATCATTGTATATAAAATCTTTGTGTTCTGAAATTTTCAGCATTAACAAAAAATGTAATTTTTTAAATATTGATATGCCTTTTACTATTTATAATGATAACCAAAGTGCGATTAAATTATCAGAAAATCAGACTTTTCATAAACGCACTAAACATATACATGTTAAGTATCATTTTATTCGTGATTGTGTAAAGAATAATGATATTAAATTATTGTACATGCCAACTGCTGAAATGGCAGCAGATATGTTAACCAAGTCGTTAAGTAGTAGAAAGCACAAGTTTATTTGTAATAATTTAAATATGATATAATTTTTTTTTTTGTTGTACACCTTTGATATTGAGGGAGAATGTTGTAATTATAGCAATACTGAAGGTGTTGCGTGTTGCCTAGTGTTTGGCTAACACACTTGATAGTGTATTATTGGTTGTCTACCTATCTAGTAACTTTAGTTAGTGTAAAGTGTATGTGTGTCAACACTGATGTATGGTTGTGAAGTTTGACACACAATAGAATGTCAACTTTACTTTTCATGTCATGTAAAACAGTTAGTTCTGTTTTGTTTATTTTTTCACTACTCGTTTTATTATTAAAAAAATTAATAATATAATCGTTGGACTAAAGTTTATTTATCACCATTGTGCCCTGCAACTACCGTTCAATAACAAAAATTTCCTGCCTGTATAAAATTGTTCTTCTTTAATATATATTGTTCTTTAGGTAATACTATTACCGTATTTCCTTTATCTGCTTTTGTAAAAATAAGATTATTTGACTTTGATTTTTGTTGAATTGACATGACGACTGATAATTCAAAATTTGGGTTGGTAAACTTAAAAAATTCTTTTTTAATAATATCGGAAGCTTTATGTTTTAGATTAGCGTTGTTTGGAAAATTATACAAGTTAATTTCTGTTTCTATACCTAGTTTGTTGAAGTTATCAAATGAATATATGTGGGTTGAATATTATTTTTAAAACCTTTTTGTAATAATTGAACTTCTTCATTTAAAACAGTATTTGAAAGATTGACAAATCTGTGAAAAAATTTATGTTCTGAAAATTTGGTTTGTGGGTTTTTTGATACTGGTTTATTATTCAATAGTGACTTTAATTTACGTTTTTGTACTTGGTACTTTTTATGAATTATTAATTTAATTTTATCTCTTATATCACGATCTGAAATGTCAAACCCTATGGGCTGTAATATATGTGATAGTTGTGAATGAATTACCTTAACATAAATATTAAAATTATATCTTACTATACTGTGTATTCTTTTCTTCTTTTAACCATCTTTCTTTACCATATATACTTGCTTTGATTGCTGCTCTGCTATTGTTGTCTCTTTAATTTCATATATCTAGGGAATACAATATTATTCTATAAATATAATAGAGATTTAAGAGTGAGAGGCCCGGTGTTGCCGGATATGTCTGTAGACACCTATGTTTTATCAAAATATGTAATCACAGATATGTTTAAAGGATTTCTGGTTATTTTATTACATTCAGAAAAGGGCACGAAAGGTTTGGACGAAGAGATTTTTAAACACAAAAAATTGCTTTCCCAAATAGTGTGGTGTAAAATGTCAACTTTGAAGGTGTTTTTCGAACTTTTTTACAAGACAATCTGTCAGTAGATAGAACGTCCTTTAACTTTAAAGGTTCTGTAAGTAAGGCAATGACGTTTAGAATAAAACTTGTTGATTTCTTATACAATTGTCACAATCTAAACGTCACTGTCATTAGTTACAGAATTGTTAAAGTTAACGAACGTTCTATCTACTGACAAAATGCCAATTAAAAATTTAAATATTTCTTCGTACGAACCTTACAATGCATATGTAGCTAACAATAAGACAGTCAGTTTTCATTATTTTGATCCATATTTTTCATTATTTTGATCCATATTGTTCATTATTTTTCATTATTTTGATCCATATTTTTCATTATTTTTTCCATATTTTTCATTCTTTTTATCCATATTTTTCATTATTTTTTTCCATATTTTTCATTATTTTTTTCCCAATTTTTTATTACTTTTTTCCCGATTTTTCATTTTTTTTCACTATTTTTCATGATTTTTTCCCCATTTTCCAATATTTTTTTCCTAATAGGAATTCCAATATTTTTTTCCCTATTTTTCATTATTTGTTTTTCCTATTTTCCAATATTTTTCCTTATTTTTTTCCCTATTATTTTTCATATTTTTTTTTTCATTTAAAAGGATCTTTTCAAGTACAGCAAAAATGTACTCTTGGCATTTTTCGATAATCCCCCTCGTTTCCGAGATTTTCGGAATTTAATTTTTTTAAATTTCTTTTTCTTTTTTTTTCTCAACAAATTTCGGAAAAATGGTTCAAATAATACTTGTTAGACTATTTAAGTCCTACATTTACGTATTTTTGGTTTTTAAATATTTTTCATGGTTTCAGAGATATGGACTTTTTAAAATGATATTTTCATAACAGTACTTCAAGGTATCTTTTTCCCAAATTTGAAGCGGTTTGCTCAAAAATTACGACCTGCAGCGTGTTTCCTGTGAAACTAGAAAAAAGTGAGAAAAACCCGGAAAACCCCCTTTATTCATTTTCCGATTCCGATTATTTTCTACTAAAAGATAACACTCGTGGGTGTTAAAAAATGATGAAAATTTCACGTCGATACATTGAAGCATTCAAAAGTTATGGCATTTTTAAGCTTTGCAGACGACAACCAGACATACAGACAGACAGACCACAGAAAAAAATTAAGTTGCTCAGAATTCGACTGGGATCATTTCTCCCGCAGATAATATAGCCCGTTTCGCTTAGTTACGAAGATAGCGATTTCATATGGGTCGTCGCTAACAATAATTCAACACACAAATACAACGTATTTACCCCTGTCGAGTTGGTAATGAGCCACTATTGTTTTTATAAGCATATTGTTGCCTACCCTTCTCGTCTCCTCTCGCCTGACCCTTGCACCCCTGAGAAACTATTCGTAGACGACCTGACAGTGTTAAACAAATTAAATTGTTTTATTTCATCGTATAGTATGGATCTTCGTCAAGTAAAAGCCTCATCTATTCAATTCAAGTTTTAATATTCTTTATTGCAATTATTTCAGTTATTTTATATTTTATGTCTAACTTTGCTTTCTATATTTCTTCTACTTTCTGTAAAGGAACCCGCAAAATCCTTATGGAAATTGGGTCTCGGTGGATTTGTGTTAATTTTTGATAAGATGTAGTTCATGAAATTCTGAACATATGTTAACATTGAGCCAACCCCACCTCTATCAACTTAACAAGACAACTTCGGAAAATTACAACGGTATCTTATTAGTAATTTGCCGCTTTTTTGCCGCTGTGGAAAAATAAATTTTGCCGCTCTTTTTTTTCCCAAAAATTCAATGTCTTGCTAACTTAATATCAAGTTAGCAAGACAACTGTGTAAATAATGACGATATCAAAAAACTAATAGCTGGAGAATTTGCCGCTTTTTTGCCGTAAATTAGTTGTGGAAAAATAAATTTTGCCGCTCTTTTTTTACCAAAAATTCAATGTCTTGCTAACTTGATATCAAGTTAGCAAGACAACTGTGTAAATAATGACGATATCAAAAAACTAATAGCTGGAGAATTTGCTGCTTTTTTGCCGTAAATTAGATGTGGAAAAAAATTTTGTCGCTCTTTTTATTAAAAATTAAACGTACTGCTAACTTGGTATCAAGTTAGCAAGACAACTGCGTAAATAATTACGATATTAAAAAATTAATAGCTGGAGAATTTGCCGCTTTTTTGCCGTAAATTAGATGTGGAAAAAAATTTTGTCGCTCTTATTTTTATTAAAAATTAAACGTCTTGCTAACTTGGTATCAAGTTAGCAAGACAACTGCGTAAATAATTACGATATTAAAAAACTAAAAGGTGGAGAATTTGCTGCTTTTTTGCCGTTAATTAATTGTGAAAAAAAATTTGCCGCCATTTTTTTTAATTAATTTAACATCTGGCTAACTCATAAAATGACAATATTAAAACCTGAAAGCTGGATAATTTGCCGCATTTTTGATATTAATTAGTTATGGGAAAAATGTTTGCCTTTATTTTTTATTAGTACCTAATTAAACATCTCGCGAACTTGATATCAAGTTAGCGACACAACTGTGTAAATAATGAAGATATCAAAAAAATAAAAGCTGGATAATTTGCCGCTTTTTTGCCACTAAATAGTTGTGGAAACAAAAAAATTGTCACCTGTTTTTTATAAACAATTTCCAGGATTTTTATATACCAACTTCAAATTTAAGAAAACAAAAAAAATTACTTAATGCGGCTTTACAAAAGTTAGCCTTTAAATTTAATTTTTTTTTAAATCTATTTTCAGAAACAAATTCTAAATGTAAATGACTAAAGGTTGATGGTGCTAGATTTTTAAGTTTCCATCTGTTTTTTTGAGTAAAAAATTAAAATTGAAAATATTAAAAAGCAATTAACTTTGCATTTCCGACTCTTTAGATTTTTCATTTTTTTTGTCTTTAGGAATAAATATAAAAAATTGTTTCAATCAATAACAAGTGCCGGTAGGTGGCAAAAAGAGCGGGCCGGAGTTCCGGGGGTGAAGTCCTGAATCGTCTCATATGTGAGTCATAATCTAAAGAGCCATCAACGAACTCTTTTAGTTTTTTGATATCGTCATAATTTACGCAGTTGTCTAGTTAATTTGATATCAAGTTAGCAAGATGTTTAATTTATAATAAAAAAAAGAGCAGCAAATTATTTTCCACAACTAATTTACGGCAAAAAAGCGGCAAAGTCTCCAGCTGTTAGTTTTTTGATATCGTCATTATTTACGCAATTGTCTTGATAACTTGATATCAAGTTAGCAAGATGTTTAATTTAAAAAAAAGGGAGCGGCAAATTTTTTCTTCCACAACTAATTTACGGCAAAAAGCGGCAAATTCTCCAGCTTTTAGTTTTTTGGTATCGCCATTGTTTACGCAGTTCTCTTGCTAACTTGATATCAAGTTAGCAAGACATTGAATTTTTGGTAAAAAAAAAGAGCGGCAAAATTTATTTTCCACAACTAATTTACGGCAAAAAAGCAGCAAATTATCCAGCTATTAGTTTTTTGATATCGTCATTATTTACACAGTTGTCTTGCTAACTTGATATCAAGTTAGCAAGACATTGAATTTTTGGGGAAAAAAAGAGCGGCAAAATTTATTTTTCCACAACTAATTAACGGCAAAAAAGCGGCAAATTACTAATAAGATACCGTTGTAATTTTCCTAAGTTGTCTTGCTAAGTTGCCAACCCCCAAATATGAACAGTTTTTCTGCTAGGGAAGATCTTAAATTCACAGAGTCCTCATAATGGAATATTTATTTTTGAAGACGAGAATACTATTTTCAAATATTTTATTGTAGTTTATATTGCATAACAGTGTTCTTAAAAAAATATATAACACCCATCCCACATATTTAACCTCAACCACTATTTAAAAAAATATTAATTGCTAACTCACTTCAAAAATTATAAGGAAATGTTTTAATAAGTTAAAAATATCGGTGGATTTTTCTGAATATTTAGTATGATATAGTACATTTGATTTTGACCAAAAATTGATCGAGTGACAATCATTAAAAATGAACGGTTTATCTGCTAGAGGGGGTTAGTCTTTAAAAATAAATGGTCTATTATGAGCAAAGTGTGAATGTAACCTCCTATAGCACAAAAATCGTTCATTTTTGATGATTGGCATCCAATCAATTTTTGGTTAAAATCAAATGGACTATATATTATACGAAATATTCATCAAAAATCCACCAATATTTTTAACTTAATAAAACATTGCCTCATAATTTTTAAAGTGGGTCCGCAATGAATATTTTTTAATTTCTATAAATAGGGGTTGGGGTTAAATATGTGGGTTGGGGGTTATATATTTTTTAAGAACACTATTATGCAATATAAACTAGAATAAAATATTTGAATAGTAGATTCTGTAACAAGGTTAGAATGAAAAATTCGAAACGAGTGGAAAATTCCGAACGCGAGCGAATGCGAGTGTGAGGAACCACGAGTGTCGAATTTTTTCATTCTGACCGAGTAACAGACTATATTTTCTCCACGATCAAAAAGTATAAATCAGAATTAAATTAAATCTGAACACAAGTTATTTGTTTACATATTTGTATTACATTGTATTAATATTTATAGTGCTGTGGTACACTTACCGAAATTAAAATCTGGTGCATTGGTGTTTTTTCATAATTTACAATTTCAGATATTATTAAATTCTATATCTACTTCACTTGATTTTTCACTCATTATTTTGTTTAAATTAAAACTTGTTTGAAAATAATTATTACCGTCGCCATTTTATATCTGACAGTGACACTTTTGAAATCCAGGGCAATCCATATTGTTTATTTCGATTACAGAAAATCCATTCTTTACCTTGATAAAGAATGAAAATACATGCAAAATGCATAAGTGGCCAGTATTATAGAATAAATATTCAGACTCTAGAGTGTGAATGTTTACATTCTATTATTAAAAATGATTTCAGAATTCATACATTCAGTAATGGTCGTGGAGAAAACATTGTTATAATTTTTTTGAATATCTGTTTAGTATTATGTCAAATATGACATGTACCCGATAAGGCACATTGCCAAATATATATAATAGATTTGTTTGTTTTGTCTCCTCTAGTGTACATAGTTAAGGACACTAAAATGAGAATCGCGATTAAAAGTACACCAAAAACAATTATTTTTTAATTAAAAAAGGTATAGAACTAAACTGAAAATAAAACAATAATTCTAAAAAAATTTTTGACAATAAAACAGTACCTAATGTCTAACTAATGTTCATTATGGAAATTACGAAAACAGTTTCTTTTACCATGCACAACCTAGTTGAACATTTAGAACACGACCAGTTTGTCTTTCCTGATTGGCAGTAACGACATCTGCCTTTGGTTTCATAAATTGGAAAGTGATCTACTTTATCGTACCGAGTATCATCAGATGGTCTTGGAAGAACACAAGTCTTGTGTTTAATGTGATTATCTGGTGAGCAGGTAAGTAATTATAACAACGGATGATTTTGATATTTTATTATAATAGTGTTATAACTTACAACGTACATCTAACAACGACATATGACCTGTCTGTTAGGGTGATGGATGACAAGTGACGTGAGGCATCTCTTCGCGTCATATCACTTACCAAACACCTTCCCTTTAAAGATCTAATACCTTCCTAGGCTTTATACTACGCCCAGATCTTGTAGTTAAATTTTCTTCATGTATTTCTACATTAGAGTTGAAGTCCAAATACATATCTGACAAATTTAACTCGTTATCGTCTACATTATCGCTCATTTTCACATCATTGTCATACTCAGGTATGTTTACATCGTTTTCATACTCAGGTATGTTTACATTGTTTTCATACTCAGGCCAGTCTTTAATTAGCTCAGGGTACAACTCAGGCTGTAGCACTCTGTGGTTATAGGTATTTTTAATTGACGATAATTTCATTTGACTACTGTTACGCCGGATCACCTTTCCGTTACGCCTGATCACCTTTCCGTTACTCAATTTTTTAACCCAATATGACCGGGGTTCGTTTGCTGCTTTCAAAACGATTGCTTTTTCCCAATACTGTTCAGTTTTAGATTTGATTACTACATTATCCCCCCTTTTAAAAGTTATAATGTGTTTGCGGCTTGTTTTATCATAATGTGACTTAATTTGGTCCTTTTGGTTACATAAATATGTGTAAATGTGGTTTTGGACTTTAGGTTCCAAGTTTACGCTGCTTGTTGGTAGTTGCCCTCTAAGATTTCTACTCTGTAATATTTGGGCAGGATATACTTTTAAAAACGTTATAGGTGAATTGTTGTATTCCATTACTGCATTTCTATAATCAGTTTTTTCTTCGTTACATTTTTTTAGTATTTGTTTGCAAACGCTAACAGCTTTTTCGGCTAATCCATTACTTTGATGATAATGGGGTGTGCATGTTTTAGTTGTAATGTCATGTTGTTTATAGTAATCTTTACACCTATTGGAAATAAATGGTAAGTTGTCAGCGATTAATGTTTCGGGATAACCAAATCTTGTAAAGACGTTTTGCATGGCACTAATAACTGATTCAGAAGTCTTTGAACTCAATTGACTTAACTCAATAAAGTGAGAGAATTGATCTATTATAACGAGGTACGCTTTTGCACCATATTCTAGTATGTCTGTAGAGACTTTATTGAAATTTAGTTTGGGAACGCTGTGTGGTAATAAAGGTTCTTTGTAATTACTTGGCATAAATTTTTCACATATATGACATTGTTTGATAAACTCTGAAATATTTGAAGTCATTTTTGGCCAAAATAAATGGTATTTTGCTTTATTTATGGTTTTATTTATCCCTAAGTGGCCTTTATGTAAAGTTTTAAGAATTAAATTTTTACAGCTTTTTGGGATTATTAACCTGTCATTGTAGAAAAGTAGACCATTTTCTACATAGATGTCATTTCTCAAATTAAAATACGGTTTAACACAATTTGATAGTTTGTTTTCATTTGGCCACCCGTTATAATAAAAATCTATAATTTTTGTAAGTGTGTCATCACGACTTGTTTCTCTTCTAAAGAAATCTTTTTTATCACCACTCATTGGTAAGTATTTCTACACTGTATGTACCATTTCATGCATTTGTGTATCAATACAGTCTATGGTTTTTAATGGGGACCTAGACAACATGTCTGCAAAATGAATGTTTTTGCCAGGGACATAAGTAACATTCAAATCATATTTTAATAGTTTGATTCTTAAACGCTGTAGTCTTACTGAACCGATTTTTCCAATAGGTTTTTTCATTATGGATACTATTGGTTTGTGATCACTTTGTACTGTAACCTTGTAGTGGTAAATGAACTCGTGGAATTTTTGCGTATTAAAGTATATTATGCTAACATTTCTTTTTCTGTCTGGCTATAATTTATTTCATGATTGTTCATGTTTCTAGACGCGCACGCTACTAATTTTAATATGTTGTCATATTGTTGAAAAAGACAACATCCTATACCATTTTTAGAAGCATCACACTGTATTATTATTGTTTATTGTTCTGTTTGGATTAAACGGAACAAGTGCTGGCGATTTAGAAATTATCTCTTTTATTTTACTGAGAACATTTTGATGTCTAGGCATCCTTTCAAATTCTATATCCGCTTTTAAAAGTTCGCATAAAGGATGCATGTATTCTGCCATGTTAGGTATGTTATAAATATTATATTAAAACATATATATTGTTTTATAAGCTTTTATTTAGCAAGTTCTTGATGGCTTACAATTTTCTGGCCGTTGCCCGCCATGCTCTTGTCACTGATCACTTGTCAGTTGTCCCACATGGTACGTTCCGTAATACATAACACGCCTTTTTTTTTTTTTTTTTTTTTTTTTTTTTTTTTTTTTTTTTTTTTTTTTTTTTTTTTTCTACTGTACAACAAGAAAATAATAGAAAAAATATGTTAATACAGTATAAAACAAGAAAACAATAAAAAATTTGTTAATACAATACAAAATTTTCATTTAAATAACTTGGTCGTTTTGAAACCCTAGAAGAACGGGTACTTACAGTTCTATCTCTATCATTATTGTTATCAACTGTTGACTCAGACTCTTCCTCAATTACATCATTTAAATTATTCTCATTTATCTCAGAATTTTGATTTAAACCATTTCGGTCAGAGTCTGTTTCAACGTCGTTTGTGTGATCGGAAGAACCTTGTATGGGTATATCAAGCAAATCGTCATAAATAATAAAATCAAAATGTCCTTCATTGTAATTAAATGGAATTTTCGTTTTATTAATAAATTTTCGGTTTCGTCTATATTGTTTTCCTTGCATGTCTCTAACAAGAAATGAACGATCATTGAATCTGCTTGTTATTTGTCCTTTGTTCCACATTCCATCCTTTTGAAATAATACATTTTCTTGTAATTGTAAAGTAGGTAAGTCTCGAGAATTTTTATCATACTGTTCTTTTTGTTTGTCACGATTTAATTGAAGTTTCTTGTTGACAATGTCAGATTCTATTATTACAGGTAGGAGGTTTTCATTGGAAGTAGGTAATTTTGCTTTTACTATTCGATTTAACATTAATTGAGATGGGGAGTAACCAATGTTTGGTAAAGGAGTGTTTCTATATTCTAGTAAACAGCTATCTAAGTCATTAGTACTTTTCATTTTTTTTAACATTCGTTTAGTAATGTCCACATATTTTTCAGCAAACCCATTTGATTGGTGATGATGTGGACTAGAAAATTTTAATTCAAAATTCCAAACTTTAGCAAATTCTTTAAATTTAGCACTATTGTATGGATTATTATCCGCATAAAAAATATCAGGAACGCCAAATTTTTAAAAAATGTTTTTACAGAAATTTATAACCGTTTTTGCCGTCTTATCTTTAACTGGTATCACATCAAGCCAATGAGAATACGTGTCAACTATTAGGAGATAGCTTTCACGATTATATTCTAGAAAATCAGAAGCTAAATATTGCCACGGTCTATCGGGTAATTCATGAGGTACAAGAGTTTCTTTTCAATTTGAAGGTTTGTTTAACTGACAAACTTCACAACAATTTACAAAATTTTCAATGTCGCTTGACATTTTAGGCCAAAATATAATTTGTCGAGCTCGTAACTTAGATTTTTGTATTCCAAAGTGAGCTTCATGAACCAAGCGTAACATTTCTTTACGCAAAACTGTCGGAACAATTACTTTTGAATTGTAAAACAGGAGATCGTTAGATAAAAATATATTATCTTTTAAATTATAATAGAATTTTAAATCAGAATTTATACTTGAACTAGTCTTTGGCCATTCTGTAGAACAAAATTTTTTTACTTGTGACAAAACGGGATCTGCATTGATTGCATTTTTAAAAATATCTTTCTTGTCTTCCGACATTGGCACATTCAGAGAAAGAGAGTGTACAATATATTGCATTTCTTCGTCATCAGGTGTCTCAGATTCTATGAATGATCTGCTGAGGGCATCAGCAATATACATCTGAGAACCAGGGAGATATTCTATTTTTATTCTATACTTTAAAAGTCTTAATAACATACGTTGTAATCGAGCACTAACATCATCTAAATTTTTTGAAAAAATATTTATTAATGGTTTGTGGTCTGTTTGAATAAGGACATCCCTACCGTAAATAAAGTAGTGATATTTTTCACACGCAAACATTATCGCCAGCAACTCTTTTTCAATTTGGGCATACTTTATCTCAGCTTTATTTAATGATCTAGATGCAAATGCGACAGGGTGTGATTCTTGCAATAATACACAACCCATTCCTTTACTAGAACTATCAGTTTGAATTAATATTTCCTTCGAATCATCAAACAACTTTAATAAAGGCTTATTTGTTATAATGGTTTTTAACATGTCTAACTCTTTTTTATGGTCTGATGTCCAGTCAAATTTAACATTAGATTTTGTCAAATTTCTTAAATTAAAGGTCAATTTGGATAAGTCAGGAATAAATTTGGAAAAATATTTGAATAATCCCATTATCCTTAGCAAGTCTTTTTTATTTTCCGGTTCTTTAATAGCTAAAATTGCTTCAATATGTTTATTTTTTGGTTGTATACCATCTTTTGAAATAGTCAGTCCTACAAAATCTACTTGAGTAAGTTTGTATTGAAATTTGTTGAAATTAAATTTTATTTCATACTGCAAGGCTCGTTCGATCACTATTTTAAAGGTTTTATCATGTTCTAATTCAGTAGTACCTGAGATTATAATATCGTCAAAATAAATCTCTACACCAGGAATATCTCCAAAAATTTCAAAGTTTTTTCTTTGAAATATTTTTGGGTGCAGAAGATATTCCAAATGGACAACGATTAAATTTATAGCGTCCAAAAGGTGTATTGAATGTACATAAATCTGAGCTACGTTCATTAAGCTGAAGTTGCCAAAACCCATCTTTCATGTCTATTACAGAGAAGATTGATTTTCCTTCTAATCTACTTAAAATATCATCACATTTAAAACCCATCTTTCATGTCTATTACAGAGAAGATTGATTTTCCTTCTAATCTACTTAAAATATCATCACATTTTGGTATTAAGTAATGTTCTCTGCATATAAATTTATTGAGAGGTTTTGGGTCTAAACACAAACGAAGAGTACCATTGGGTTTTTCAACAATCATTAGAGAGTTAACCCATTCTGTTGGATAATTATTTCATCAAACTTTTGTCGATTTTTATCTCCTCTTTGTTTATATTCATGTTGATAATCATGACTAGTTCCAGGTCTCTCTCTTTTATCTTTGTTATAAAAACACATTTTTGCATAATGATTACGCTTTTGGCATATAGCGCATGTTTTATTATAAGCAGGACATTTTCCATAGATGTGGTTTACACCACATTGTTTACAATTTCTTATAGTTTTCATTACTGCATTTACTTCATTTTCTGTTTCCTGTGTTAACATTTTTATATGTTGTTTTGATACTATTTGTTTACAGTTATCTTTTCACAAATAAAACCACAATTAGCTGCTTGTTTTTTAAGTTCAGTGATAAATGAATCAACAGTCTGATCAGGTTTTTGTATTATGTTATTAAATTTGAATGTCTCCATTGTAATATTAGTTTTCGGAAGAAAATATTCATCATAACACGCCAATACATCTTCTAGATTTTTTGTCTTATCATCGGCGAAGGTGTTAAATATGTCAAGACCGGTATCACCGATTACATGTAGTAATAAGGCTATCTTCACATCATCTGTATCTGTATGTTTACCAGAGGTTTTCATAAATATTTGAAACTTTTGTTTCCACTTCGACCATTGTCCCAATTCATCTAACATATATTGTTTTATAAGCTTTTATTTAGCAAGTTCTTGATGGCTTACAATTTTCTGGCTGTTGCCCGCCATGCTCTTGTCACTGATCACTTGTCAGTTGTCCCACATGGTACGTTCCGTAATACATAACAAGGTACATATTTTCGAACATAGTTGAAAGATCCTAAGATCCTTTGTAACTCTAGCTTGTTTTTTGGGCTTTTCAGCTTGCATAATGACTCAATTCTACTTGGGTCTATTTCCATACCGTATTGTGATATAATCTGACCCATAAATTTAACTTTATTCTGACAATATTGTAATTTACTTTCATTGAATTTTGCATTTACCTGCCTGGCTCTATCTACTATTTGCTTAACTGCTAAATCATGTTCATTTTTATTATTACCTGCAATTATCATATCATCATGAAAAACTTGTACATTAGGAATGTTTGAGAAGTGTTCCTCAACTACCTCTTGGAATAAATCCTGTGAATTCGATAATCCGTATGGTAATACAGCATATAGCGATATGTACCAAATGGTGTTGATAAACAGCATTTCCATGATGAATCTTCATCTAATTTTAGATGGTGGTAGCCTTCAGACATATCAAAAACCGAAAAATATTTTTTACCAATTAAATTGCTACATATCTCTTCAATATTAGGAATGACTCGTGGTTTTCTAATTATTTGTTGATTTAGATCAGAAGGATCCAAGCATAATCTAATCTGACCATTAGTTTTTTCTACTAATACTGTACGATTAATACTAGCACGGGGATCTATTTCATCTACTTTTATAATTGCTTTATTTTTAACTAGCCTATCTAACTCAACCTCTAATGCATTACGTATTGTTAGTGGTATTCGATTTGGTGGGTGGCTTACTGGTTCAAAATTTTCTTTTGTAACAATCTTATATTCTTTTGAGAACCTACCAAAACCAGTAAAAATATCATTATTTACTTTTACAAATTCAAGTTTTTTATTTTTACTCTCAGACTTTTCAAAATTTTCATTATTTTGATATGCATAATCTATTCTTTTAATTAACCCTAACTTTATACTTGCTACACCACTTAGTAATACCTGATTTGCTTCCTGAGCTATTACAAAATCTTCATAAATTTCTTTATCTTTATATTTACGCAGGAGATTAACTGTACCTAAGGGTTTGATTACTGTGCCTTCAAAGCCTTGCAAAATACAATTTGTTTGCCTAACTTTAAACTGTTTGTTAACTTTTCTGAACACTTTATTTGGCTTACGTCAGCACCAGTATCAATTTTAATTTTTATATTATGACCTTCAAGTACAATATTTTCTGAAAAATGTTCCTTACCTTTACTCGCTTCGCTTATACTGTATAAAAAATACATCATTTTCTTGTTCCACTGTCTTTACATTTTTAATTCTACACGCACTGGCAAAATGGTTAAGTCTTCCACATTTATTGCATTTCTTGCCGAATGCTGGGCATTCTCTTGGACCATGAGTTTTATGGCATCGCCTGCACTGAAATTTCAGGTTGTTGTATCCACTTTTTCCATTATTTATGTATGTTTCACTGTCTTTATTATTTACTCTATGTACCTCAAAATTATGAAACAATTTACACATACAGTACTTTTGGATTTTCTGCGGATATAGTATTTACTTTTTTTATTCTTTAATTCTTTTTGATTTCACAAAATTACAAAAAATTTAAAAAAATTCTTTATTTTATATTTATTATTTATACATATTATATTTATATTTTATAATAATTAGAGTTCTAAATTTGAAGAAACTAAAATACATTTTAAATTTAGTTTTATATTATCTTTCGCACGGTAAAAATCCCATTGTAATATCTTTAATATTTTAAGTTATTCAATTTAGTTTAAAAATGTAATAAAATTTCAAATTTTCTTTGATCCATTTTTTTTTAATTTCACAATTTTTTAATAAAATTTTGAAAATTATCGCAACTATAAAGTTTTTTATTACCGTATTTTTTTAATTTTTAATACTAAAATTTATCTAAAAAAAATTAATTTAACAAAATAAAAATTATTTAAAAATTAAAATAGAAACTACCAGCTAAACTATGCTGAATTCGAAAACAACAAGATTGGTAGAAACTACTATTTTGATTTCCAATAATTTTTCAAAAAATCCATAATTTTAGCTTAAAATCTAAAAAAAGGCGCCAAAGTCTATATAGATATATTTCCTCCACGCCCCCTAGAGACGAAACTATGCAGTATTCGAAAAAACAGTTATAATAGAATGTGTAGAAAATTTTATATTCTACAACTTTGATATCCTGTATTTTTTCATAAAAATGCATAATTTTGGAAATTTAAAATAAAATATGAAAAAAAATACCATTTTGATAAATCTGGCAACAATGGCAAAAGTTTGTGAAAAGTTAAATTATCCGAAATT